>OY776253.1:10792500-11307500 GCA_963675405.1 Cosmorhoe ocellata | reverse complement strand
GGCAGAACACGTCACTCATGTTAACTGCCGCCCTCCCTGGGTTCGTTGTACGGGTAGCCGGGAGCCCTCACTCCGACTACCCACGAAACCCAGCGCGCCGCTCAGTCCCACAAGAGTCTCCCCGACTCTGCGAATACCTTGCGGCGAGACGCCGGCACTGAGATCCCATCTCTAATGCCTGCTTGGGTGCGTGCAGTGGATTACACTCGCGGAATCCACCTTCCCTTTCGGGCACACACACACCAAGCACGTCCCCGCTTCAACCACTGCACCCTCAATGAAGAGACTCGTGGAAGAAGCCCCCATACCCTCCTCCACTCGGTCCCACAAAGGTCTCCCCGACCCAGCGAATACCGAGCGGGCGGACGTTTTGCAAGGAGGGATAAAATCCCTTCTTGCCTGCTGGATGCATACGACGGCCCCCCCTCGCAAAAGGGCCGCCGCCCCTCCCGAGATCCAGTGACGAAACAGACGTGGGCCAATCTGCTCGTCAAGGACCCCAGGATCATTCGGTCCCACACGAGGGTCTCCCCGACCCTGCTAATGTGGCACCAAACGGCCGAAAGCTGGCGCGGGAACGAGGCGAGTGTCCTTTGCCAACTAACGACTGGGAAATGCACACCGAGCACGTCCCCGCCTCGTCTACTGCGCCTTCTGCTACACCAGAAGGACGCGCAGAGAAGCAACCACCACAACGCCCCTTGCGTTGGGCCCCCCCCCCCCCCTGGTGTTTGGTCCGCGCCGGTATACCGGTAGCCCCCATATCTGGAGGCCGTTCCCCTATCCGCCACCTAGGGACGCGCCACGTCGGGGTTCACCTCCCCGCCCACTAGGACATCCTAGCAGGTCCGTGGAACCTAACCTAACCTAACCTAACCTAACCTAACCTAACCTAACCTAACCTAACCTAACCTAACCTAACCTAACCTAACCTAACCTAACCTAACCTAACCTAACCTAACCTAACCTAACCTAACCTAACCTAACCTAACCTAACCTAACCTAACCTAACCTAACCTAACCTAACCTAACCTAACCTAACCTAACCTAACCTAACCTAACCTAACCTAACCTTTTTTTTTTTTTTTTTTTTTGTGTCGCGGAGAAAATCTGCTAACAGACCGTCCCCGCCGCATGAAGGGTGCGGCAGGGGTGTGTGAGGTTGTCGGACTCGACGACTCACTAAAAACTCCGCGGTGGCCGGCCTCGGTGCTTTTCAAGGGGCTCCGGTAACTCCCGAAGGAACGATCCGGTGCCCCTCTCGCACTTCGCCCTAAAGCACTTCCCGGGGGGGCACAAACACGCCACACCCCCAGCACCTCGCAGTGCTACAGCGGCACATTGCCACTAGTGGCCGCTGCCCTTTCGGTCCGTGTTCCCGGCCAGCCGGAGCCCTCACTCCGACTGCCCACTGGACCGAAAAGTCCCCTGTTTGGCAGGGGATACCATTTGCCCCTTACGGGGCAGGCGGTGCGGGGCGGCCGTTGCCGTCACCCCGCCGCCGCCTCCTCCGAGCGGGATCGGCCCTCTCCCGATCCCGCTCAGCGGCCTCTTTCCGAACCATGACGGTCTCACAGAAAGAGGCCACGGCCCTCCACGCCGTTTCATCTGCCAGCATGGCCTGTACCACTGCTGGCAGAGAGAGATCCTGCCCGATCCTAGCGACCAGGGTCCGCCGCTCCTGGCACCACGCTGAGCACTGCTCCAGCGTGTGCTGCGCGGAATCCCTGTCGCTCCCACAATGGTGGCATTGTGCTGTCGGTTCCCGTCCGATCCTACTCAGGTACTCACCGAAACAACCATGTCCGGTGAGTACCTGAGTAAGTCTATAGGTGACGTTGCCGTGTTTCCTACCCACCCAAGCTTCGAGGTTGGGCGCAATCGCGCCGACGATGCGCTGACGCGAGCACCGCGGCTCCTCGAGCCGCTCGCGCCATCTACGGAGCGCACGTCGACGCTCTTGGGCCCGCACTTCTATTGGCGCAACTCCGCCCCCGCCATCGTGTCGGAGACGAACGTACACACGTGCGTCCGTCTCCGCCAGGATGTCGAGCGGCGGGAATCGCGCCAAGATGGTCGCCGCCTCATGGGATATCGTGCGATACCCCCGTGCAATCCGAATGGCCATAGTGCGCTGCAGACTGCCAAACAGCAGTCTGTAGCGCCTAACACCCGCCAGCCTATCAGACCAGACGGGTGCTCCGTAGAGAGCCATCGAACGCACCACCCCCGCGTAGAGGCGGCGAACGCCCTCCCGTGGTCCCCCGAGATTTGGCAGCAGTCTGTGCAGAGCACCCACTGCCTTCTGAATCCGGGGGACAGAGCGTTTGAAGTGCTCCCCGAAGTCCCAACGGCCGTCCAAGGTGAGGCCCAGGTACTTGAGGTACCGGCCTACCTGGACGTCCACGTCACCTACTCGAACCGACATGCTGGGTGGTTCCCTCCCCCTCGGGAGTTTGTGGAACCATAGCGCTTCAGTCTTCTGAGGCGCTATCCGCAGACCCAGCCCGTGGATCCTGTCCACGACACAAGCCACACCAAGCTCTGCGAGCCCTTTGGCCCCCTCGAAGGACTCCCCGGTGGCTAGTACGAGGGTGTCGTCTGCGTAGCAGACCACTCGTACGCCAGCGGGGAGATCAACGCGCAGGACCGCATCGTATGCGAGATTCCACAGCAGCGGGCCCAAAACGGACCCCTGCGGAACCCCGCAACTCATCTCCCTCTCGTGCAATGTACCGTCCCTGCCTACATACTGCACACACCTGTCTCGCAGGTAAGCCCCGACTATGCCCTGCAGGTAGGGGGGCACTCCGTGATACACGAGCGCCGCCCGAATCGCCCTCCAGGGCAGGGAGTTAAAGGCGTTAACGATATCCAAGGATATCGCTAACACCCTCCCGCCCCGGGACACTACCTGGCCCGACAGAGAACGCACCCGAAGGATAGCGTCAACTGTCGAGCGGGCCCGCCGGAAACCGAACTGGTCATCCGACAGGTCGGGACCTTCCTGCCGCAGATGTGTGCAGAGACGATCGGCAATTATTCTTTCGAATAATTTGCCGACCTCGTCCAGCAGGCAAATGGGGCGGTACGCAGAGGGAGAGTCTGCGGCCCTGCCGTCCTTCTTCAAGAGGACCAACCTTGCCTCCTTCCACTCCTTGGGGAACACGCTGAAGCATAGGCAGCTGTCGAACAGCCGCTTCAGCCTGTCCCCCAAGCCGGCGGATAGAGCCAGCGCCAAGGCCCGACCTGGAATCCCGTCAGGGCCTGGCGCTGTATTACGAGCCCTAAGGCGCTTCACCGCTCGGTCCAACTCCTGTGTACGGACCCCCAGTTCATCGGACCAGATGGTCGGTCCCGATGGCCTGGGGGTAGAGGGACTGGGACTGTCCTGGACCCTAGGGAAGAGTGTATCCACCACTCTCCCCACCAACTCAGGGTCCAGGGTCTCCGTCAACGGAGGGACCCACGGTCTGAGCTTGCCCAGTACCATCCGGTACGGGCGCCCCCATGGATCCCTATCCAGTCCCTCCAGGAGTTCACTCCAAGACCGAGCCTTAGCGGCCGCAATGGCCGCTTGGAGCAGTTTCGAAGCGCCTCGGTATGCCTCGTAAGCTCTATCCACCTCTCCGGCAAGGGCTCGCCGTCTCCTCCGGGCTCTGGTGTACTGGCGTCGGGAGCGCAAGCATGCCTCACGCAGCTGCGCTATCTCCTCCGACCACCAGTACACCGCCCTGCGCTTGGTAGGGTTGGCTCGGGGCATCGATGCGTCGCAAATCGACGTCATGGAAGCCCGGAACCAAGCCGCCTCCCTCCCAGGATCGGGCAGAATCTCTCCGGCGTCTCCATCCGGCCAGGCCGCGACGATGGCTGCGGCTTCGAGCAGATCCCTGTCGAGCCGCTTGAGGGCCCATCGTCGCGGCGGGCTGCTACTGCGGCGGGACGCACTGTCGGGGGGGCGGAGAACCACATCGATGACGATGTGGCGATGGTCAGACAAGGTGACCATCTCCTCCGCTACTCTCCAGCCCGACACCAGGTGGGTGGCAGAGGGAGTCGACCATGAAAGGTCCACGATCGACTCACCCTGCCACCGCACACACGTGCTTACAGACCCCCGATTCAACAACCGGAGGTCCATACCCGCCGCCCATTCCACCACGGTCTCTCCCCTTCGGTCGTCCCGAGGACTCCCCCACGCACGAGAGTGCGCGTTGAAGTCGCCCAGGACAAGCACTGGGCGCGGTAGGCATCTGCGAATGCAGTCGCCTACCGCGTCCAGGTACGCCTCGTACTCGACGAGGGTACAGTTGGGAGAGACGTAGCAGCCCACAACGGCTAGACGACCCCATGCCGTGGCCACGAACCCCTGTCCCTTCTCAATAAGGGCACAGGGGGGGTCGCCTCTTCCGCCGCCCCAGTAAATAGCGACGGAGTCCAAGTCGTCCCCGAACCAGCGAGTATGGTTCGGGACGCTGTAGGGCTCCGCAACTACGGCAAGTGCAATTGACCACTGCGCGAAGGTTTGCTGGACTAGGTCCTGCGCGCTTCGGCAGTGGTTCAAATTGCACTGGAGGACTCGTATGGCGTGATCCATTACGAGGCCTCCATGGCCTCCTGGGGCGGCGGGCTCTGGCCCGACTGAGCGGCCCCCATTGTTGGGGCCGCTTTGGCTTCCGGTGCTGATGCCGACTGAGGAGGAGGAGGACCTGGCTTCCTCTTCTCCTTGGGAGGGGAGCACCTCTTGCTCCCCATCCTGTGGTCGGCCCTACAGCCCTTGTCGGAGCACAGTGGACACCGGGGCGGACGCGTGCACCGGCTCGCCCGATGGTCGGGCTCGCCACACGCGTAGCACAAGGTGCTGCGGTCCACTGTGCTCTGGCACATGCTGCGTACGTGCCCGTACTCCAAGCACCGGAAGCACTGGAGCGGCCTCGACTCCAGGTAATCTACCCGAGCCGATCCCCAGCCGACGACGACGTGCTTTGCCGCTGCTAGCCTGCGCACGCAGGCTAGTGGACAACGGACCCATACCGTGCCCAGGGCAGTGGGTGAGCGACGTATGTCGCCCACCCGCACGTCGTCGGTCGAGCAGCCTCCGGCCTCGGCGACAGCGACCAACACCTCACGAGGTGTGACGCTGTCGTCGAGGTCTTTGAGCCGCAGCTCCCCCGTCTTCACTGGGCGCGCAACACGCACGCCCAGATCGGCGAGGGCCACGCGCATGCGCTCGGCCAGGGCATCAGCCTTGGAGGTGCAGTCAGGCCCTGACACCTCCAAGATGAGACCGCCCGTTATCGCCTTTTTGGGGCGGACCATGTCCACCCCAACGTCCGCCAGTCTGATCCGCGCCTTCGCGGTCGCCATCACCGCGGCGAGGGTGAGGTCCGAACCCTCCGGAACCGTCACCGTTATAGCCGCGGACGTCGGCAGTCGCGCTGGCGCGGGTTTGGGGCCACCCTTGGCCCCGGCCCTCGTGTTAGCCCTTGAGCTGGCCTTCGGGTCGGCCGTCGGGCCGGCCTTTGGGCCAGTTTTCGGGCCAGGCTTCGGGCCTGGTTTTTCCGGCTGTGGGGCTGCCTTCTTGGGCCTCCTCTTCTTCCTCCCCGTCACATTCGCCCACGAGGCCGTCGGTGCCTCTGGCATCCGCGACCCCGCGGTTTGCGACGACACGGGTGGCGGGGAGGCCTGTGCGGGCGGCGGTTGGCGTTTCGCCTTCGCCGCACCCACACCAGAAGGTCCCGGGGGACTCGCCCTAACGGGAGCTGCGCCGCCCTGGGAGGAAGTAGGCTGAGCTCTCAGAGCTGCAGCCAACTTCTGGTCCATGAGAGCCGCTATGCGCTCCATGAACCTTCCCTCCCAGTCGTTCCCCCCGGCGGCGGGTGGTGATGGCGCCGGTATGGCCGCGCTATCAGCGCTGGCCTGGGAACCGGCCTGCTGCTGACGGATAATCTCCGTCAGCTTCTCCATCTTCGTGGAGAGGTCGGCCATTCTGGTGCGCAGCTCGGCGTTCTCCCGCTCGAGCCTTGCCACGTTGGCATCTGCAGAAGCCCGCTGCGCGAGCTCCTTCGACACCGCTTCCGCCCTTCGTGCGGCCACTCGCAGACCCTTGATAAAATCGCCCTTCAAGTTCTTGGACTTGTCGGCGATTTTTTCAACGGTCTGCATCTCGACCCTGAGGCAGGCGCTCAGCTCTTCAATCGAGCGCGCCCGCATCTCCTCCTCCATCTCAGCCGCCTTTGGCAGCTTCGCCTTGGATTTGGCCTTTGAAGGCTCTACAAGGGGGTCGAAGACATCGTCTTCGCTGTCCCCCTTGTCCCTCAAAAACATGGCGCGCTTGGTCTCTAGAGAGACCAAGGCGCCATCTGCCACCTCCAAAGCAGGCTCAATCGCCCGCTTGCGTCGCGCACGCGACCTTATCGACACCGACGATGCGATGGAGGACATGGATGCCAAAGAGCAGTCCGAATCTCCTCCATCGCTCGCCGCTGCCGGACCTCCGGGTTTTTTAAAAAACCCGAAGGCCATCTCCTCCTGAGAGCTCTTGCTCCCCTGGCGGTGGTTGCCCCCCCCAGAATACGAGGGGCAGAGTGCCGAAGCACCACGGGATTCTCCAGCCTCGGAGAGGCTGGTACCCGCCTGGGGTAATATGTCTTTACCAGTCGCCATTGTCATGTTTTTTTTCCTTTTTGTTTAGCCAGAGGTGAGGTCCTCTGGAGCGCCCTAGCGGCCGGGTTCCCCCCGACCATACTGGCATGTCAATCGAGACCTGTACCAACACGGCACAGTTCCCGATTCACACACCAGTACTCCCTTCAGCGAGCGCCAGACCTTGAGACTTGGTGTCCTAACCTAATGGCAGTAAACTGCCCCGGCCCTGACAGAGTTGGCAATCCTTTCCTCTGCTGGCTCCATCCCCAACTCTCTCTGATAACAGCAGAGAGATGCGAGGAGGAGCTGTCCTGACCTCCGATGTCGTCGGTTGCCCGACGGGGTGGCCGAGTTGACCCTCCCCGCCGCGCTGCCGTCCCGTGTGATTTGGTCCGCGCCGGTATACCGGTAGCCCCCATATCTGGGGGCCGTTCCCCTATCCGCCACCTGGGGACGCGCCACGTCGGGGTTCACTTCCCCGCCCACTAGGAGAACCTAGCAGGTCCGTGGAACCTAACCTAACCTTTTTTTTTTTTTTTTTTTTTTTTTTTGACGCTGGGAAAAATGCGTTACGCATCCCCTCCCATGGGGATGGGAGGGGTATGTGGGACTCCCCGGTCCTACGACCGGTATACCCACTAAACAACCCAGCGGCACTCCGGCGTCGTCTATGTGGTGAGGGACTGGGAAACCGGCAGGAGCCTTTTCATCCAGTCCCCCGCCGACGACCGCCCGCCTTGACAGCGGGGCCTCCACGCCCCCCCCCTTGCAGAGGGGGGGCCCCGGGAACGACTGCGAGTGCTCAGTCGTTCCCGTCCGACGGGGGTGATGAATAAGTGCAATGCAGGAGGAGGCGTCCCCACGCCTGCCTCCCGCTATCCATCACCAGAGGGAGAGGAGGCGACTATGGCCGCCTTCTCCCACCTCTTCTCCGCCTACGCAGAGGCGCCGCGAGAGGATCTTCCTCCCGCGCGCGCTCTGCCGCCTCCTTCTGGGACATCACGTCCTCGCAGAAAGAGGCGACCGCTGCCCAGGCCCCCTCGCTCTCCAGCATGGAATGAACCACGCTGGGAAGCGAGAGGTCCTGCCCCACTGCCGCGACCAGGGCGTGGCGCGGCTCGGACCACGACGGGCACACCTCGAGGGTGTGCTGCGCCGTGTCCTCCGTCGCGCCACAGGCGTGGCACGACGGCGTTCCCTCTCTTCCGATCCGGTGCAGGTACGATCCGAAGCATCCATGCCCGGATAGCACCTGCACCAGACGGAAAGAGAGGAAGCCGTGGGACCTCTCGAGCCAATTGCGGAGGATTGGCCCGAGAGCGTCCAACGTTCTGCGGCCGAACGTGGCAGAGGCGAGGTCCTCCGTCCAGTGTTGGACGACTGCGTCCCTCGCCTCTCGCCGCACGGCCTCCCGCTCTTCTGGGGCCGGGCGCTCCCCGAGAGCCCTGCGCCCCGCCGTCCACTCATATACTCTGGCGAGCACCCACGCCTCGAGCTCCCAAGGAGGGGTGCCCGCCAGAGCGCATGAGGCCGCGAAGCCTACCGAGCGGTAGGCTCTCGCCACCCGCTGCGCGATGGCCCTTTGGGGCCTTCGGATCACGGTGGCGTTCTCCCTCCTATGGAGGGAGTCCGCCCAGATCGGGGCCCCGTAGAGGGCCATGCTCTTCAGGATGCCGGCATACAGCTGCCGGCATCGCGCTTTGGGCCCTCCCAGATTTGGGAGGAGCCACGAGAGCGCCCCCGCGGCCTTCAGCAGGCGCGCTGACAGCCCGCTAAAGTGCGGGCTGAAGCGCCACCTGCTGTCGAGCACAAGGCCCAGATATTTCATCTGGGCCTTCACTTCGACCCTGACGCCCTCCACCACGATGTGGGCGTCAGTGGGGATGCGCTGCCGAGGCCCGTGGAAAAACACGGCCTCGGTCTTGTGCAGCGCCACCCCCAATCCAAGCCGGCGGATCCTTCCAGCGACCAGGGATCCGCCGGCCGAGGCCAGGCTCGCCGCCTCCCGAAAATCTCTCCCCCGGGCAGTGAGAAGAGTGTCATCTGCATAGCAGATGACACTCGTGCCCCGGAGGAGAGCTCCCCGCAGGAGCCAGTCGAAACCGATGTTCCACAGGAGTGGGCCTAAGACCGACCCCTGTGGAACACCGGACCCCACGCCGTACCGCCGCATCTGGCCCGCCTTGTCTACCAGGAGGACCGCTCGGTCCTCCAGGTAGCTGGCCAGCAGCCTCCGCAGATACCGAGGCACCCCGTGGTAACGGAGTGCCTCAAGTATCGTAGAGTGGGGGACGGAGTTGAAGGCGTTGGCTATGTCGAATGACACAGCCAAAACCCCGTCCCCCACCTCTACGGCCTCCCGCACTTGGCCCTTCAGCCGGGCCAGCGCGTCCACCGTCGAACGCCCCCTTCGGAAACCGAATTGGGCGTCCGACAGGTTCGGCCCCACTTCCGCCAGAAGGCCATTCAGCCTTCTGGCGATTACCCCCTCGAACATCTTACCGACCTCATCGAGCAATACGATGGGTCGGTATGCCGAAGGGGAGTCTGCCGGGCGTCCCTCCTTTCGGAGGAGGCACAACTGCCCCTCCTTCCAGGGTTTCGGGAACCTTCCAGCCGTGAAGCACGCGCTGAAAAGTTCCCGAAACCTCTGCCCCATATGAGTGGTGGCAATGGCCACCACCCGTGCGGGGACGCCGTCCGGCCCTGGGGCCGTCTTCTTGGTGCGGAGGCGGATAGTCTCCGCACCAAGTTCCTCCGCCTCGACCGGAGGGACCTCCTCCTCTGGCGGAGCTGCTCCCCGCGGAGGGTCCATTGCTGGTGGGGTGAAGTTGGTCCCTGAAGGAAACAGGGACCGAACCACCCCATCCAGCAATGCCGGCTCCAGGGACTCCGTCAGTGGGGGACCAAAGGGGCGCAGTTTGTTCCGCGCCGCCTTGTATGGTCTCCCGTACGGGTCCCTGTCGAGACCCTCGAGCATCTCGGCTCGCGCCGCGTCTTTGGCGGCGCTCATTGCCGTCTTGAGGACCTTCTTAGCCTCTACGTAAGAGGCATATAGAAGGTCCTCTTGCTCGGGGTATCGCCGCCTGCGCCGCCGACTCCGCGCATACGCCCGCCTCGCCGCCACGCAGGCGGACCGCAGCCCCGCTAGCCCCTCCGACCACCAATAGACGGCGCGACGGGGAGGCGGGCGGCGGGACCGAGGCATGCTGGCGTCGCACACCTCGGTCAGGGACCTCCGCAGCTGGGCTGCTGCGGAGTCCACGTCCAGGACGTCGACCGGAGGGGCGAGCCAGTCCTGGACGAGCGCCGCCTCCTTAGCCGCCTCACGGTCGAGGCGGGTAAGGGCCCACCGCGGAAAGGGGGATCGGCCCGAGGGGGCCGTCCTCCCGGGGCTCTGGGTGGAGACGTCGAACCGCACATAGCGGTGGTCCGACAAAGTCTCCACCAGCTCCACCCGCCAGTTCACAACGCGGGCGGCTAGGACGGGGGTGGCGAACGAAACGTCCACCACTGACCCTCCCCGTTGCCGCACACACGTGTGAACCGCCCCCCTGTTGAGGAGGGACACGCCAGACGAGGCCGCCCAGAATTCGACGGCGCGCCCTCGGACGTTGCAAGAGGCGGCCGGGTTGCCCCAGGCCGCCGACTTGGCGTTCAGGTCGCCCAACACGGCGACCTGGCGCGGCGCCGCCCTCCCGACAACAGCGGTGAGGACTTCGAGAAAATTCTCGAAGTCCTGTAGAGGGCGGTTTGGGGAGAAATATACGCCCACCAAGGCTATTTCCCCCCACGCGGCGGCCACGTATCCCGGTCCCCTCTCTAAAAGCGAGAGGGGAGGGGAGTCTGTGGAAGACCGCGACAACAAAGCTACCAAGCCGTCCCGATCACCCAACCAACTGTCGGGGACCGAGTACGGCTCGGCGACTACCGCCACGTCCACCAACCACTCAGCCATGACCTGCATGAGCAGGTCCTGAGCTGTTTTGCAGTGGTTGGTGTTCGCCTGGAGGATGCGATGCCTATCCATCATTCGGACATCGCACCCTCCTCATCAGCCGCCGAGGCTCCCGCTTCGGGGTCGGCGGTCTCAGCGGCAGGCGGGGCCGTCGCCTGCGCTTTGCCCTTCTTTAGGGGAGGCCTGCAGTTCCTTCCCTTCATGATATGCCCCGCCGGGCGACCGCTGGCTGCGCATATTGCGCAGCGTGGCGTGGCGGCCGTGCAGGAGACGGACTTGTGCCCGTCCTGGCCGCAGCGGTAGCAGCTGTCCGTCCTGTCCACCTGGGACGGACAGAGGGCCCGCGTGTGCCCGATTCCGAAGCACTTGAAGCAGCGCATAGGCTGGTCTTCAAGTGCTCGGACTCGGCAGGTGCTGAAGCCCACCGAGAACCGTCCCTTGGCAAGGACGGCTTTGGCTGCGATGACTGGGCACTCGAGGCGGATAGTGCCCATGCCGCCGCGGCCGGGTCTGATGTCCCGGCCCTGCACCGCTGCGACGTCGCAACCCCCTACAGCTGCGATCGCCGCCACCACCTCCTCTTTGGTGACCGAATCGTCCAGATCGGTCACCTCCAAGGCCGCAGACTTAACTGGCCTAGCCACTTTGGCCGCGTCCGCGATGACCTCTCGCAACTTGGTTGCGAAGAGGTCCGCGTTTGTGCCGCCCTGGGCCCCCGGGAACTCGAAGATTCGAGCCCCGGCTTGGGTCCGGCGGCACGTGACCGCTCCGATCCCGAGTTGGGTGGGATCGGCGTTGGTACGAGCCCGTTTGAGGACGGACTCGTATGTCTCTCCGCGCTCCGCAGCCTCCGCGGTGAGCGTCACCACGACGGCTGCGGATTTGGGAGGAACCAAAGGTTTCCTCCCACCGGCGGAGGCCCTTTCGGCTGCGGGGGCAGCGGCGGCGGGCTTGGGGGCCGTTTTCTTCCCCTTCCCCTTACCCCTTCCCCTTCCCTTGCCCGTCGTCTGGGACGGGCAGGAAGGGGTGGGGGCAGGGGTGGTAGGGGCGGCGGCCGTTCCCGTCTTTTTGGCCTTGCCCTTTCCTCTCTTGACCACTTTCGTCCAAGGCTGGTTGGACGGAGTGGTAGAGGGGAGAAGGGGGTCCTCCTTTTGGGAGGATGGCCCCGGCTTGTTTTGCCTCTTGTCCGCCGCAAGTGGCGGTCTGAGGCGCTTCTCCGGCAGGAGCCTGTCCTCGATACCATCGAGGCAGGCTCTCGTGAAGGCCCTTTCCTCCATCACAACCTTGCGGATGATATCCTCAAGGTTGGAGGAGGAAGAGGGACCTTCCGCCGCCGGCCTAGGCTCCGCCTGGGTAGGTCGGGCCGTGGCTTCAGCCAGCTTCGTGTGCAGCTGGCTGACCTCCGACTGCAGGCGGTCGACTTTCGCCTGCAGCTGCCGTGTCTCGTCCGTGGCTGTGCGCTGCACAAGCTCACAGACGATGCCACGCATGCTCGCGGCCCTGCTTTTTAGGGACTTCTGAAAAGTCCCCTTCAAGTTTGAGGACTTAGAGGCGACCTGAGCGATCTCCTCCGCGTCCTCCTGCGCCATGCGCTCCAGCTCGACCAGGGAGTGGTCAGCGTACAGCACGCAGGACGCGCCGTACCCGGCCTTGGCCCGCGCGGTGCGCGCCTCCTGCTCCTTGGCAGCGACCTGCTCCTCCAGGTCCTGCTGGAGCTGTGCCCGCCGAGTGAGGCTCAGCTGGCGTCGCGCGTCCTCCAAACCCACGTCGTGGGTATCGGTGACGGCAGCGACAGATGAAGGCTTTTTGGCCTTCACCTTGCGCTTCGACCTCCCTTTCCTGGATGAGTCCGAGCTGGACCCGTCCTTCAGGAAGGCCCGCTTGAGCGGTCCTCCCTCAATCGCTCTCGGACCTGCGTCCGACTCGCTGCCGGAGTCCGACAGCTCGCCCGCACTGCCAAACAGGCTGACTGCGGATGCAGCCACCGCAACCGACGCGCACTCGTCGGTGTGGCCCTGAGAAGGGCCTTCGAGTTGGCCCTGAGAAGGGCCTTTGGGTTGGCCCTGAGAAGGGCCTTTGGGTTGGCCCTGAGAAGGGCCTTTTAAGAAACGCCCGGAGGCGTCCCGCACAAATTTTTTAGGCATAGCCTCCGCCGATGTCGTAGTATCCCGCATAAAAGAACTACAACGCACAGTGCACTTTAGCCGAGCTCAGTCTGCCACTCCGTTACGGTGGTCAGACTGAGTCGTTTCCAGGGGACGCGACGTGGACGCAAGCACTGTGGGGGGTCCCCCAACCTTTTTTTTTTTTTTTTTTTTTTTTTTTTGACCCAGGGAAATCCTTTATGGATACCAACTAGCTGGGGGAGGCTAGAAGGTTATGTTGGAGTCCTTATACCAACTAAAACCCTGGGGTGTTCCTCTGCGCTGCTTTGGATGAGGTCGCGGGATCGGTTTGCACCGCTACCCCGTCAGCAGTTGTCCTTGCGGACCCAACTCCAGAAGAGCTAAGCTCTCATTGCCGAAAGGCACCCCGAACACTAGGGCGCCTTCCGCTCTTGACCCTTGCTGTGCGAGCGACCAACCCCCCCCGGTCTGTCGCCCGCGGGTCATACTACTGCGGCATTCGGGCAAGATAGGCCCGACGCTGCCGGCCGTGCCTTCTGCGGCGAATCGGGAGTGAGTTCGGGTCTTGCTCACGCTCCCTCTCCGCCGCTTCCTTTTGTGTCATGACGACTTCGCAAAAGGTCTTCACCGCTTCCCAGGCCTCCTCATCACTGACCATGGCATTAACCAAAGCCGGGAGAGACAGGTCTTGCCCAATGGCGGCAGACAGGGCAGCGCGAGGCTCCGCCCAGGCTGGGCACTCTTCGCGCGTGTGTCGTGCCGTGTCTGCTATGCCACCTCTGCAGTGGTGGCATTCCTCTGTTGGCTCTCGTCCGAGCACATGGCACAGGTATTCGCCAAAGCACCCGTGGCCAGTCAGCACCTGTGTCAGGTGGAACGTGAGCACGCCATGTTTGCGTTCGACCCACTGCCTGAGTGCAGGCCGAATTGCCGCAACCAATTCCCGGCTAGCTCCCGGGACTTCAAGTCGCTCTTCCCACTTTAGGAAAAGTCCCTCACGAGACTCCTCTCTCCATTGAGCGACCTCCCGCGGATGAAGCAGTAGGCCCTCCTCTTGCGCCGCCACACCCTTCCAGTAACGCTCTGCAAGAACCTCCGCATCTAGGTCCCACGGGGGAATGCCAGCGAGCAGACATGCCCCGGAATGGGACACCGTTCGGTAGGCTCGAGCAACCCTGAGTGCCACGGCTCGCTGCGGGCGCCGCAGCAGAGGCACGTTCCGGGCGCTCAGAGCGTCTGCCCATATTGGGGCTCCATACATTGCCATTGACCTCACCACACCGGCATATAGGCGTCGACACGCTCCTCCTGGGCCTCCCAGATTCGGAAGCAACCTTGCCAGTGCTCCAGCTTCAGCCATCAGCCTTGGAGCCAGCCGCTTAAAGTGTTCATCGAACTTCCATCTGCCGTCGAGGACGATTCCAAGGTACTTCATCGTCGACCCGACGGCAATGGAAGTTCCGCCCACCATTATCGCTGCTCCAGGCGGTGGCGCATTCCTAGGCCCATGAAATACAAGGGCTTCGGATTTGTTGAGGGCCACTTCAAGCCCAAGAGCCCTTATCCGGGAGACCATCTGAGCGACGCCTGCTGTTGCCAGTCGAGCCGCTTCTCTATGGCTGTTTGAACAGGCCGACACGAGAGTGTCATCGGCGTAGCACGTCACGCTTACACCTGGCAAAGTGACACCACGCAACACCCAGTCGTACCCGATGTTCCACAGGAGTGGTCCGAGGACAGAACCCTGTGGAACACCGCACGACATTGTTTTCCTCCCCCAACCATCTCTGGTCGGAAACTCTACCGCTCTGCCAGTGAAGTATTCGGCCACGACTGCCTGTAGATAATGTGGCACATTGTGGTACTTCAGCGCTGCCTTCACCGTCTCCCAGGGTAGAGTATTGAACGCGTTGGAGATGTCCAAGGACACTGCCCACATTACTCCACCCTGAGAGACCGCTTCTTCAGCAAGGGTCCTGACCCGCGCGATGGCACTGATGGTGGACCGGCCTCGGCGAAAGCCGAACTGCGTTTCATGTAGCCCTGGGTTCATGCACTCTACGAGACGAGCAGCGAGCACTCGCTCAAAGAGCTTGCTCACCTCGCCGAGTAACACAATGGGGCGATAGGCTGAAGGCATATCAGCTGGACGCCCGTCTTTCCGGAGGAGGACGAGTTTTCCCGTCTTCCACGCCTGCGGAAACTGGCCTCGCTCCAGGCACGCTGTGAAAATGTCTTTCACACATTCTCCCATTTCCCCCGCCGCGACTGCCAAGGCGCGTCCAGGCACGCCATCTAGTCCAGGAGCAGTGTTCTTCGACCGAAGTTTCAGAACAGCTACTCCAAACTCTACCTCTGTCACCGGGGGGACCACGTCCTCACTATTTTCCCCTGCTGGTCCCGGTATAACCATCGGCGGTGGCACCCACTCATCCCGTTGGGGAAAAAGAGTGTCCACAACTCGTTCTAGCAGTTGCGGCTCAAGACTACTCGTCAGTGGGGGGGCCCAGGGTCGAAGTTTCTGACGTACGACGCGGTACGGTCTTCCCCATGGATCCCTGTCCAGCGTCGCCAGCCACTCTTCCCAAGCCTTCTCTTTGGCCTGTGCGATGGCCACCTGTAAGGCTATGCAGGCAGATCTATAGGCCTCGTACAGGCTATTCTCTGCGCTCTGGTCGCGGACCCTTCTCCTCCTGTGACGGGTGTACTGGCGGCGCGTGACTTCGCAGGCTCTACGCAGGTCATGAAGCCCCGAATGCCACCAATGCACTTGACGCCGTGGTGGAAAGGACTTAGCCCTCGGCATCGATGCATCACATACGCGAGTCAAGGCAGCTTCAAGCCTGCTTGCCTTTTCGTCCACCTCTTCACCCAGGCCAGAGTCAGCTAACCAAGCCTCCAGTATGGCCGCCTCCTTAGCAACTTCTCTCTCGAGTCGGCCGAGCACCCATCGTGGGCCACCCCCAGCCGGGGAACGGGTTTCCCTTCCAGAGTTAGTGGGCGCCGAGACGCTGTAACGGATGTATCTGTGGTCCGACAGCGTCTCCACGTCCACCAACACTCTCCAGTCTTGGACACGGTTGGCCAGGTGGGGGGAAGCAAAAGTGATGTCCACAATTGACCCCCCATGTCGTCTCACACACGTGTTCTCGGCTCCCCGGTTGAGTATAGCCAAGCCCAGAGACACAGCCCACTCTTCAAGCGCTTCTCCCCGCACGTCTGTTGCTGGAGATCCCCACGCCGTTGACTTGGCGTTGAAATCCCCAGCCACCAGCAAGGGGTAAGAGGACGCTTGCCTAACCAAAGCCCCAACATCCACGAGCATTTGCTCAAATTCGGCAAGGCTTCGATTAGGCGAAAAGTACACTCCTATCACCGCAATTCCCCCCATGACAGCCAGCACGCATCCCCTTCCCTTCGCTACTTTATCAAAGGGAGGGGAGCCAGCAGCGGCCGGAGCTATTATAGCCACCAGGTCGTCATGATCACCCACCCAGTCATCCCGGGCGGGAACCACATATGGCTCCGCGACTACAGCAATTTTGATCATGCACTGTGCCATGGTCTGGACCAAGAGGTCCTGAGCCCTGGCACAGTGCATGATGTTTGCCTGTAAAACTGGGATGGCCATCTAAATGTTGGTGTCCATGAGATCCGCCTCCGCAGTTGTGCGCTGGGACGACTGTGGGGCGTTGCCCTCCTTGGTCTTCCCCCTCTTTCCGCGGCCTCTACGGCTTCGCTTTGGCCTTTTGGCGTCGGGACATCCCTTCCCCCCAACTATGTGCGATGCAGGCTTGCCAGCCGCCGCACATACGGCGCAGTGCGGCTCTGCATCGCACTCTCGAGCCTTGTGGCCAAGTTTGCCGCAGCGGAAACAGAGGCCATCACGGCTAGCCTCGGACGAGCATTTACTACCGACGTGGCCGGCCTCAAGGCATCTGAAGCACCTCTGGGGTCTGGGGTCGGGGAGTGTTACCCTCGCTGAAATCCAGCCCACCTTGAGCCGGCCAGCGCTGACCACCTTGTTGGCTACCTCGACAGGACAGCTCAGCAATATGGAGCCATGTGCTGATATCGCACCGGCTTTAATGGCTGCAGCGGCACAACCCCCCTGCTCGGCCACGGCAGCTGCTACCTCATCCGCAGTTATGGAGTCATCAATTTGGGTGACACGAATATCGGCGCGCTTTATTGGCCGCTGTACCCGTACCGCATCAGGACTCAGGACCTCCTTTAGCTTCTCTGCTAGAGAGTCAGCCTTTTCGGCACCCGCTTCACCAGAAACCTCTAGCATTCGGGCGCCAGTTGCCGTCGTTTTGATGCGCAGATCATCAATGCCCAGACTCTTGATGTCTATGCGCTTCCTTGCCTCCATGAGTAGAGCCGCATACGAAGCGCCTCCCTCCACAGCACTGGCCTGCAGGGTGAGCGTGATAGCTGCCGAGCGAGGGGCGCGGAGCTTCTTCGTACGCGGCGGCGTCGCCTTCTTAGGCGCAGGAACACTGGACGCAGGGACGCTGGTTGCCTGCTTGGCCGTTCGCTTTGCCGCCTGCTTGGAGCGCTTTCCGGCCACTGTGGTCCACGCCCCATCCTTTGAAGGGTTTGCTTCAGGCTGCGAGAGTGGTTCTCGCGCCGCCTCTTTAGTCGCCTCTTCAGCCGCCATACTAGCCTTTCCTTTCTTCCTCCTGGGTGCGGAGCTAGCCGGGCTCTCGGATGACGTGGGCGCTTCTGGCGCAGGTACCTTCGTCGGGTTTACCCTGGGTTCCACATGAATGGGCTCAGCTTCTGCCCTCCGTTCGCGGTTTTTATCTGCGGCCAGTGGGGGACGCAGACGAACCTCCGGAAGAAGCCTCTCTTCAATTGCTTCCAACCGGGCATTCAGCATGGTACCTACTTGGACCATGATGCTGCGCGACAGCTCCTGCACATCGAGCTGCTGCGCTCCGGCCTGAGACTCAGTCACCGGCCGGGACTGCCGTATCTCTGCCCTTATTTCCGCAAACTCCTTGCGAAGAGCAGCAATCTCGGTCTGCAGGCGCGTATTGTCCGCCTGCAACTTGGTGGTCTCTTCAGAAATGGAGCGCTTGCGAAGCACCTCCACGGCCTCAACGATATATTGAGTCGCCTCATTGAGGGACTTCTGGAAGGGTCCACTCAGGTGGCTGGACTTGCGTGATACCGTTTTGATCACTTCCACACAGTCCAGCACCTGCTTGCTGAGTGATGACGCCAGCTGGTCGTCTACCTTACTAGCAAGAAGACCAGCCATGCACGCCGGGCGTGTCACTCTTTTGCGCCGCGTCTTCTCCATCGCTTGCGTCACCTCTTCAGTCGCATTGAGGAGGAACTCCTCTCGCTTGGAGGCGTTCGGAGGCTCCTTGGTCTGCCACGGTGGCTGACCTCTGCCTCTACCATTCACCGATTTCGTCACCTTCGGTAACGAGGTGCCTCCCGTCTCAGTTGCCTCAGGGTCCAACTCGGAGTCTGACGGTCCAGGTCTCTTCTTCCGCCAGAATCGAGATTGCGCCTCTGATGCCACCGTCTCCAGGCTCCCGTCGGTGTCTGACTCCGACAGGCGCTCCACTAACACTCGGGGCTCCAAAGGGAAGCCCAGGTCTTTGGTGTTGACGCACGCCGTCGGAGCGAGCGCTTCCACCACCAATTCGTCATCATCCATGTCACTTGCTGTTTCAAAGTCCGTTTTCTTTAAGCTGGGGTCGTGTTTACGAAGGCGGGCAGAACGCCGGCCTACGAAGCAGTTGTTGCCCCCCCCAGAGTACGAGGGGCTGCCCTCCACCGAGGTGGAGGGGTGGGATTCCCCCTTTCGGGGACCCACCTGGGGACCATTTTCGCAACTACTTGTATCCATTGTTTTGTTACTCCGATGCTCCACATCGTCGTCTCTTTTTTCAGGGGTGAGCTCCCCTATCAGCGTGCCCTGAAAAGGGCACCTCTCAACGCTCATGTCGGAGTCAGACTCCAACAGGCGATCCACTTCAACTCGGGGCTCCATAATCAAGCCAGGGTCGTTGGTGTTGGCGCACGCCTTCTGGGCGAACGCTTCCACCTCCAGTTCAACATTATCCACATCGTATGCAAGTCCAGTATCCGTTTCATTAATGCTTGGGTCGTGTTTACGAAGGCGGGCAGAACGCCGGCCTACGAAGCAGTTGTTGCCCCCCCCAGAGTACGAGGGGCTGCCCTCCACCGAGGTGGAGGGGTGGGATTCCCCCTTTCGGGGACCCACCTGGGGACCATTTTCACAACTACCTAAATCCATTATCCCTCTTCTCCGATGCTCCACATCGTTGTCTCTTATTTCAGGGGTGAGATCCCCTGTCAGTGCGCCCTGAAAAGGGCACACCCGTCCCGCCTGACAGGCCCATACTAGGCCCCGCCGAGATGCACTGCACGACTTCCTCCCCCCAAACCTTTCCGTATGGGTAGCCCTGCGGTATAGCCTTGAGGATCATTGGAACATGCGCGCTTTTGTCGGGTTATTAGCCACCATGAAGCACTTCTCCAGTACTCTGCAGAAGTGCTTCATGGTGTTACCAGGGTGCACCACGAGGAGGTTACCCGACCACGTCACCCCGAGGGGGTCCCCCAACCTAACCTAACCTAACCTAACCTAACCTAACCTAACCTAACCTTTTTTTTTTTTTTTTTTTTTTTTTTTTTTTTTTTTTTTTTGACGAGGAGGAATCTGCAACCAGATTTCCACTCGCATTGAGGGTGCAAGCGGAATATGTGAGGTTGTCCGTCTAAAAAACGACGGAGCACTCACTAAACCTCCCCGGTGACCAGCCTCGATGCATGTCAAAGGGATCCGGGATCTCCATACGGAACGCACCGGTTCCCTTCTCGCAAAGTGCTGCAGGCCGCAGCCCTTCCCCGGAGTGGCAAGCCACTCCAGCACCCTCCCGGTGCGTACGGCAGAACACGTCACTCATGTTAACTGCCGCCCTCCCTGGGTTCGTTGTACGGGTAGCCGGGAGCCCTCACTCCGACTACCCACGAAACCCAGCGCGCCGCTCAGTCCCACAAGAGTCTCCCCGACTCTGCGAATACCTTGCGGCGAGACGCCGGCACTGAGATCCCATCTCTAATGCCTGCTTGGGTGCGTGCAGTGGATTACACTCGCGGAATCCACCTTCCCTTTCGGGCACACACACACCAAGCACGTCCCCGCTTCAACCACTGCACCCTCAATGAAGAGACTCGTGGAAGAAGCCCCCATACCCTCCTCCACTCGGTCCCACAAAGGTCTCCCCGACCCAGCGAATACCGAGCGGGCGGACGTTTTGCAAGGAGGGATAAAATCCCTTCTTGCCTGCTGGATGCATACGACGGCCCCCCCTCGCAAAAGGGCCGCCGCCCCTCCCGAGATCCAGTGACGAAACAGACGTGGGCCAATCTGCTCGTCAAGGACCCCAGGATCATTCGGTCCCACACGAGGGTCTCCCCGACCCTGCTAATGTGGTACCAAACGGTCGAAAGCTGGCGCGGGAACGAGGCGAGTGTCCTTTGCCAACTAACAACTGGGAAATGCACACCGAGCACGTCCCCGCCTCGTCTACTGCGCCTTCTGCTACACCAGAAGGACGCGCAGAGAAGCAACCACCACAACGCCCTCCGCGTCGGGCCCCCCCCCCCCTAGTGTTTGGTCCGCGCCGGTATACCGGTAGCCCCCATATCTGGAGGCCGTTCCCCTATCCGCCACCTGGGGACGCGCCACGTCGGGATTCACCTCCCCGCCCACTAGGACAACCTAGCAGGTCCGTGGAACCTAACCTAACCTAACCTAACCTAACCTTTTTTTTTTTTTTTTTTTTTTTTTTTTTTTTTTTTTTTTTTGAGTGAGGAAAATGCGTTACGCATCCCCGCCCTGCCGGGGGGCAAGGGCGAGGTATGTGGGACTCCCCCTTTCGGGTATACCCACTAAAAACCTCACTATTCCCGCCACTGTTAGGCAGAGGCAAGGCCGGCGGTCACTCAACAGTCCGCCTGGCCTCGCCTATGGCCCACGTCCGCCCGATGGGATGGGCGGACCTCCTCAGAGGGGCGAACCCCTCCTACCTCCTCAGGGGGTCTCATCACTGGACGGCTGGTGCTCCCGCACCTGCCGCCCGAGACGCCCCTGGCGGGTCGTGTCGAGAGCGGGCTTCCCTTCTCGCCCGCCCGCCTCGCCCACGATGGAGCCGCTGGGAGAGCGGATCTCGCTCCCTCTCGCGCTCTGCGGTCTCCTTCTGCAACATCACGGTGTCGCAGAAGGAGATCATCGCCTCCCATATCGTCTCGCTGCTGACCATCTTCTCCATGACGATCGGCAGCGAGAGATCTCCTCCTCCTAGGGCCGCAACCAACTCCGATCGCGGCCCTGCCCAAGCGGAGCACACCACCAAAGTGTGCTGTGCGGTATCCTCCGCACAGCCACAGTGGTGGCACTCCGGGCTTATTTCCTTCCCGGCTATATTACACAGGTATCTCCCGAAGCAACCATGCCCCGAGAGTACCTGTGTAAGCCGGAAGGATAAAGTCCCCCACCTCCGTCCCACCCATTCCTCCAGGATGGGCAGGACCCCCTCCAACAATCGGCGTCGGGACGCCGCACCCGTAGTGCGTAGCCCCTCTAGCCGCCGCCGCCACTCGCCCAGAGCCACCTCCTGGGCATCCATGCGCCACCGCACCACTTCGTCGGGCGCAGGGCGCAGGTCTCGGCTCCGGGCATGCGTCCGTTGCCAGTAGACCGAGGACAGAACCTCGGCCTCTAGATCCCACGGAAGGGACCCGGCAAGGACGCAAGCCATCTCGTGGGAGATGGTCCTATACCCTCGTATGGTCCGAACCGCCATGACCCTCTGCGCCTGATGCAGTAGGGCCTTGTGGTGGTTCTTCAGGGACCCCGCCCAGATCGGGGCCCCATAGAGGGCCATGGACCGAATCGCTCCCATATACAGCCGGCGACAGCTGCTGTTTCCTCCGCCCAGGTTGGGTAGTAAGCGGCCAAGCGCGCCCGCCGTGCCCACTAACTTCGGGACCAATTTCTCTAGATGGACGCCGAAGTCCCACCTGCTGTCGAGGACGACGCCAAGATATTTAAGCGTCGTCCCGACTGGAATTGGAGTCCCTCCGACCACTATGTTGGTGCCAGAAGGTGGTCTCCGTCGAGGCCCATGGAAACAGATGGCCTCCGACTTGTGGAGAGCCACCTCCAGCCCCAACCGCCTAATCCTCGAGACCACCGCCGCCACACCGGCGGTGGCCAGTATCAAGGCGGCCCGGAGATCAGGACCCCGGGCCGTCACCAGGGTGTCGTCGGCGTAACATATCACGCCTACGCCGTGCAAGTTAGCGCAGCGTAGGACGTGATCGTATCCGATGTTCCACAGCAGGGGCCCCAGAACGGACCCCTGGGGAACACCGCGCGACACACGCCGCCGACCACCCACTCCGTCTTTAGTGGGGAAGACTACTGACCTGTCGGACAAGTAGCTTCCCACTAATTTCTTCAAGTACGGGGGCACTCCATGAAAATGGAGTGCCTCCATTATGGTTGGCCAGGGCAGGCTGTTGAATGCGTTCTTGATGTCTAACGACACAGCAATCAACAGCCCACCCCCCGACACCGCCTCCTCCGCCATGTCCCGTAGGCGGCCGATCGCGTCTATGGTCGACCGGCCGCAGCGGAACCCGAATTGGGCGTCCGACAAATTCGGACCAACAACTCCCATATGTTCGACGAGGCGGTTGGCAACTACTCTCTCCAGTAGCTTCCCCGCCTCGTCGAGCAACACTATGGGCCGATACCCCGACGGGTCATCGGCCGGCCGCGACTCCTTCCGGAGGAGGACCAAGCGGCCCTCCTTCCATCGGTGCGGGAAAACACCTTCCCGCAGACACCTACTAAAGAGTGCCCTTAGGCGGGGCTCCAGAGCCTCCTGCTCTCCGCCTAAGACCAGGACCCACACACGGCAAGGGATGCCGTCGAGTCCTGGGGCCGTGCTTTTGCCCTTGATGCGTAGCACGGCCGCACCCACCTCCTCTTTAGTGACCTCAGGCACCTCGCCGGAGTCTCCCTCCTCCTGTGCCGGCGGCGCCATGGTGGGAGGCTCAAAGTCTGTTCCCATTTCCGGGAACAGTGCCTCAACCACCCTTTCGAGGACCGCCGGCTCAAGGCTGCTGGAGATGGGAGGGGTCCAAGGGCGTAGTTTTTGCCGTACTAACTTGTACGGCCTACCCCAGGGATCCCTCTCCAGCGTCTGCAGCAACTCCTCCCACGCCGCGGCCTTTGACCGGCTGATGGCGAGGCGGAGTGCCACCGCCACCTCCCTGTACGCTGCGTACAGTCGGTCCTCCTCGCCTTCCTCGCGGTTTCGGCGCCTCCGATACCGCTGGAAGGCGCGGCGCTCCTCCACGCACGAGCGGCGGAGCTGGGCAATCTCCTCATTCCACCAGAAGACAGACTTCTTGGACGGGAGGGCTCTGATGCGAGGCATCGCGGCGTCACACGCCTGCGTCATGGCCTCGCAAAGCCGAGCCGCATCCCCGTCTATGTCAGCTACTGGTGGTTCTGGAATCCACGCCTGAACAAGGACTGCCTCCTGCAGTAACTCCCTGTCCAGGCGCTTTAACGCCCAGCGAGGCCCGTCAAGCCTTGGCTGGCTCGGGGCTCTCGGGGTGTCTGGAGACGAGTTTGAGACGCTGAAGGTAATGTACCTATGATCTGACAGCGTCTCCTCGTTCTCCAGAACTTCCCACCCCTGGACACGGTGTGCGATGGGAGGGGTCGCGAATGAAACATCCACGACCGACCCCCCGTTACGGCGCACACACGTGTTTACCGTGCCGCGGTTGAGTATCGCCAACCCGCACTCCACCAGCCACTCTTCCAGGACTCTCCCCCTCAGGTCCGTCGTCGCGGAACCCCAAGCGCCAGACTTGGCATTGAGGTCCCCGAGGATGACGACGGGACTGGGAGAGCTCTGGCCTACTGCGACCCCCAACAACGCGAGGTAGCGCTCGAAGTCGGCGAGTGGTCGGTTGGGGGAGAAGTACACCCCAATTACGACCAGTGCGCCGACTTTAGCCACCACATAGCCATCCCCTCTACTTACAGCAGTAAGTGGGGGGCCTCCCGCCGCGCAGCGCTGTATGACTGCCACCGAACCACCGCAATCCCCGACCCAATCCGAACGGACCGGGACGCGATACGGCTCGGCGGCGACAGCTAAATGGACCTGCCACTCCGCCATGGCCTGGACAAACAGGTCCTGGGCCGCGGCGGAGTGGTTGAGGTTCCCCTGCAGGAATCGGAGGTCCATACTAATGGACCTCCATTGGCGACTCCGTGCCACCCGGGGGCGGGTTCGCAGGCTGCGGCTTGGCCTTCCTGGCCCTTGCCGCAGCCTTCTTCGCTGCCTTCTTTGTTGGGGGCTTGGCACAGGCCTTGCCCCCAGCGAGGTGGTCCGCCTTCTTCCCAGCTGCCTCGCAGACGGGGCAGTGGGGCTTGGCGGAACACTCCCGGGCCTTGTGGCCCGCTTGACCGCAGCACAGACAGTTCTGGCTGCGGTCGACCTCCGACGAGCACTGAGCCCCAATGTGGCCTAGTGCAAAGCACCGGTAGCACCGGCGGGGGAGGGCGTCGAGGATTTTCACCCCGACTGCCACCCACCCGACCCGGAAACGTCCGGCTGCCACTACTTTTTTGGCGACTGTGACGGGGCACTTTACCAAGGCCGTGCCCACGCCCCCGGGTCCTTTCCTTATTTCGCCAGACTTTACCTCGTCTGGCGAACACCCTCCGGCTTTTGCGACCGCAGCCGCCAACTCCTCCGGGGTGACAGAGTCATCCAGACCGGTTACCCTCAGGTCGACTGAGGTCACCGGCCTGGAGATCTTCACGTCCTCTGGGGAGAACAGTCCCCGGAGCTTCTCGGCCAGTAGGTCAGCCTTGCCCCCACTCGTCGCCCCTGGGACCTCCAGGATACGGGCCCCAGTCGCCGCCTGCCGGAAGCGTACGGAGGAGATCCCTAGGTCTCCCAAGTCGAGCTTCGACTTGGCCTCGGCGATCACCTCCCCGTACGTCCTTCCCCTCTCCTCGGCCCCCCGTTGCAGCGCAATAACCACCGCAGCTGAACGGGGGGCATGAAGTTTCGGGGCTTTGCCCTTTTCGGCCGCCGCCTGCTGTGGTGCCGCTGGCTTAGTGGGCGCCGACGCCCTTGGCGCCTTATCAGCTGGGTCCTGTCTCTGCTTGTTGCGGCGACGAGGACCAACTGTCTTCCAGCCCTCTTTTTCCGGCGCCTGGCTACTACCTGCCGGAGCAGGTGCTGCCTGAGCAGGAGCAGTTGGGGCAGAGGGAGCTGGGGAGGCCTTTTTGCCTTTCTTCCCCTTCTTCCTCTTCTTCTTGCCAGATGTGGTGGCATCTGGGGCAGCCGTAGGCGCTTTCTCCGTCTTCTCTGAAGTGGGGGCAGGTTTTTCAGCCGGCACCTTCTTGGAAGCAGGTTTTGGTGACGAAGGCACCTCCTCATCTTCCTGCGCTCGTTCCGCTGCTAATGGCGGGCGGTGGCGCTTTGGGGGCAGAAGCCGCCCGTCCACCTCCAGGCTCTCGATCCGAGCTCCCATCCTTGCCAGTGAGGCTTGGAGGTCTTGGACCTCGGCTGATGGTTTGGGGGCAGCGCACTCCTTGTTGCCCCTTACCTCAGCCCTCAGTGCGGCCATCTCCTCACTAAGCCGTTCGAGCCTGCCCTTGAGAACTGTGTTCTCCGTTTGGAGCCTGGCCACCTCGTCTGCAGGCGTTCGTGAGGCCAGCTCTTCGAACACCTCGCGGAGCACCTCGACGGACTTCTTAAGGGCGCTTTGAAAGGTGCCCTTAAGATTGCCCGACTTGTTCCCTACCAGTTCGATGGCCGTCAGGCTTTCCTTGACCCGGGAGGACAGGGCGACCGCTGGTGCCTCCCTTGTCGAGCCCCAAGAAGCCACGGCACTCAGGTACGTCTTGGCGGCATCCGAGCGTGGCTTGGGCGTTGCCGCCACCACTGCCCTCTCCACCTCCATCTCCATTTCTTGCTGCTCAGCGGCAGCAAGCTCGGCTCTGGCCTTTGCCATGCCCACATACTTGCCAGTTGTCGGGGGTCTCCCAGGACCGCGCTTCGACAACTTGGTCTTATCGGAGTGCGCGCCTCTGTCCGAGTCGGACCCGCTACTCCCGCCTCTCCTCTCGATGGGGTTCAGCCGCTTTCTCTTCCAGAACCTAGACGGAAGGCTCTCAGAATCGGCCGTCATCGCATCGGAGTCACTCCCTAGGCTGCTGACCAGCGATGGACACCTGGTCCGGCTTAGGGCCTCCTCCACCGTGTTCGAAGTGGCGTCCATCCTCCTCAGGACCACCACTGCTTTTTTGGCAGCAACCTTCGCTACCAAAACTCCCTCCTTCGTCGACGCCGAAGCGTCCGCACCAGAAACCTTCGCAGGCTCTGCAGCAACTCCCTCTTTGCGGCATTCCAGGCGACCGCCCTCCTTAGGGGTATGAATAAAATTCTCCATAATAAGTCCCACGAGTACCGGGGACTCGATACGACCCAGACAGTGCCCTCGTGTATCTGGGAAGGGCAGGTGAACCTAACCAAGGCGCTACGCCTAGGTACAGTAGCGACTGGCTTTACCGGCCAGCCATCCTCTGAGAGAACGGACTTCGTGCTGCACCCCCACTTGTCCTACGGGATTTTTTATAGAGGTTTACTCCTCGCAGCCCGGGCGACCAAGCCAAGACCATCGGTCCCACTCCGATCACGAGACATGACCGCAATCGTCGCGGGATTACGACTTTGAGCTGGGGGCAGGGAAGACAAGTCCCCCCTTGCCTGCCCGACGGCGGGGTAAGCGCACGCCGAGCCCAACTCTGCTTCATCCGCGCAAGCACGTAACGAAGCCTAACGCCCAAGATGGGCCCTCCTCCGTTGTCCCCGAACCCGCCAGCAAAAGCTACCAGATCCGGGAGCACCTTGGATTTTGCCCGACGAGGTGGCCGAGTTGACCCTCCCCAGCGCGCCGCAAGCCTTGCAGGCCTGCCATCCACCGACCACAGGGGTCCGCTGCGACATCGAGTGCCGCACCTCCGCCTCGGTAGCCCGACGGGGTGGCCGAGTTGACCCTCCCCGCCGCGCTCCGCCTCGGTTGCCCGACGGGGTGGCCGAGTTGACCCTCCCCGCCGCGCTGTGATTTGGTCCGCGCCGGTATACCGGTAGCCCCCATATCTGGGGGCCGTTCCCCTATCCGCCACCTGGGGACGCGCCACGTCGGGGTTCACTTCCCCGCCCACTAGGAGATCCTAGCAGGTCCGTGGAACCTAACCTAACCTTTTTTTTTTTTTTTTTTTTTTTTTTTTTTTTGACGCTGGGAAAAATGCGTTACGCATCCCCTCCCATGGGGATGGGAGGGGTATGTGGGACTCCCCGGTCCTACGACCGGTATACCCACTAAACAACCCAGCGGCACTCCGGCGTCGTCTATGTGGTGAGGGACTGGGAAACCGGCAGGAGCCTTTTCATCCAGTCCCCCGCCGGCGACCGCCCGCCTTGACAGCGGGGCCTCCACGCCCCCCCTTGCAGAGGGGGGGCCCGGGAACAACTGCGAGTGCTCAGTCGTTCCCGTCCGACGGGGGTGATGGATATGTGCAATGCGGGAGGAGGCGTCCCCACGCCTGCCTCCCGCTATCCATCACCAGAGGGAGAGGAGGCGACTATTGCCGCCTTCTCCCACCCCTTCTCCGCCTACGCAGAGGCGCCGCGAGAGGATCTTCCTCCCGCGCGCGCTCTGCCGCCTCCTTCTGGGACATCACGTCCTCGCAGAAGGAGGCGACCGCTGCCCAGGCCCCCTCGCTCTCCAGCATGGAGTGAACCACGCTGGGAAGCGAGAGGTCCGGGCCCACTGCCGCGACCAGGGCGTGGCGCGGCTCGGACCACGACGGGCACACCTCGAGGGTGTGCTGCGCCGTGTCCTCCGTCGCGCCACAGTCGTGGCACGACGGCGTTCCCTCTCTTCCGATCCGGTGCAGGTACGATCCGAAGCATCCATGCCCGGATAGCACCTGCACCAGACGGAAAGAGAGGAAGCCGTGGGACCTCTCGAGCCAATCGCGCAGGATTGGCCCGAGAGCGTCCAACGTTCTGCGGCCGAACGTGGCAGAGGCGAGGTCCTCCGTCCAGTGTTGGACGACCGCGTCCCTCGCCTCTCGCCGCACGGCCTCCCGCTCTTCTGGGGCCGGGCGCTCCCCGAGAGCCCTGCGCCCCACCGTCCACTCATACACTCTGGCGAGCACCCACGCCTCGAGCTCCCAAGGAGGGGTGCCCGCCAGAGCGCATGAGGCCGCGAAGCCTACCGAGCGGTAGGCTCTCGCCACCCGCTGCGCGATGGCCCTTTGGGGCCTGCGGATCACGGTGGCGTTCTCCCTCCTATGGAGGGAGTCCGCCCAGATCGGGGCCCCGTACAGGGCCATGCTCTTTAAGATGCCGGCATACAGCTGCCGGCATCGCGCTTTTGGTCCCCCCAGGTTTGGGAGGAGCCACGAAAGCGCCCCCGCGGCCTTCAGCAGGCGCGCTGATAGCCCGCTAAAGTGCGGGCTGAAGCGCCACCT
Organism: Cosmorhoe ocellata; assembly: GCA_963675405.1. Classification (NCBI taxonomy): domain Eukaryota; kingdom Metazoa; phylum Arthropoda; class Insecta; order Lepidoptera; family Geometridae; genus Cosmorhoe; species Cosmorhoe ocellata. The sequence continues at coordinate 11,279,134 of OY776253.1, read as the reverse complement.
GCTGTCGAGTATAAGGCCCAGATATTTCATCTGGGCCTTCACCTCGACCCTGACGCCCTCCACCACGATGTGGGCGTCAGTGGGGATGCGCTGCCGAGGCCCGTGGAAAAACACGGCCTCGGTCTTGTGCAGCGCAACCCCCAATCCTAGCCGGCGGATCCTTCCTGCGACCAGGGATCCGCCGGCCGAGGCCAGGCTCGCCGCCTCCCGAAAATCCCTCCCCCGGGCAGTGAGGAGAGTGTCATCTGCATAGCAGATGACACTCGTGCCCCGGAGGAGAGCTCCCCGCAGGAGCCAGTCGAAACCGATGTTCCACAGGAGTGGGCCTAAGACCGACCCCTGTGGAACACCGGACCCCGCACCGTACCGCCGCAGCTGGCCAGTCTTGTCCACCAGGAGGACCGCTCGGTCCTCCAGGTAGCTGGCCAGCAACCTCCGCAGATATTGAGGCACCCCGTGGTAACGGAGTGCCTCAAGTATCGTAGAGTGGGGGACGGAGTTGAAGGCGTTGGCTATGTCAAATGACACAGCCAAAACCCCGTCCCCCACCTCCACGGCTTCCCGCACTTGGCCCTTCAGCCGGGCCAGCGCGTCCACCGTCGAACGCCCCCTTCGGAAACCGAATTGGGCGTCCGACAGGTTCGGCCCCACCTCCGCCAGAAGGCCATTCAGCCTTCTGGCGATTATCCCCTCGAACATCTTACCGACCTCATCGAGCAATACGATGGGTCGGTAAGCCGAGGGGGAGTCCGCCGGGCGTCCCTCCTTTCGGAGGAGGCACAGCTGCCCCTCCTTCCAGGGTTTCGGGAACCTTCCAGCCGTGAGGCACGCGCTGAAAAGGTCCCGAAACCTCTGCCCCATATGAGTGGTGGCGATGGCCACCACCCGTGCGGGGACGCCGTCCGGCCCTGGGGCCGTCTTCTTGGCACGGAGGCGAATAATCTCCGCGCCAAGTTCCTCCACCTCGACCGGAGGGACTTCCTCCTCCGGCGGAGCTGCCCCCGGCGGAGGGTCCATTACTGGTGGGGCGAAGTTGGTCCCTGAAGGAAACAGGGACCGAACCACCCCATCCAGCAATGCCGGCTCCAGGGACTCCGTCAGTGGGGGACCAAAGGGGCGCAGTTTATTCCGCGCCGCCTTATAAGGTCTCCCGTACGGGTCCCTGTCGAGACCTTCGAGCATCTCGGCTCGCGCCGCGTCTTTGGCGGCGCTCATTGCCGCCTTGAGGACCTTCTTCGCCTCTACGTAAGAGGCGTAGAGAAGGTCCTCGTGCTCGAGGTCTCGCCCACTGCGCCGTCGACTCCGCGCATACGCCCGCCTTGCCGCCACGCAGGCGGACCGGAGCCCCGCTAGCCCCTCCGACCACCAATAGACGGCGCGTCGGGGAGGCGGACGGCGGGACCGAGGCATGCTGGAGTCGCACACCTCGGTCAGGGATCTCCGCAGCTGGGCCGCTGCGGAGTCCACGTCCAGGACGTCGACCGGAGGGGCGAGCCAGTCCTGGACGAGCGCCGCTTCCTTAGCCGCCTCACGGTCGAGGCGGGTAAGGGCCCACCGCGGAAAGGGGGATCGGCCCGAAGGGGCCGTCCTCCCGGGGCTCTGGGTGGAGACGTCGAACCGCACGTAGCGGTGGTCCGACAAAGTCTCCACCAGCTCCACCCGCCAGTTCACGACGCGGGCGGCTAAGACGGGGGTGGCGAACGAGACGTCCACCACTGACCCTCCCCGTTGCCGCACACACGTGTGGACCGCCCCCCTGTTGAGGAGGGACACACCAGACGACGCCGCCCAAAACTCGACGGCGCGCCCTCGGACGTTGCAAGAGGCGGCCGGGTTGCCCCAGGCCACCGACTTGGCATTCAGGTCGCCCAACACGGCGACCTGGCGCGGCGCCGCCCTCCCGACAACAGCGGTGAGGACTTCGAGAAAGTTCTCGAAGTCCTGTAGAGGGCGGTTTGGGGAGAAATACACGCCCACCAGGGCTATTTCTCCCCACGCGGCGGCCACGTATCCCGGTCCCCTCTCTAAAAGCGAGAGGGGAGGGGAGTCTGTGGAAGACCGCGACAACAAAGCTACCAAGCCGTCTCGATCACCCAACCAACCGTCGGGGACCGAGTACGGCTCGGCGACTACCGCCACGTCCACCAACCACTCAGCCATGACCTGCATGAGCAGGTCCTGGGCTGTTCTGCAGTGGTTGGTGTTCGCCTGGAGGATGCGATGCCTATCCATCATTCGGACATCGCACCCTCCTCATCAGCCGCCGAGGCTCCCGCTTCGGGGTCGGCGGTCTCAGCGGCAGGCGGGGCCGTCGCCTGCGCTTTGCCCTTCTTTAGGGGAGGCCTGCAGTTCCTCCCCTTCATAATGTGCCCCGCTGGGCGACCGCTGGCTGCGCATATTGCACAGCGCGGCGTGGCGGCCGTGCAGGAGACGGACTTGTGCCCGTCCTGGCCGCAGCGGTAGCAACTGTCCGTCCTATCCACCAGGGACGGACAGAGGGCCCGCGTGTGTCCGATTCCGAAGCACTTGAAGCAGCGCATAGGCTGATCTTCAAGTGCTCGGACTCGGCAGGTGCTGAACCCTACCGAGAACCGTCCTTTCGCGAGGACGGCTTTGGCCGCGACGACTGGGCACTCGAGGCGGATAGTGCCCATGCCACCGCGGCCGGGTCTGATGTCCCGGCCCTGCACCGCTGCGACATCGCAGCCCCCTACAGCTGCGATCGCCGCCACCACCTCCTCTTTGGTGACCGAATCGTCCAGATCGGTCACCTCCAAGGCCGCAGACTTCACGGGTCTGGCCACCTTGGCCGCGTCCGCGATGACCTCTCGCAACTTGGTTGCGAAGAGGTCCGCGTTTGTGCCGCCCTGGGCCCCCGGGAACTCGAAGATTCGAGCTCCGGCTTGGGTCCGGCGGCACGTGACCGCTCCGATCCCAAGTTGGGTGGGATCGGCGTTGGTACGAGCCCGTTTGAGGACGGACTCGTACGTCTCCCCGCGTTCAGCAGCCTCCGCGGTGAGCGTCACCACGACGGCTGCAGATTTGGGAGGAACCAAAGGTTTCCTCCCACCGGCGGAGGCCCTTTCGGCTGCGGGGGCAGCGGCGGCGGGCTTGGGGGCCGTTTTCTTCCCCTTCCCCTTACCCTTTCCCCTTCCCTTGCCTGTCGCCTGGGACGGGCAGGAAGGGGTGGGGGCAGGGGTGGTAGGGGCGGCGGCCGTTCCCGTCTTTTTGGCCTTGCCCTTTCCTCTCTTGACCACTTTCGTCCAAGGCTGGTTGGACGGAGTGGTAGAGGGGAGAAGGGGGTCCTCCTTTTGGGAGGATGGCCCCGTCTTACTCTGCCTCTTGTCCGCCGCTAGCGGCGGTCGGAGGCGCTTTTCGGGCAGGAGCCTGTCCTCGATGCCATCGAGGCAGGCTCTTGTGAAGGCCCTTTCCTCCATCACAACCTTGCGGATGATATCCTCAAGGTTGGAGGAGGAAGGGGGAACTTCCGCCGCCGGCCTAGGCTCCGCCTGCGTAGGTCGGGCCGTGGCTTCCGCCGCCGGCCTAGGCTCCGCCTGCGTAGGTCGGGCCGTGGCTTCAGCCAGCTTCGTGTGCAGCTGGCTGACCTCCGACTGCAGGCGGTCGACTTTCGCCTGCAGCTGCCGCGTCTCGTCCGTGGCTGTGCGCTGCACAAGCTCACAAACGATGCCACGCATGCTCGCGGCCCTACTTTTCAGGGACTTCTGGAAAGTCCCCTTCAGGTTGGAGGACTTAGAGGCGACCTGGGTGATCTCCTCCGCGTCCTCCTGCGCCATGCGCTCCAGCTCGACCAGGGAGTGGTCGGCGTACAGCACGCAGGATGCGCCGTACCCGGCCTTGGCCCGCGCGGTGCGCGCCTGCTGCTCCTTGGCAGCGACCTGCTCCTCCAGGTCCTGCTGGAGCTGTGCCCGACGGGTCAGGCTCAGCTGGCGTCGCGCGTCCTCCAAACCCACGTCGTGGGTGTCGGCGATGGCAGCTACAGATGAAGGCTTTTTGGCCTTCACCTTGCGCCTCGACCTCCCTTTCCTGGACGAGTCCGAGCTGGACCCGTCCTTCATGAAGGCCCGCTTGAGCGGTCCTCCCTCGATCGCGATCGGACCAATGTCCGACTCACTGTCGGAGTCCGACAGCTCGCCCGCACTGCCAAATAGGCTGACTGCGGATGCAGCCACCGCAACCGACGCGCGCTCGTCGGTATGGCCCTGAGAAGGGCCTTCGAGTTGGCCCTGAGAAGGGCCTTTTGGTTGGCCCTGAAAAGGGCCTTTTGGTTGGCCCTGAGAAGGGCCTTTGGGTTGGCCCTGAGAAGGGCCTTTTAGGAAACGCCCGGAGGCGTCCCGCACAAATTTTTTAGGCATAGCCTCCGCCGGTGTTGTAGATTCCCGCATAAAAACTCTACAACGCACAGTGCACTTTAGCCGAGCTCAGTCTGCCACTCCGTTACGGTGGTCAGACTGAGTCGTTTCCAGGGGACGCGACGTGGACGCAAGCACTGTGGGGGGTCCCCCAACCTAACCTAACCTAACCTTTTTTTTTTTTTTTTTTTTTTTTTTAAGTGAGGAAAATGCGTTACGCATCCCCGCCCTGCCGGGGGGCAAGGGCGAGGTATGTGGGACTCCCCCTTTCGGGTATACCCACTAAAAACCTCACTATTCCCGCCACTGTTAGGCAGAGGCAAGGCCGGCGGTCACTCAACAGTCCGCCTGGCCTCGCCTGTGGCCCACGTCCGCCCGATGGGATGGGCGGACCTCCTCAGAGGGGAGAACCCCTCCTACCTCCTCAGGGGGTCTCATCACTGGACGGCTGGTGCCCCCGCACCTGCCGCCCGAGACGCCCCTGGCGGGTCGTGTCGAGAGCGGGCACCCCTTCTCGCCCGCCCGCCTCGCCCACGATGGAGCCGCTGGGAGAGCGGATCTCGCTCCCTCTCGCGCTCCGCGGTCTCCTTCTGCAACATCACGTTGTCGCAGAAGGAAATCATCGCCTCCCATATCGTCTCGCTGCTGACCATCTTCTCCATGACGGTCGGCAGCGAGAGATCTCCTCCTCCTAGGGCCGCAACCAACTCCGATCGCGGCCCTGCCCAAGCGGAGCACACCACCAAAGTGTGCTGTGCGGTATCTTCCGCACAGCCACAGTGGTGGCACTCCGGGCTTAACTCCTTCCCGGCTATGCTATACAGGTACCTCCCGAAGCAACCATGCCCCGAGAGTACCTGTGTAAGCCGGAAAGTAAGTTGCCCCCACTTCCGTCCCACCCATTCCTCCAGAATGGGCAGGACCCCCTCCAACAATCGGCGTCGGGACCCCGCACCCGTATCACGGAGCCCCTCTAGCCGCCGCCGCCACTCGCCCAGAGCCTCCTCCTGGGCATTCATGCGCCACCGCACCACTTCGTCGGGCGCAGGGCGCAGGTCTTGGCTCCGGGCGTGCATCCTTTCCCAATAGACCGAGGACTGAACCTCGGCCTCCAGGTCCCATGGAAGGGACCCGGCAAGAACGCAGGCCGCCACATGGGAGATGGTCCTATACCCACGTATGGTCCGAACCGCCAGGACCCTCTGCGCTTGATGCAGTAGGGCCTTGTGGCGGTTCTTCAGGGACCCCGCCCAGATCGGGGCCCCATAAAGGGCCATCGAGCGGACCGCCCCCATGTACAGGCGGCGGCAGCTCCCATCTCCTCCTCCTAGGTTGGGGAGCAGGCGGCCAAGAGCACCTGCCGTGCTCACCAACCTTGGCACCAGGCGGTCAAAGTGGACCCCAAAATCCCATCTGCTGTCGAGGACGACGCCGAGGTATTTCAGCGTCGTCCCGACCGGTATAGGTGTTCCTCCCACTACAATACTTGTGCTGGCAGGTGGTCTCCGTCGGGGCCCGTGGAAGCAGATGGCCTCCGACTTATGGAGAGCCACCTCCAGCCCCAGCCGCCGAATCCTCGACACCACCGCCGCCACGCCGGCGGTGGCCAGTATCAAGGCAGCCCGGAGATCAGAACCCCGGGCCGTCACCAGAGTGTCGTCGGCGTAACATATCACGCCTACGCCGTGCAAGTTAGCACAGCGCAGGACGTGATCATATCCGATGTTCCACAGCAGGGGCCCAAGAACGGACCCCTGGGGAACACCGCGTGACATACGCCGCCGACCACCCACTCCGTCTCTGGTGGGGAACACTACCGCCCTATCGGACAGGTAGTTCCCCACCAATCTTCTCAAATAACGGGGCACTCCATGAAAACGGAGTGCCTCCATTATGGTCGGCCAGGGCAGGCTGTTGAATGCATTCTTGATGTCTAACGACACAGCAATCAACAGCCCACCCCCCGACACCGCCTCCTCCGCCATGTCCCGCAGGCGGCCGATCGCGTCTATCGTCGACCGGCCGCAGCGGAACCCAAACTGTGCGTCCGAAAGATTCGGGCCTGTTCCTCCTAAGTGCTCGACGAGGCGGTTGGCTACTACTCTCTCCAGTAGCTTCCCCGCCTCGTCGAGCAAAACTATGGGCCGATACCCCGATGGGTCATCGGCCGGCCGCGACTCCTTGCGAAGGAGGACCAGGCGACCCTCCTTCCACCGGTGCGGGAACACCCCTTCACGCACGCACCTGGTGAAGAGTGCCCTTAGGCGGGGTTCTAGAGCCTCCTGCTCTCCGCCTAGGGCCAGGACCCACGCACGGCAAGGAATGCCGTCGAGTCCTGGGGCCGTGTTTTTGCCCTTAATGCGCAACACGGCCGCACCCACCTCCTCCTTCGAGACCTCGAGCACCTCGTCCGAGCCTACTTCCTCCTGTGTCGGCGGTGCCATGGTGGGAGGCTCAAACTCTGTTCCCATTTCCGGGAACAGTACCTCGACCACCCTTTCCAAGACCGCCGGCTCTAGGCTGCTGGAGACGGGAGGGGTCCAAGGGCGTAGTTTTTGCCGTACTAGCTTGTACGGCCTACCCCAAGGATCCCTCTCCAACGTCTGCAGGAGCTCCTCCCACGCCGCGGCCTTAGACCGGCTGATGGCGAGGCGGAGTGCCACCGCCACCTCCCTGTATGCGGCGTACAGCCGGTCCTCCTCGCCCTCCTCGCGGTTTCGGCGTCTCCGATACCGCTGGAAGGCGCGGCGCTCCTCCACGCACGACTGGCGGAGTCGGGCGATCTCCTCATTCCACCAGTAGACGGCAGTTTTGGACGGGGGGGCTCTCACGCGAGGCATCGCGGCGTTGCACGCCTGCGTCATGGCCTCGCAGAGCCGAGCCGCATCCCCGTCTATGTCCACTGGTGGTGGATCTGGTATCCACGCCTGAACCAGTACTGCCTCCTGTAACAGTTCCTTGTTCAGGCGCTTAATCGCCCATCGCGGCCCATCCAGCCTTGGCTGGCTTGGGGCTCTCGGGGTGTCTGGAGAAGAGTTGTTGGAGACGCTGAAGGTAATATACCTGTGATCCGATAGCGTCTCCTCGTTCTCCAGAACCTCCCACCCCTGGACACGGTATGCGATGGGGGGGGTCGCGAATGAAACATCCACGACTGACCCCCCGTTACGGCGCACACACGTGTCCACCGTGCCGCGGTTAAGGATGGCCAACCCGCACTCCACCAGCCACTCCTCCAGCACTCTCCCCCTAAGGTCCGTCGTCGCCGAACCCCAAGCCCTAGATTTGGCGTTAAGGTCTCCAAGGACGACGACGGGACCGGGAGAGACCTGGCCGACCGCGACCCCCAGTAACGCGAGGAATCGCTCGAAGTCGGCGAGTGGTCGATTGGGGGAGAAATACACCCCAACAATGACCACTACGCCGACCTTCGCCACCACAAAGCCCTCCCCTCTATTCACAGCAGTGAGAGGAGGGCCGCCCGCTGAGCAGCGCTGTATTATCGCCACCGAACCACCGCGATCCCCGACCCAATCCGAACGGACCGGGACGCGATACGGCTCGGCGGCGACAGCAATATGGGCCTGCCACTCCGCCATGGCCTGGACGAACAGGTCCTGGGCCGCGGCGGAGTGGTTGAGGTTCCCCTGCAGGAATCGGAGGTCCATAACTAATGGACCTCCATTGGCGCCTCCGTGTCATCCGCTGCTGGGGGCGGGTTTGCAGGCTGCGACTTGGCTTTCCTAGCCCTTGCCGCAGCCTTCTTCGCAGCCTTCTTTGTTGGGGGCTTGGCACAAGCCTTGCCCCCAGCGAGGTGGTCCGCCTTCTTCCCAGCTGCCTCGCAGACGGGGCAGTGGGGCTTTGCGGAACACTCCCGGGCCTTGTGGCCCGTTTGACCGCAGCACAGGCAGTTCTGGCTGCGGTCGACCTCCGACGAGCACTGGGCCCCAATGTGACCCAGTGCAAAGCACCGGTAGCACCGGCGGGGGAGGGCGTCGAGGATTTTCACCCCGACCGCCACCCATCCAACCCGGAAGCGTCCGGCTGCCACCACCTTCTTCGCGGCTGCGACGGGGCACTTAACCAAGGCCGTGCCCACGCCCCCGGGTCCTTGCCTTATTTCGCCAGACTTAACTTCGTCTGGCGAACACCCTCCGGCTTTTGCGACTGCAGCCGCCAGCTCCTCCTTGGTGACTGAGTCGTCCAGACCGGTAACCCTCAGGTCGACCGAAGTCACTGGCCTGGAGACTTTGACATCCTCCGAGGCAAACAGCCCTCGGAGCTTCTCGGCCAGCAGGTCGGCTTTGCCCCCACTCGTCGCCCCTGGGACCTCCAGAATACGGGCCCCAGTCGCCGCTTGTCGGAAGCGTACGGAGGAGATCCCGAGTTCTTCCAGGTCGAGTTTTGACCTGGCCTCGGCAATCACCTCCCCGTACGTTCGGCCTCTCTCCTCGGCTCCCCGTTGCAGTGCAATCACCACCGCAGATGAGCGAGGTGCGTGGAGTTTAGGGGCTTTGTCCTTTTTGGCCGCCTCCGGTTTAGGTGCTGCAGGCTTGGCAGGTGCCGACGCCCTTGGCGCCTTGTCTGCAGGGCCCTGGCGTTTCTTGTTGCGACGCCGGGAGCCTACTGTTTGCCACCCCTCCTTATCCTGCGTCTGGCTATTGCCTGCCGGAGCAGAGGCTGCCTGAGCAGGAGCAGTCGGGGCAGGGGGAGCTGAGGAGGCCGTTTTGGCCTTCTTCCCCTTTTTCACCTTCTTCTCGCTAGACGTGCTGGCATCTTCCGGAGCCGCTGGCGCCTTCTTGCTCGCGGCTTTTGCCGCCGGAGTGGGGGCAGGCTTTCCAGCCGGCGCCTTCCTGGGTGCAGGAGTTGGCGACGCTGGCATCTCCTCATCCTCCTGCCTTCGATCTGCTGCCAAGGGCGGGCGGTGGCGCTTTTCGGGCAGAAGCCGCCCGTCGACCTCCAGGCTATCCAGTCGTGCCTCCATTCTCGCCAAAGAAGCTTGGAGATCCTCCCCAAACTTCGTATGCTCGGCCGATGTATTGGGAGCAGCGCACTCCTTGCTGCCCCTGAACTCGGCCCTGAGCGCGGCCATCTCCTCGCTTAGTCGGTCCAGCTGAGCCTTGAGCAAAGCGTTCTCAGCTTGGAGCCGAGTTACTTCCTCTGCAGGCGTTCTAGCAGCCAGCTCGTCAAAGACCTCTCGCAGAACCTCCACCGACTTTTTGAGGGCACTTTGGAAAGTGCCCTTGAGGTTGCCCGACCTGTTGCCAACCAGCTCTATGGCCGTCAGGCTCTCCTTCACCCGGGAGGACAGGGCAACGGCTGGTGCCTCCCTTGTCGGGCCCCAGGAGGCCACGGCACCCAGGTACGTCTTGGCGGCATCCGAGCGTGGCTTGGGCGTTGCCGCCACCACCATCCTCTCTGTCTCCAGCTCCATCTCTTGCTGCTCCGCGGCAGCAAGCTCGGCCCTGGCCTTTGCCATGCCTACATATTTCCCAGTTGTCGGGGGTCTCCCAGGACCGCGCCTCGACAACTTGGTCGTCTTCTCCGGGAGCGCGTTTCGGTCCGAGTCAGACCCGCTACTCCCGCCCCTCTTCTCAATGGGGTTCAGCCTCTTCCTCTTCCAGAACCTGGACGGAAGGTTCTCGGAATCGGCCGACCTCGCGTCAGAGTCGCTCCCCAAGCTGCTCACCAGGGATGGACACCTGGTCCTGCTTAGGGCCTCCTCCACGCTGTTTCCTACGGTTTCCATCCTTTTAAGGACAACTACAGCCTTCTTGGCAGCGATCTTCGCCACCAAGGCTCCCTCCTTCGTCATTGACGCCGAAGCGTCCGCACCAGACACCCTCTCGGGCTCTGCAGCAACTCCTACAATGCGGCTATCCAGGCGACCGCCCTCCTTTGGGGTTTGAATGAAAGTATCCATATAAAGTCCCACGAGTACCGGGGACTCATACGACCCGGACAGTGCCCTCGTGTATCCGGGAAGGGCAGGTGAACCTAACCAAGGCGCAACGCCTAGGTACAGTAGCGACTGGCTTTACCGGCCAGCCATCCTCTAAGAGAACGGACTTCGTGCTGCACCCCCACTTGTCCTACGGGATTTTTTATAGAGGTTTACTCCTCGCAGCCCGGGCGACCAAGCCAAGACCATCGGTCCCACTCCGATCACGAGACATGACCGCAATCGTCGCGGGATTACGACTTCGAGCTGGGGGCAGGGAAGACAAGTCCCCCCTTGCCTGCCCGACGGCGGGGTAAGCGCACGCCGAGCCCAACTCTGCTTCATCCGCGCAAGCACGTAACGAAGCCTAACGCCCGAGATGGGCCCTCCTCCGTTGCCCCCGAACCCGCCAGCAAAAGCTACCAGATCCGAGAGCACCTTGGTGTTTGCCCGACGAGGTGGCCGAGTTGACCCTCCCCGCCGCGCCGCCGGCCTTGCAGGCCAGCCATCCACCGACTCCAAGTCCGCTGAGACTCTCGTCTCCTCCTGCCCCGTCTGCCGTGCTCTATGCTACCTTCATAGAGACACGCAGAGGGGCCCTGTGTGATTTGGTCCGCGCCGGTATACCGGTAGCCCCCATATCTGGGGGCCGTTCCCCTATCCGCCACCTGGGGACGCGCCACGTCGGGGTTCACTTCCCCGCCCACTAGGAGATCCTAGCAGGTCCGTGGAACCTAACCTAACCTTTTTTTTTTTTTTTTTTTTTTTTTTTTTGACGCTGGGAAAAATGCGTTACGCATCCCCTCCCATGGGGATGGGAGGGGTATGTGGGACTCCCCGGTCCTGCGACCGGTATACCCACTAAACAACCCAGCGGCACTCCGGCGTCGTCTATGTGGTGAGGGACTGGGAAACCGGCAGGAGCCTTTTCATCCAGTCCCCCGCCGACGACCGCCCGCCTTGACAGCGGGGCCTCCACGCCCCCCCCTTGCAGAGGGGGGCCCCGGGAACGACTACGAGTGCTCAGTCGTTCCCGTCCGACGGGGGTGATGGATAAGTGCAATGCAGGAGGAGGCGTCCCCACGCCTGCCTCCCGCTATCCATCACCAGAGGGAGAGGAGGCGACTATGGCCGCCTTCTCCCACCTCTTCTCCGCCTACGCAGAGGCGCCGCGAGAGGATCTTCCTCCCGCGCGCGCTCTGCCGCCTCCTTCTGGGACATCACGTCCTCGCAGAAGGAGGCGACCGCTGCCCAGGCCCCCTCGCTCTCCAGCATGGAATGAACCACGCTGGGAAGCGAGAGGTCCTGCCCCACTGCCGCGACCAGGGCGTGGCGCGGCTCGGACCACGACGGGCACACCTCGAGGGTGTGCTGCGCCGTGTCCTCCGTCGCGCCACAGGCGTGGCACGACGGCGTTCCCTCTCTTCCGATCCGGTGCAGGTACGATCCGAAGCATCCATGCCCGGATAGCACCTGCACCAGACGGAAAGAGAGGAAGCCGTGGGACCTCTCGAGCCAATCACGCAGGATTGGCCCGAGAGCATCCAACGTTCTGCGGCCGAACGTGGCAGAGGCGAGGTCCTCCGTCCAGTGTTGGACGACTGCGTCCCTCGCCTCTCGCCGCACGGCCTCCCGCTCTTCTGGGGCCGGGCGCTCCCCGAGAGCCCTGCGCCCCGCCGTCCACTCATATACTCTGGCGAGCACCCACGCCTCGAGCTCCCAAGGAGGGGTGCCCGCCAGAGCGCATGAGGCCGCGAAGCCTACCGAGCGGTAGGCTCTCGCCACCCGCTGCGCGATGGCCCTTTGGGGCCTTCGGATCACGGTGGCGTTCTCCCTCCTATGGAGGGAGTCCGCCCAGATCGGGGCCCCGTAGAGGGCCATGCTCTTCAGGATGCCGGCATACAGCTGCCGGCATCGCGCTTTGGGCCCTCCCAGATTTGGGAGGAGCCACGAGAGCGCCCCCGCGGCCTTCAGCAGGCGCGCTGACAGCCCGCTAAAGTGCGGGCTGAAACGCCACCTGCTGTCGAGCACAAGGCCCAGATATTTCATCTGGGCCTTCACTTCGACCCTGACGCCCTCCACCACGATGTGGGCGTCAGTGGGGATGCGCTGCCGAGGCCCGTGGAAAAACACGGCCTCGGTCTTGTGCAGCGCCACCCCCAATCCAAGCCGGCGGATCCTTCCAGCGACCAGGGATCCGCCGGCCGAGGCCAGGCTCGCCGCCTCCCGAAAATCTCTCCCCCGGGCAGTGAGAAGAGTGTCATCTGCATAGCAGATGACGCTCGTGCCCCGGAGGAGAGCTCCCCGCAGGAGCCAGTCGAAACCGATGTTCCACAGGAGTGGGCCTAAAACCGACCCCTGTGGAACACCGGACCCCACGCCGTACCGCCGCATCTGGCCCGCCTTGTCTACCAGGAGGACCGCTCGGTCCTCCAGGTAGCTGGCCAGCAGCCTCCGCAGATACCGAGGCACCCCGTGGTAACGGAGTGCCTCAAGTATCGTAGAGTGGGGGACGGAGTTGAAGGCGTTGGCTATGTCGAATGACACAGCCAAAACCCCGTCCCCCACCTCCACGGCCTCCCGCACTTGGCCCTTCAACCGGGCCAGCGCGTCCACCGTCGAACGCCCCCTTCGGAAACCGAATTGGGCGTCCGACAGATTCGGCCCCACCTCCGCCAGAAGGCCATTCAGCCTTCTGGCGATTACCCCCTCAAACATCTTACCGACCTCATCGAGAAGAACGATGGGCCGGTATGCCGAGGGGGAGTCCGCCGGGCGTCCCTCCTTTCGGAGGAGGCATAATTGCCCCTCCTTCCAAGGTTTCGGGAACCTCCCAGACACGAAGCACGCGCTGAAGAGGTCCCGAAACCTTTGCCCCATTTGAGTGGTGGCGATGGCCACCACCCGTGCGGGGACGCCGTCCGGCCCTGGGGCCGTCTTCTTGGTGCGGAGGCGGATAGTCTCCGCACCAAGTTCCTCCGCCTCGACCGGAGGGACCTCCTCCTCCGGCGGAGCTGCTCCCCGCGGAGGGTCCATTGCTGGTGGGGTGAAGTTGGTTCCTGAAGGAAACAGGGACCGAACCACCCCATCCAGCAATGCCGGCTCCAGGGACTCCGTCAGTGGGGGACCAAAGGGGCGCAGTTTGTTCCGCGCCGCCTTGTATGGTCTCCCGTACGGGTCCCTGTCGAGACCCTCGAGCATCTCGGCTCGCGCCGCGTCTTTGGCGGCGCTCATTGCCGTCTTGAGGACCTTCTTAGCCTCTACGTAAGAGGCATATAGAAGGTCCTCTTGCTCGGGGTATCGCCGCCTGCGCCGCCGACTCCGCGCATACGCCCGCCTCGCCGCCACGCAGGCGGACCGCAGCCCCGCTAGCCCCTCCGACCACCAATAGACGGCGCGACGGGGAGGCGGGCGGCGGGACCGAGGCATGCTGGCGTCGCACACCTCGGTCAGGGACCTCCGCAGCTGGGCTGCTGCGGAGTCCACGTCCAGGACGTCGACCGGAGGGGCGAGCCAGTCCTGGACGAGCGCCGCCTCCTTAGCCGCCTCACGGTCGAGGCGGGTAAGGGCCCACCGCGGAAAGGGGGATCGGCCCGAGGGGGCCGTCCTCCCGGGGCTCTGGGTGGAGACGTCGAACCGCACATAGCGGTGGTCCGACAAAGTCTCCACCAGCTCCACCCGCCAGTTCACAACGCGGGCGGCTAGGACGGGGGTGGCGAACGAAACGTCCACCACTGACCCTCCCCGTTGCCGCACACACGTGTGAACCGCCCCCCTGTTGAGGAGGGACACGCCAGACGAGGCCGCCCAGAATTCGACGGCGCGCCCTCGGACGTTGCAAGAGGCGGCCGGGTTGCCCCAGGCCGCCGACTTGGCGTTCAGGTCGCCCAACACGGCGACCTGGCGCGGCGCCGCCCTCCCGACAACAGCGGTGAGGACTTCGAGAAAATTCTCGAAGTCCTGTAGAGGGCGGTTTGGGGAGAAATATACGCCCACCAAGGCTATTTCCCCCCACGCGGCGGCCACGTATCCCGGTCCCCTCTCTAAAAGCGAGAGGGGAGGGGAGTCTGTGGAAGACCGCGACAACAAAGCTACCAAGCCGTCCCGATCACCCAACCAACTGTCGGGGACCGAGTACGGCTCGGCGACTACCGCCACGTCCACCAACCACTCAGCCATGACCTGCATGAGCAGGTCCTGAGCTGTTTTGCAGTGGTTGGTGTTCGCCTGGAGGATGCGATGCCTATCCATCATTCGGACATCGCACCCTCCTCATCAGCCGCCGAGGCTCCCGCTTCGGGGTCGGCGGTCTCAGCGGCAGGCGGGGCCGTCGCCTGCGCTTTGCCCTTCTTTAGGGGAGGCCTGCAGTTCCTCCCCTTCATAATGTGCCCCGCTGGGCGACCGCTGGCTGCGCATATTGCACAGCGCGGCGTGGCGGCCGTGCAGGAGACGGACTTGTGCCCGTCCTGGCCGCAGCGGTAGCAACTGTCCGTCCTATCCACCAGGGACGGACAGAGGGCCCGCGTGTGTCCGATTCCGAAGCACTTGAAGCAGCGCATAGGCTGATCTTCAAGTGCTCGGACTCGGCAGGTGCTGAACCCTACCGAGAACCGTCCTTTCGCGAGGACGGCTTTGGCCGCGACGACTGGGCACTCGAGGCGGATAGTGCCCATGCCACCGCGGCCGGGTCTGATGTCCCGGCCCTGCACCGCTGCGACATCGCAGCCCCCTACAGCTGCGATCGCCGCCACCACCTCCTCTTTGGTGACCGAATCGTCCAGATCGGTCACCTCCAAGGCCGCAGACTTAACTGGCCTAGCCACTTTGGCTGCGTCCGCGATGACCTCTCGCAACTTGGTTGCGAAGAGGTCCGCGTTTGTGCCGCCCTGGGCCCCCGGGAACTCGAAGATTCGAGCCCCGGCTTGGGTCCGGCGGCACGTGACCGCTCCGATCCCGAGTTGGGTGGGATCGGCGTTGGTACGAGCCCGTTTGAGGACGGACTCGTACGTCTCCCCGCGTTCAGCAGCCTCCGCGGTGAGCGTCACCACGACGGCTGCAGATTTGGGAGGAACCAAAGGTTTCCTCCCACCGGCGGAGGCCCTTTCGGCTGCGGGGGCAGCGGCGGCGGGCTTGGGGGCCGTTTTCTTCCCCTTCCCCTTACCCTTTCCCCTTCCCTTGCCTGTCGCCTGGGACGGGCAGGAAGGGGTGGGGGCAGGGGTGGTAGGGGCGGCGGCCGTTCCCGTCTTTTTGGCCTTGCCCTTTCCCCTCTTGACCACTTTCGTCCAAGGCTGGTTGGACGGAGTGGTAGAAGGGAGAAGGGGGTCCTCCTTTTGGGAGGATGGCCCCGGCTTATTCTGCCTCTTGTCCGCCGCTAGCGGCGGTCGGAGGCGCTTTTCGGGCAGGAGCCTGTCCTCGATGCCATCGAGGCAGGCTCTTGTGAAGGCCCTTTCCTCCATCACAACCTTGCGGATGATATCCTCAAGGTTGGAGGAGGAAGAGGGAACTTCCGCCGCCGGCCTAGGCTCCGCCTGCGTAGGTCGGGCCGTGGCTTCCGCCGCCGGCCTAGGCTCCGCCTGCGCAGGTCGGGCCGTGGCTTCAGCCAGCTTCGTGTGCAGCTGGCTGACCTCCGACTGCAGGCGGTCGACTTTCGCCTGCAGCTGCCGCGTCTCGTCCGTGGCTGTGCGCTGCACAAGCTCACAGACGATGCCACGCATGCTCGCGGCCCTACTTTTCAGGGACTTCTGGAAAGTCCCCTTCAGGTTGGAGGACTTGGAGGCGACCTGGGTGATCTCCTCCGCGTCCTCCTGCGCCATGCGCTCCAGCTCGACCAGGGAGTGGTCGGCGTACAGCACGCAGGATGCGCCGTACCCGGCCTTGGCCCGCGCGGTGCGCGCCTGCTGCTCCTTGGCAGCGACCTGCTCCTCCAGGTCCTGCTGGAGCTGCGCCCGACGGGTCAGGCTCAGCTGGCGTCGCGCGTCCTCCAAACCCACGTCGTGGGTGTCGGCGATGGCAGCTACAGATGAAGGCTTTTTGGCCTTCACCTTGCGCCTCGACCTCCCTTTCCTGGACGAGTCCGAGCTGGACCCGTCCTTCATGAAGGCCCGCTTGAGCGGTCCTCCCTCGATCGCGATCGGACCAACGTCCGACTCACTGTCGGAGTCCGACAGCTCGCCCGCACTGCCAAATAGGCTGACTGCGGATGCAGCCACCGCAACCGACGCGCGCTCGTCGGTATGGCCCTGAGAAGGGCCTTCGAGTTGGCCCTGAGAAGGGCCTTTTGGTTGGCCCTGAGAAGGGCCTTTGGGTTGGCCCTGAGAAGGGCCTTTTAGGAAACGCCCGGAGGCGTCCCGCACAAATTTTTTAGGCATAGCCTCCGCCGGTGTTGTAGATTCCCGCATAAAAACTCTACAACGCACAGTGCACTTTAGCCGAGCTCAGTCTGCCACTCCGTTACGGTGGTCAGACTGAGTCGTTTCCAGGGGACGCGACGTGGACG
This sequence comes from Cosmorhoe ocellata, assembly GCA_963675405.1. Classification (NCBI taxonomy): domain Eukaryota; kingdom Metazoa; phylum Arthropoda; class Insecta; order Lepidoptera; family Geometridae; genus Cosmorhoe; species Cosmorhoe ocellata. Next base: position 11,262,327 of record OY776253.1, on the reverse strand, counting down.
CAAGCACTGTGGGGGGTCCCCCAACCTTTTTTTTTTTTTTTTTTTTTTGACGCTGGGAAAAATGCGTTACGCATCCCCTCCCATGGGGATGGGAGGGGTATGTGGGACTCCCCGGTCTACGACCGGTATACCCACTAAACAACCCAGCGGCACTCCGGCGTCGTCTATGTGGTGAGGGACTGGGAAACCGGCTGGAGCCTTTTCATCCAGTCCCCCGCCGACGACCGCCCGCCTTGACAGCGGGGCCTCCACGCCCCCCCTTACAGAGGGGGCCCGGGAACGACTGCGAGTGCTCAGTCGTTCCCGTCCGACGGGGGTGATGGATAAGTGCAATGCGGGAGGAGGCGTCCCCACGCCTGCCTCCCGCTATCCATCACCAGAGGGAGAGGAGGCGACTATGGCCGCCTTCTCCCACCTCTTCTCCGCCTACGCAGAGGCGCCGCGAGAGGATCTTCCTCCCGTGCGCGCTCTGCCGCCTCCTTCTGGGACATCACGTCCTCACAGAAGGAGGCGACCGCTGCCCAGGCCCCCTCGCTCTCCAGCATGGAATGAACCACGCTGGGAAGCGAGAGGTCCTGCCCCACTGCCGCGACCAGGGCGTGGCGCGGCTCGGACCACGACGGGCACACCTCGAGGGTGTGCTGCGCCGTGTCCTCCGTCGCGCCACAGGCGTGGCACGACGGCGTTCCCTCTCTTCCGATCCGGTGCAGGTACGATCCGAAGCATCCATGCCCGGATAGCACCTGCACCAGACGGAAAGAGAGGAAGCCGTGGGACCTCTCGAGCCAATCGCGCAGGATTGGCCCGAGAGCGTCCAACGTTCTGCGGCCGAACGTGGCAGAGGCGAGGTCCTCCGTCCAGTGTTGGACGACCGCGTCCCTCGCCTCTCGCCGCACGGCCTCCCGCTCTTCTGGGGCCGGGCGCTCGCCGAGAGCCCTGCGCCCCGCCGTCCACTCATACACTCTGGCGAGCACCCACGCCTCGAGCTCCCAAGGAGGGGTGCCCGCCAGAGCGCATGAGGCCGCGAAGCCTACCGAGCGGTAGGCCCTCGCCACCCGCTGCGCGATGGCCCTTTGGGGCCTGCGGATCGCGGTGGCGTTCTCCCTCCTATGGAGGGAGTCCGCCCAGATCGGGGCCCCGTACAGGGCCATGCTCTTCAAGATGCCGGCATACAGCTGCCGGCATCGCGCTTTCGGTCCCCCCAGGTTTGGGAGGAGCCACGAAAGCGCCCCCGCGGCCTTCAGCAGGCGCGCTGATAGCCCGCTAAAGTGCGGGCTGAAGCGCCACCTGCTGTCGAGTATAAGGCCCAGATATTTCATCTGGGCCTTCACCTCAACCCTGACGCCCTCCACCACGATGTGGGCGTCAGTGGGGATGCGCTGCCGAGGCCCGTGGAAAAACACGGCCTCGGTCTTGTGCAGCGCAACCCCCAATCCTAGCCGGCGGATCCTTCCTGCGACCAGGGATCCGCCGGCCGAGGCCAGGCTCGCCGCCTCCCGGAAATCCCTCCCCCGGGCAGTGAGGAGAGTGTCATCTGCATAGCAGATGACACTCGTGCCCCGGAGGAGAGCTCCCCGCAGGAGCCAGTCGAAACCAATGTTCCACAGGAGTGGGCCTAAGACCGACCCCTGTGGAACACCGGACCCCGCACCGTACCGCCGCAGCTGGCCAGTCTTGTCCACCAGGAGGACCGCTCGGTCCTCCAGGTAGCTGGCCAGCAACCTCCGCAGATATTGAGGCACCCCGTGGTAACGGAGTGCCTCAAGTATCGTAGAGTGGGGGACGGAGTTGAAGGCGTTGGCTATGTCAAATGACACAGCCAAAACCCCGTCCCCCACCTCCACGGCCTCCCGCACTTGGCCCTTCAGCCGGGCCAGCGCGTCCACCGTCGAACGCCCCCTTCGGAAACCGAATTGGGCGTCCGACAGGTTCGGCCCCGCCTCCGCCAGAAGGCCATTCAGCCTTCTGGCGATTATCCCCTCGAACATCTTACCGACCTCATCGAGCAATACGATGGGTCGGTAAGCCGAGGGGGAGTCCGCCGGGCGTCCCTCCTTTCGGAGGAGGCACAACTGCCCCTCCTTCCAGGGTTTCGGGAACCTTCCAGCCGTGAAGCACGCGCTGAAAAGGTCCCGAAACCTCTGCCCCATATGAGTGGTGGCGATGGCCACCACCCGTGCGGGGACGCCGTCCGGCCCTGGGGCCGTCTTCTTGGCGCGGAGGCGAATGATCTCCGCGCCAAGTTCCTCCGCCTCGACCGGAGGGACCTCCTCCTCCGGCGGAGCTGCCCCCCGCGGAGGGTCCATTGCTGGTGGGGTGAAGTTGGTCCCTGAAGGAAACAGGGACCGAACCACCCCATCCAGCAATGCCGGCTCCAGGGACTCCGTCAGTGGGGGACCAAAGGGGCGCAGTTTGTTCCGCGCCGCCTTGTATGGTCTCCCGTACGGGTCCCTGTCGAGACCCTCGAGCATCTCGGCTCGCGCCGCGTCTTTGGCGGCGCTCATTGCCGCCTTTAGGACCTTCTTCGCCTCTACGTAAGAGGCGTACAGAAGGTCCTCGTGCTCGGGGTCTCGCCGACTGCGCCGTCGACTCCGCGCATATGCCCGCCTTGCCGCCACGCAGGCGGACCGCAGCCCCGCTAGCCCCTCCGACCACCAATAGACGGCGCGACGGGGAGGCGGGCGGCGGGACCGAGGCATGCTGGAGTCGCACACCTCGGTCAGGGACCTCCGCAGCTGGGCCGCTGCGGAGTCCACGTCCAGAACGTCGACCGGAGGGGCGAGCCAGTCCTGGACGAGCGCCGCCTCCTTAGCCGCCTCACGGTCGAGGCGGGTAAGGGCCCACCGCGGGAAGGGGGATCGGCCTGAAGGGGCTGTCCTCCCGGGGCTCTGGGTGGAGACGTCGAACCGCACGTAGCGGTGGTCCGACAATGTCTCCACCAGCTCCACCCGCCAGTTCACGACGCGGGCGGCTAGGACGGGGGTGGCGAACGAGACGTCCACCACTGACCCTCCCCGTTGCCGCACACACGTGTGAACTGTCCCTCTGTTGAGGAGGGACACGCCAGATGAGGCCGCCCAGAACTCGACGGCGCGCCCTCGGACGTTACAAGAGGCGGCCGGGTTGCCCCAGGCCACCGACTTGGCGTTCAGGTCGCCCAACACGGCGACCTGGCGCGGCGCCGCCCTCCCGACAACAGCGGTGAGGACTTCGAGAAAGTTCTCGAAGTCCTGTAGAGGGCGGTTTGGGGAGAAATACACGCCCACTAGGGCTATTTCTCCCCACGCGGCGGCCACGTATCCTGGTCCCCTCTCTAAAAGCGAGAGGGGAGGGGAGTCTGTGGAAGACCGCGACAACAAAGCTACCAAGCCGTCTCGATCACCCAACCAACCGTCGGGGACCGAGTACGGCTCGGCGACTACCGCCACGTCCACCAACCACTCAGCCATGACCTGCATGAGCAGGTCCTGGGCTGTTTTGCAGTGGTTGGTGTTCGCCTGGAGGATGCGATGCCTATCCATCATTCGGACATCGCACCCTCCTCATCAGCCGCCGAGGCTCCCGCTTCGGGGTCGGCGGTCTCAGCGGCAGGCGGGGCCGTCGCCTGCGCTTTACCTTTCTTTAGGGGAGGCCTGCAGTTCCTCCCCTTCATAATGTGCCCCGCTGGGCGACCGCTGGCTGCGCATATTGCGCAGCGCGGCGTGGCGGCCGTGCAGGAGACGGACTTGTGCCCGTCCTGGCCGCAGCGGTAGCAACTGTCCGTCCTATCCACCAGGGACGGACAGAGGGCCCGCGTGTGTCCGATTCCGAAGCACTTGAAGCAGCGCATAGGCTGATCTTCAAGTGCTCGGACTCGGCAGGTGCTGAACCCTACCGAGAACCGTCCTTTCGCGAGGACGGCTTTGGCCGCGACGACTGGGCACTCGAGGCGGATAGTGCCCATGCCACCGCGGCCGGGTCTGATGTCCCGGCCTTGCACTGCTGCGACATCGCAGCCCCCTACAGCTGCGATCGCCGCCACCACCTCCTCTTTGGTGACCGAATCGTCCAGATCGGTCACCTCCAAGGCCGCAGACTTCACGGGTCTGGCCACCTTGGCCGCGTCCGCGATGACCTCTCGCAACTTGGTTGCGAAGAGGTCCGCGTTTGTGCCGCCCTGGGCCCCCGGGAACTCGAAAATTCGAGCTCCGGCTTGAGTCCGGCGGCACGTGACCGCTCCGATCCCAAGTTGGGTGGGATCGGCGTTGGTACGAGCCCGTTTGAGGACGGACTCGTACGTCTCCCCGCGTTCAGCAGCCTCCGCGGTGAGCGTCACCACGACGGCTGCGGATTTGGGAGGAACCAAAGGTTTCCTCCCACCGGCGGAGGCCCTTTCGGCTGCGGGGGCAGCGGCGGCGGGCTTGGGGGCCGTTCTCTTCCCCTTCCCCTTACCCTTTCCCCTTCCCTTGCCTGTCGTCTGGGACGGGCAGGAAGGGGTGGGGGCAGGGGTGGTAGGGGCGGCGGCCGTTCCCGTCTTTTTGGCCTTGCCCTTTCCTCTCTTGACCACTTTCGTCCAAGGCTGGTTGGACGGAGTGGTAGAGGGGAGAAGGGGGTCCTCCTTTTGGGAGGATGGCCCCGGCTTGTTTTGCCTCTTGTCCGCCGCAAGTGGCGGTCTGAGGCGCTTCTCCGGCAGGAGCCTGTCCTCGATACCATCGAGGCAGGCTCTCGTGAAGGCCCTTTCCTCCATCACAACCTTGCGGATGATATCCTCAAGGTTGGAGGAGGAAGAGGGACCTTCCGCCGCCGGCCTAGGCTCCGCCTGCGTAGGTCGGGCCGTGGCTTCCGCCGCCGGCCTAGGCTCCGCCTGCGTAGGTCGGGCCGTGGCTTCAGCCAGCTTCGTGTGCAGCTGGCTGACCTCCGACTGCAGGCGGTCGACTTTCGCCTGCAGCTGCCGCGTCTCGTCCGTGGCTGTGCGCTGCACAAGCTCACAGACGATGCCACGCATGCTCGCGGCCCTACTTTTCAGGGACTTCTGAAAAGTCCCCTTCAGGTTGGAGGACTTGGAGGCGACCTGGGTGATCTCCTCCGCGTCCTCCTGCGCCATGCGCTCCAGCTCGACCAGGGAGTGGTCGGCGTACAGCACGCAGGACGCGCCGTACCCGGCCTTGGCCCGCGCGGTGCGCGCCTGCTGCTCCTTGGCAGCGACCTGCTCCTCCAGGTCCTGCTGGAGCTGTGCCCGACGGGTCAGGCTCAGCTGGCGTCGCGCGTCCTCCAAACCCACGTCGTGGGTGTCGGCGATGGCAGCTACAGATGAAGGCTTTTTGGCCTTCACCTTGCGCCTCGACCTCCCTTTCCTGGACGAGTCCGAGCTGGACCCGTCCTTCATGAAGGCCCGCTTGAGCGGTCCTCCCTCGATCGCGATCGGACCAACGTCCGACTCACTGTCGGAGTCCGACAGCTCGCCCGCACTGCCAAATAGGCTGACTGCGGATGCAGCCACCGCAACCGACGCGCGCTCGTCGGTATGGCCCTGAGAAGGGCCTTCGAGTTGGCCCTGAGAAGGGCCTTTTGGTTGGCCCTGAGAAGGGCCTTTGGGTTGGCCCTGAGAAGGGCCTTTTAGGAAACGCCCGGAGGCGTCCCGCACAAATTTTTTAGGCATAGCCTCCGCCGGTGTTGTAGATTCCCGCATAAAAACTCTACAACGCACAGTGCACTTTAGCCGAGCTCAGTCTGCCACTCCGTTACGGTGGTCAGACTGAGTCGTTTCCAGGGGACGCGACGTGGACGCAAGCACTGTGGGGGGTCCCCCAACCTAACCTAACCTAACCTTTTTTTTTTTTTTTTTTTTTTTTTTTAAGTGAGGAAAGGTCCCCCAACCTAACCTAACCTAACCTAACCTAACCTAACCTAAGATAGATAGATAGATAGATAGATAGATAGATAGATAGATAGATAGATAGATAGATAGATAGATAGATAGATAGATAGATAGATAGATAGATAGATAGATAGATAGATAGATAGATAGATAGATAGATAGATAGATAGATAGATAGATAGATAGATAGATAGATAGATAGATAGATAGATAGATAGATAGATAGATAGATAGATAGATAGATAGATAGATAGATAGATAGATAGATAGATAGATAGATAGATAGATAGATAGATAGATAGATAGATAGATAGATAGATAGATAGATAGATAGATAGATAGATAGATAGATAGATAGATAGATAGATAGATAGATAGATAGATAGATAGATAGATAGATAGATAGATAGATAGATAGATAGATAGATAGATAGATAGATAGATAGATAGATAGATAGATAGATAGATAGATAGATAGATAGATAGATAGATAGATAGATAGATAGATAGATAGATAGATAGATAGATAGATAGATAGATAGATAGATAGATAGATAGATAGATAGATAGATAGATAGATAGATAGATAGATAGATAGATAGATAGATAGATAGATAGATAGATAGATAGATAGATAGATAGATAGATAGATAGATAGATAGATAGATAGATAGATAGATAGATAGATAGATAGATAGATAGATAGATAGATAGATAGATAGATAGATAGATAGATAGATAGATAGATAGATAGATAGATAGATAGATAGATAGATAGATAGATAGATAGATAGATAGATAGATAGATAGATAGATAGATAGATAGATAGATAGATAGATAGATAGATAGATAGATAGATAGATAGATAGATAGATAGATAGATAGATAGATAGATAGATAGATAGATAGATAGATAGATAGATAGATAGATAGATAGATAGATAGATAGATAGATAGATAGATAGATAGATAGATAGATAGATAGATAGATAGATAGATAGATAGATAGATAGATAGATAGATAGATAGATAGATAGATAGATAGATAGATAGATAGATAGATAGATAGATAGATAGATAGATAGATAGATAGATAGATAGATAGATAGATAGATAGATAGATAGATAGATAGATAGATAGATAGATAGATAGATAGATAGATAGATAGATAGATAGATAGATAGATAGATAGATAGATAGATAGATAGATAGATAGATAGATAGATAGATAGATAGATAGATAGATAGATAGATAGATAGATAGATAGATAGATAGATAGATAGATAGATAGATAGATAGATAGATAGATAGATAGATAGATAGATAGATAGATAGATAGATAGATAGATAGATAGATAGATAGATAGATAGATAGATAGATAGATAGATAGATAGATAGATAGATAGATAGATAGATAGATAGATAGATAGATAGATAGATAGATAGATAGATAGATAGATAGATAGATAGATAGATAGATAGATAGATAGATAGATAGATAGATAGATAGATAGATAGATAGATAGATAGATAGATAGATAGATAGATAGATAGATAGATAGATAGATAGATAGATAGATAGATAGATAGATAGATAGATAGATAGATAGATAGATAGATAGATAGATAGATAGATAGATAGATAGATAGATAGATAGATAGATAGATAGATAGATAGATAGATAGATAGATAGATAGATAGATAGATAGATAGATAGATAGATAGATAGATAGATAGATAGATAGATAGATAGATAGATAGATAGATAGATAGATAGATAGATAGATAGATAGATAGATAGATAGATAGATAGATAGATAGATAGATAGATAGATAGATAGATAGATAGATAGATAGATAGATAGATAGATAGATAGATAGATAGATAGATAGATAGATAGATAGATAGATAGATAGATAGATAGATAGATAGATAGATAGATAGATAGATAGATAGATAGATAGATAGATAGATAGATAGATAGATAGATAGATAGATAGATAGATAGATAGATAGATAGATAGATAGATAGATAGATAGATAGATAGATAGATAGATAGATAGATAGATAGATAGATAGATAGATAGATAGATAGATAGATAGATAGATAGATAGATAGATAGATAGATAGATAGATAGATAGATAGAGAGAAACTTTGTTTGTGTACTGTAAATGAAAAATAAATGGACACGTGTTTCAGGATTTTTCAATATAACCTTCAAAAAGGGGTAAAATGGGGTGTCAAAGTAGTATGGGATTTTTATGAGTTGCTTGATGTGTTTAAAACTCAGTTTAGATATTTTATGTGAACGAAGTCGCGGGCGGAACAGCTAGTATCTATATAAGAGCTTAACCTGACTGACTGACTGATTGATCATCGCCGAGCCGAAACCGCTGAAGATAGAAAGCTGAAATTTGGAAGGTGGCTTCCTTTTATAACAAAACCACCCACTAAGGCGGGATTTTTGGAAATTCCACCTCTAAGGGGAAGAAAAAGGATGAAAACGTTAGTATGAAACTTTTTAACGCGTGGAGCGATTTTCATGAAACTTTGTTTGTGCACCGTAAATGCAAAATGAATGAACACGTGTTTCAGGATTTTTCAATATAATCTTCAAAAAGGGGTCAAATGTGGGGTCAATGTTTGTATGGGAACTTTTTAACGGGTGGTGTGATTGGTCTGAAATTTTGTTTGTGGACTTTAAATGCAAAATAAATGAATACGTGTTTCAGGATTTTTCAAAATAACCTTCAAAAAGGGGTCAAATATGGGGTCAATGATTATATGGGAACTTTTTAATGGGTGGCGCGATTAGTCTGAAACTTTGTTCGTGTACTGTAAATGCAAAATGAATGGACACCTGTTTCAGGATTTTTCAATATAACTCTTAAAAAGGGGTCAAATGGGGGGTCAATGTTTGTAAGGGACTTTTTTAACGGGTGGTGCGATTGGTCTAAAACTTTATATTAGATTTAGATATTTTATGTGAACGAAGTCGCGAGCGGGACAGCTAGTTTCACATAAACAAGTCAAATTTGGCTCATCTATTGCCACTTGCGAGTAAAATATGTGCACCGAATTTCATAAACACACCTCAAACGGTTATTTAGATATTAACGTCCAAAAATGGCTGGTTATGGAAAATTTTATCACTGACTGACCTATAGACGTTAATTATAACCCAGTTCCAGATGACCTAGAACGTTCAAATTTGGCATCCAGGTAGGTAGTGGGGTGGATACAAAGGAAAAAATCTGAAACTTGTAATTTTTTTTATTTTTATCGTACTTCTTCAATTAATTGATTCTCCTAGGAACCCTTACTAGCGCCTGTAATATAAGAATAGCTATCTAAATAGATGACAGTCGGTCATTATGTGGATTTTAATAGGGTCTTGACGTGAAAATACTAACGAGTGGAAGTAGTGTCTTGGATTGGTAAGTAGTACACTCTCGGTAAGTACCTACTATTATCGTGCTAACCTATCTACTTAGGTACCTAGGTATACAATGTGCTAATAGTTGAGCCGTCTATGTAGATAGGTAAGTATTACTAGATAAGCATTTAGGTTTAGACTAATAAAGTACTCTCGGTAAGTACCTACTATTATCGGGCTAACCTATCTACTTAGGTACCTAGGTATACAATGTGCCAATAGTTGAGCCGTCTATGTAGATAGGTAAGTATGACTAGATAAGTATTTAGGTTTAGACTAATAAAGTATGTCCTTGGCGGCGGCCGTAGTGTCTTGGATTGGTAAGTAGTATACTCTCGGTAAGTACCTACTATTATCGGGCTAACCTATCTACTTAGGTACCTAGGTATACAATGTGCCAATAGTTGAGCCGTCTGAGCAGATAGGTAAGTATGACTATAGGTATGTATACCTACAATGTGCCAATAGTTTGAGCAGTCTATGCAGGTAGGTAGATATGGCTAGATAACTATTCAGGCCTAGATTATAGTGTGTCTCGGCTTGTCGGATAGGTAGTAGGTAGGTATACTTATTCAGTAAGTACCTACTCAAGTACCTACCTACCTGCTTAGTATGTATACCTACAATGTGCCAATAGTTTGAGCCGTTTATGCAGGTAGATTATATAAGTGTAATAATATAAGAATAAGTACTTATTTACTAATAAGTTCTGTACAAAAAGTAATGATATCCCATCAAAAACATAAATGTGAAATGAGAGCCAAGTTCAATAGTATGTTTTACTTAGTCGTTGACTTCAGCGACAAAAGAAGTGAGATCTAAACGGGTGCCAAGTACAATGGTCAGTCCTGAAACTTATTTATAACAATATGAAATATTTTTAACAACTTTAAAATATCATTTCATCTTAAAACTTAGGATATTATATTGAAGCCTAAGGTCTTACTTGGCTAGTTTTCTTAAGAGTACAAATTAAATTAGGTATAGCCTTTGCAAGTTCTTATTTTATTCTTTCTAAAAATTTGGATTGCTGGTAGAAACTAGCGATTGGACATAGTAAGTAAGTAGTTAATTCGTATATGAGAACTAGCCAAGTTAGACCTTGGCCTTAGAATGAATTTTTCCATTCGAAAAAATATGTGCGCAATACCTGTTATACGGTGATGGAAAACATCGTGAGGAAACCGGCATACCCTAGTGCCAAAAACGATGGGCTTGCAACCTGTCATGTAGGTACGAATACTAACTACTGTGCAAAATGTGGGCATGAATATATCATGTTTGGACGTTCCTCCGAATACCCTCTTTAGATATCCTCAAAGATCTAATTAGACCAACTAGAGATCTGAGGAGATATCTACCCGTGCGAAGCCGGGGCAGACCGCTACTATAATATAAAGACAGTACCTACCTTAGTTTCAGCCTCTGCTTGCTTTTCACTGCACTTTCCAACACTTTCCTTGCATTTCACTGAATCTGTTCTCTAATTTCCTGTAAAGTAAGAGCACTGCTCTCCTCGAGAGCCGCCGGGCAACTGTCACTTTTGATCTGAATCGTCGTCTCGTTCGCGATCGAATAACGGAAAAACATGATAGCTTGGCGGAAATACTACAACTGCAAGATGTCAAGTACATTTCTTTTTTTAGTGAAAATGTTTTTAAATAAATTTAATACCTTCGCAATAATCTAAATGTACATTTTCAATGCCGTAATGTTACTGTACGTTATAAAAATAATATTGTAGGTAGACATTGTAATATACACCCAAAAAGAATATAATCACTACGTTTTTAGACACCTACCATCTATATCTATCTTCTATACATATAAAAATGAATTACTGTTCGTTAGTCTCGCTAAAACTCGAGAACGGCTAAACGGATTTATAAGATTTCGGCTTAACAAGATAAGTTGTTCTTAAAATGTTCGTGGAGGTCTAGGGAAGGTTTAAAAGGTAAGGAAATTCGAATAACTGCCGGGAAAACCCTAAAAATAGCCCTTTTCTATTTCCCATACAAACGTTTTCTAAATAAGTACGAAGTCTGCCGGTTCAGCCAGTATTTACTAAAATGATAGGTAGGTAGGTACTACAACTAAATACAATACATAGGTACATAAGTACTTTATTCTTCTTTATTTATGGCATTTGTCTCGTTAGAGAGAAATAATTTTGCTTGTAAATTAACAACATCGAATCTAAATTAATGCATTCTAAATGTCCTTGTCACTAGATCGTGTAAAATATCGCTAGATTTTGGAATTTCAATAGAAAAAAAACCACTAGATTTCTTTAAAATATATTTAAAACACATAGTTATTATTATCCTCCATGAAACTCAGGCTTTAGTAGAAAAAAATTAAATACTTGTACTAATTTGTACCTAGTATCACTTTAATTTTCATTTTTTTTTAAAAGGGCAGTTGAATAAAAATAATACTACCGACTTTTTCAGATGCATTTCTTTGTTTCGATTATCATAATTAATTATTTTCACAATCGAGGTCATCGGAAAAAGTCGGTAGTATTATTTTTATTCAACTGTAAATTTTTTTCTTTGCTCGATTTTTACCTACTCGACATTACAAACAAAGCACCAAAATCGGTTAACAATTTTGGTGCTTTTGACTGTTTGTTTATTTATTTAGTAGCTGGCCTGCTGGCAACTTTGTCTACGAGCTAAGTTGTTCCAGTCAAGTCCCAGTCCAATGAATATAATGCCTTAGTTAGTAGGTACCTACGCCCATACCACTACAAACAAACCAAGCAGGCACAGGTCACCTACCTACTCTAGGTGATACCTACTTAGTCGTGGAACTATAAATAACGAGATGAGCGAGACACCGAGTCGGTGAGCACGGTTGTCGCATTGCAATACGCTCGAAACTTCGGTACTTATAATAAGAAAGATAAATGCGATATAGACCCGTTATAGTGCCATAAATAAGTCTGTGTGATAATCACGAAAGTTTAATTTCAAGTCTCAATATAAAACCTACAAAACGACTGCAGCGCCACCTCCCGGTCCAATTGTGAATTTAAACCAATGAACCCACCCGAATCGAACGCATACAAACGAACATCAAATCAGCCCAGCGCCTACGAGTTGTGTCTACAATGTCGGCGAGTGAGCGAGTGAGTCGGTCAGGACTTTTATTCTCATAATAATAACAGGGCGGACCGACGTAGGAACGTACACCCAGTACATAATACGAGTATGATACAAAATGAATCCTTAGAATAGTGAGGAGGTTGCGGGTCGTGAGGCCAGGGCTGGCTAGGGCTTCCACAGCTTGAGCAGGCCGTCCTCGCTGTAGGTGGCGAGCAGGTTCCGGTGCGGGTGGTGCGCCATGCCGATGACCGCCTTGTCGTGCACGGTCACGGTGCGCTCCAGCTTGCCGGTGGCGGCGCAGAAGGCGTACAGCACCAGGTCCTCGCCGGCGCAGTACACGAGCGAGCCGCGCGCGCTCAGCGCCGCGCACACGAGCGCGCCGCCCGCCTGCTCGCGCCGCCCGGACGACAGCGAGCGCACGATCTGGCCCGCCGTGTTCATGATCACCACGGTGTTGGTGCGGTTGCACACCACGAAGTGCTCCGGGTTCTTGGGCGAGAGCAGCAGCGAGTTGACGGGCGGGTCGCCGCCCGCGCCGCCCGCCGCGCCCAGCGGCCGCAGCGTGGCCGTGCACTCGCCGCTGCGCACCGCCCACACCTTGACCGTGCCGTCGGACGAGCCGCTCAGCACGCTGTGCCCGTCCGGCGCGAACACGGCCTCGTTCACGAAGGACGCGTGGCCGCGGAACTCCTTCAGCACCTTGCCGGACTTGAGGCCGTGGATGCGCACCGTGCGGTCGAACGAGGCGGACAGCAGCTGCGCCCCGTCGCGGCTGAACTGCAGGCACGTCACGCCCTTGGCGTGCGCGCGCTCCAGGCGGCGCAGCACGGCGCCCGTGGACACGCGCCACACCTTGACGCGCCCGTCGTTGGCGCCCGCCGCCAGCGTGTCCGAGTCGCGCGCGAAGGCCAGGCTGAGCACGGCGGCCTCCATGCTCATGTACTCGTCGGCCGCCTGGTAGCGCAGGTCCTTGCGGATCTTGCCCGTGGTGAAGTTCCACACCTCGACGACGCCGTCCACGGCGCCCGTCACCAGGTACTGGCCGTCGGGCGAGAAGCGCGCGCACTCCACGTGCGACTTCTGGCCGAACTTGATGGTCTTGGAGAGGCGCGCGGCGCAGCGGTCCTCCTCCTCGTCGCGCATGGCCGCCTTGCCGCGGAACAGGTCGATGGTGGTGCCCGGCGGCAGCAGCCCCTGGTGCTGCTGCCACTTGAGCGCCTGGCCCAGCAGCGCGAGCAGGCGCGAGCTGGGCACCACGCTGAGTTCGCTGGCCAGCGAGGCGGCGAGCGCGGCGCGGCGCCGCTCCTTGCCGCCGCCCGCGCCCGCGCCGCCCGCGCCCGCGCCCGCGCCGTACGCCTCGCGCGGGTCGAAGTACGAGCGCGCCAGCAGCGCCTCCAGCTGCAGGTAGCGGTCGGGCTCGAGCGCCTTGAGCCGCTGGCAGGGCGGCGCCTGGCGCAGCAGCGCGCGCGCGGCGCCCAGCTCGCGCAGCTCCACCAGCTCCAGCACCACCTGCTCGTACAGCTCCATGAGCTTGCGCTCCGGCAGCTTGAGGGCCGCGGCCGCCTTCAGCACCGTGTCCCAGTGCCCGTTGTTGACGTCGCCGCAGAAGCCGTCCACGCTGTCCACCGTGTTCAGCGACACGCCGGTCTCCTCCTGCAACACGACACGTGCACTCGTCACACACATGGACGCCGCTCTACTAGTGGATGTTCATCTATCACTCAAATACTACTCGTATTTGATGGGACCAGTACTTTGGCAATTACCTTCTACATCTTGCAATTTTCCAAAGCTCAGATAACTATCACCTCGGATGTTATGTCAGGGTGATCGATCACAGAGTAAAATCAACCTACGAAAACATACTACATTATTAGACCCTACAGTTAAATGTTCTGTTGTCCTTTAATATGTAGGTACTTGTCTAATTAATAAATCTCAGTGACCAGTAGAGCAGTTTGGCATTGCATGTTGTAAGAACAGCATGCCAACCTCTTCACAAGGTCACCTGTCCACTATTGGTTCATCTAACACATTTGGCATCGATCGTACCTGTAAGGTTTGCAGCGTTTTGGTCAGATTGGACTCCTTCAAATACTGCTGTATCAACCGGATCACACTGAAACAAAGTCATTACGGGTGCTTCAGTCGGTCGGCCATGCCTGTCCGTGTTGGACACTACATTTTTGTCTTTTAGTGGGTCACTTTCACTGATTCACAACTTCACAGCCAGTTGTTGTTAAAAAGCTTGGGTAGGTACTTATGTTCCAAAGTTATACCTATCTGCAACACTAATATTACAATAAGTAAAATGAAAAGTGGTACATAGGTAAGGTTTAATGTTTGGTTGTTAGTATGTAGGAGGTACCTAATGTTTGAAACGACCAAACAGATTTCAAAACTCTTTTGAATGAAATTTCAGGATGAACCTAGGCTATATTTTATGTAGGAACCTCACGGGCAGAAGCTAGTAAGTATGTATATAAGTACTTTGTAAAGACAATACCTATTAATCTTGTAAGTTTAACTGACAGGTACTCTGTTATTATGTAGTTAAGTACCTACCTAGTTAATTTTGTTCGTACCCGCGAAGGTATTCTTCGAAGAGCATTCTAAAAAGTTAAATCTATATTTCGTACTTACTCGGCTGATTCAATTTCAATTGACATTATACGTTTTTTTTAATGTAAACCAAAAACGTTTGCAAGGATAAATATTGTTTAGGTAGGAGCGTTTTTTTCGCTAGGTTCTACGGGTTTGCTTTGCTTTGCCTTTTATCGAAGATCTCAATAAATTCTCAAGCGAACTGGAAACTGGAGCCTCTGAAACCCGCTGAAACCACTGGAACTGCTAGGAAGATATAACCACTACATTAGATTGGAACATGTTAAATTTACGAGAAAACTGATGTCGGACAAAATGGCGAAACAAGTTCAGTCAGTCAGAGTCTTCTTCACTTCTACCTACAGCCTTGTTGTTCCAGGCAAAGATTTAAATCGTAGATGAGCCCCTACGGTACCGAGACCGCGCCGTTTTGTTGCCACACGAAATGAGATAGCTCGCTCATTTGGCACACCAAATATATTCAATTTCAGGGTACAAAAGGAATAAGTATATTTTTTTACGAAAGATCGTGCAATATAATTGCACAATAAATGGTGAAACAACTGTTTGGTTCATTTTTTACTAATCATTAGTTTGCGTGCATCGGCATTTTGTTTACACACACAACAAGTAAAAACAGTGCCACAGTTTTTGGCATCCGGGCATATCCACGATTTAAATTTTGGGTTCCAGGTGATTATAGAATCGCAAACGTTATTTTTTTCGAGGGTTATTTATAAAAGCCTTTTTGCTTCGCTGCAGCACACACTGTATTCTTTGTAACCATTTTTTTATTTTTTTATTTTTGTGTTACCTGTTTTCTTAAGCTGTATCATCATCTCACCCACATGTTGTATGATCTACTTCTTTCTTGTCAGCTTGTTATGTTGTTACTTTTGTTACATGCCTATACTTATGTACCTATTGTGTGTTGCAGAAGCAAATAAATGTTTATCTATCTATCTATCTATCTAAACTTGTGCATGTGCTCATTTAATTTTCAATTAAAGTATCCAATCCAATCAAAACCAAGTTGTAAACTAATCACAACACCCGTTCAAGAAATCCCAAAAGTATTTAAAAAAATCTTTAGATACCTACATATAAGTTAATTTAGTTGTGCATGGCTCAGCTCATTGTGTACAACAGACAGGCCTAAAAAAGGTAGGTAGGTGTAGGTGTAGTTATTAAATTCTATGTATTTGGAACAGAAAAAAATATTCTACGTAAGACAAGGCGGTATAGTCATAAGACTTTAGCCTGCTCAAATGGGTGAACAAACAAACAAAAAAAGAGTGTCTTCTGTCCCTGTCCCTCCCTTCTGTCAAGCAGTGTCAAGTCCTGCCTGTCGGTCGGTCGCTCAGAGTAAAGATAAAGTCGGTCGGCTAAAAAACAGCTTCGGCGGGCTTCCTTCCCATAGAGTAACTTATATATAGTTCCTTCCTTCCATATCGCAAAACAATTGAAAAATTTTAAATTAACAAACAAAACAAAACAGGCGCGAAGTGAGTGAACTTGGAAATTGGACTAAAGTAAGTTAAATATTACTATACATACACGCACCTACGCACAAGTATATATTAATTAATACTTAGTGTAATTTCATAATTTGTTGAAAACTCATGTCTGTACTTAGGTACCTACGTTTAAATGCAAAGCGACAAGTTATACAAACAAAATAAATGATGTGCTGAGGGCGAGGGCCGGCCTGTGCCGCCGCTGCGTGCATTCAATACAAGTGCGAGGCCGCTGGTTGCTGAGATGGAGAATTTTTCAAGAGTGGAAAAAATCGGCGAAGGAACCTACGGGGTCGTATACAAAGCGAAAGATACTGTAACAGGACAAGAAATTGCTTTAAAAAAAATCAAACTTGAAAAGTAAGTTCCCTAGATAAATACATTGTGTAGGTATTATAGTGTGTACCTAAATGAAAAGAGCTCAAGACTAAAAATGTCCATGTGAGGTAAATAGGTGAAAATAGAACAATACATTTATCCCGAACAGCCTGTGTGCCGGCATGGTAACCTAGATCCCGATCATCAGTGGAGCTAACCAGCTGAACGACACCTCACGTCAGCTCCATAACTGCTGCCATCTGCAGTTCACATTACTTGTGTACCCTTGCTAGATGAATAGAACATTTGCAATGACTTGGTGTGGAACTATCATTCCATTCGCTATAGGTATAATAGACGGATTATGATGTAATATGAAAATGATTGGAGGTAGGAGGGTGGATCGAGCCACCTGCTCACTATCCACTGATAGTTCCGCTTGATGACAATATTTTTCTTTGCTGCTATTGATCAGGTACAAAATGAAATGTAGTGAGCGTAGAAGGCAATGGCTGGCGCGCACTGTGAGCTCGTTCTCTAGACAAAGGCCATGAGTGCACACTTGCGGTTGCAGTGAGCCGGAGGGCGTGCCCTCGACGGCGCTGCGCGAGATCTCGGTGCTGCGCGAGCTGCGGCACCCGGCCGTGGTGCGGCTGCTGGACGTGCTGCTGGCCGACAGCAAGCTGTTCCTCGTCTTCGAGTATCTGCACATGGACCTCAAACGCCTCATGGACCGTGCCAAGGGCCCGCTGCCATTGGACCTTGTCAAGGTGAGTTGTCTTCCCTCGCTCTATTCATTCAGGGAAACAGTCTCGAAATATCTGAACATTCATCTCGATAACTTGGATACTATTCCAGGTAGTAAGAATGAATTATGTTTATTAGAGATTAGTGGCATACCTTCCGTCCGACGGAAGGATGCAGAGCTTGTGGCATCGCATTGCAGAGCTACCTGCGGCAGCTGACGGAGGGCGTGGCGTACTGCCACGCGGCGCGCGTGCTGCACCGCGACCTGAAGCCGCAGAACCTGCTGGTGGACGCGGCCGGGCGCATCAAGCTGGCGGACTTCGGGCTCGCGCGCGCCTTCGGCATCCCCGTGCGCGCCTACACGCACGAGGTGGTCACGCTGTGGTACCGCGCGCCCGAGATCCTGCTCGGCGCCAAGCTGTACTCCACCGCGGTGGACGTGTGGAGCCTCGCCTGCATCTACGCGGAGATGGCGAGCGGCCGCACGCTGTTCCCGGGCGACAGCGAGATCGACCAGCTGTTCCGCGTGTTCCGCGCGCTCGGCACGCCCGGGGCGGCGGACGGGCCGTGGGCGGGCGCGCGGCGCCTGCCCGACTACCGCGCCGCCTTCCCGCGCTGGCCCGCGCCGCCCGGCGCCGCGCGCGCGCTGCTGCCGGCGCCGGCGCGCGCCGACCCGCAGGCCTGCGCGCTGTTCGAGGCCATGCTGCGCTACGAGCCCAGCGAGCGCGTGCCGGCGCGCGCGGCGTCGCGCCACGCCTACCTGGCGGCCGCGCGCCGCGTGCCGCCGCCGCCGTCGCTGCTCTGACCGCCGAAACTATTATATAAATGCATTAAGACGAACCGAATTTTATTTTTGCTGTGATTTTCCTCGTGGCGAAGTGCAACGGACCTTCCTACGTACCCTGCGTTCCTTTTTCTTTTAACCCACCGCTGCGTGGCAAAGGTCTGCCTACATAATATTTTGTGTAGGTTCGTAAATAAAAGTGCACGAAAGGAGTCTCACGCTTTCCTCACTCCTTTCTCTATATTAGGGAGTTCGAACCGAAAGAACAAGAAAATGCCTATTATAGGTAGGTACTACCTCATCATCATCATCATCATCATCAGCCTATAGCAGTCCACTGGTGGACATAGGCCTCCCCTAATGAGCGCCATTGCGCCCTGTCTTCAGCTTGACGCATCCAGCCTCCACCAGCAGCCTTTCGCAGATCGTCACACCACCTAGGTACTACCTAATATTTTATATTTCACTACCTACAAGCTGCCTCGCGCAACTTTGCGCGTCGAAGGATTCCGAAGTCTGTTTAAGGCCGGCTACATACACACGGAATTTCGAAACAGAATTCCGAAATTAAGTCCATACGAACCTAAAAAAAATCCATACGGAAAATTACCTAGTGTGTGTGGTAGGTCCATAAACGTAGTGATATATATTCTCTTTCTTTGGGTCCTTAGATTTGTATGGACTTAGGCCGGCCACATACACTCGGAATTCTGAAACGGAATTTTATCGAACGCAGTAAGTCCATACAAATCTATGGACCTACCACACACACTAGGTAATTATCCGTACGGATTTTTTTTAGATTTGCATGGACTTGAATTCCGTTTCAAAATTCCGAGTCTATGTGGCCGGCCTTACTGCGTTCGATAAAATTCCGTTTCGGGATTCCGAGTGTATGTGGCCGGCCTAAGTCCATACAAATCTATGGACTTTTTTAGATTTGTATGGACATATATTTCATTTCGAAATTCCGAGCCATTAGAGTCATAAATTTTCATTTTATTTTTTTACGTCAACGTCAAGTGTCATTGTCAATGTCGCAAAAAACATTTGACACTGACAAAAATGATCTCAAAGACATACACATTTTGAGGTTATTTTTTAATAAATTATTGTAGTTTTGAGTACCCTGTTTTTTTTTTTTTTATAGATATTTTTTCAGTGATCTGTACTTTAGTAAATTTATCTCTATGTATTTTTTAGATAGAGGATTTTTCTGCGGTGTATTTGCCTGACAACTACGTCGCTCTGGTTTTTATATGTTTTCTCGTGTTATTTTGAGTTTTATTGCGTAATTTTGGTGGTTATTTTGCCAATAAAGCCCGGGTTCTTGACGCGAGTGTAAAGTATGTGAATTAGAGTGAATAGTTCTCTTCAAATTCCATCGGAGGATATCCCGAAAATTTTAAACAAAACAGCCATCTTTTGTTTAAAATTGACTTAACAACTTGACTATGACTCTGTGACGTTGACAATACTTATAAATAAATACACTTGACACTGGCAAAATTGTTCTCTAAGAGACAGATGCCATAATTGAAGAAGAAGAAGAAGAGTACCCTGGCCTGTACATGAAAGAATAGTTTGCCTTTGCCTTGCTCTTGCTCTTGTTATTTAGTCTTAATTTATATGCAAGCGCGTCTAGCGCACATCCTTTTATAAAAGGAGCATATCTAGCTACAATTTATGAATCTAAAAACTATGTAGATACAACGTATTCTGATCTGAATTATGTGTGCGATGGCTATAACGCAAAATATTCTGAAATCTTGTAGAAACTCAATAATTGTTAACAGTAACAATAGAAGAGCTATCGCATTATCAGCTGTGAAGATGGAACAAGCCCTAAAAAACCTAGAAAATAACCCGTATTACGAAAAGTACTCAGCTAGGATTTCACAGTTGCAAAAGACATGCCCCGAAAAATTTAAGGCTCTAGTGCAACAACAAAGCAAAGAAGAAAAAAGTAAAATGAAATTGCCTTCAGTTGATACCAGGTAGGTAACCTTCAAACAGGGCGAGTTGCAGAACAAAAGCGGTCCGACCAGACAATCAGAGCTGCTCGTGTCTGAACTAGCAGCCCGTCTGCAAGCTGTAGTTAGTGCTGTACTTGCATCAGTTTGTTGCTCTAAGCTACCTGCTTCCAATACTTGCAATGAATACATTATTGATACACTATTCTAACTCAACAAACTTGTCAACTATTACATAATCACCTTGAGTATTCTCTCACATTATTTTCAGTCAATTTTCTTCTGTTTTGCACCCTAAATCATCTGCAAAAGATGGGTTGCCAGCTGAAGAAAAAAAACTAAGTGATATTTTCAAAATCGACTTAGTAAAAGAAAAAGATGGAGCAGAAATAAAAGTTATCTGGGAAGAATATCACAAGCTGAAAGATGTAATATCGGCAACTATCCCACTGGAGCTGTACTCGGACATCCAGCACAAGATGAAAGAATTTCCCATATTTGTGTTCCCCTTGCCTCGGGCTCAGGGCTACGAGTTCATGATGTGCCAGTGCCATGCCCACACCGTGCACATCACCCCGCTGCTGGCATACCAGGTAACAATGCTGCCCAGCTCCGGGCTATGACTTCGTAATGTGCCAATGTGATGATGAATATCCATTACTTACAGAAAAAAAGCTACCTATAGTTAAACAATAGTAGATTAGTAGCCAAGGGCTGTAAGGGATCAATTGCAGCCCGAGATATTTAGGCACACAAGCGCAGCGAGGCGCCTATAGTTCGAGGGTGCAATTGATGCTTACACCTGAGCTAACTACTCTGCTTTACATCTCGATTGTGAGGTAAGTAGAAAAAAACCGGCATTAGAAGAATAAAACGTTTTTAAGTAAAAGTTTTCTATTCCCGCCATTTTTCATCTTTTTTTTAAATGTATTTTTTTTTAGAACGAAATTGAGCTTCACCGTTCGATATTTAAAATTGATGACTATTATACTACTCATACGAAGACAAGGCTGAATAGCGAAGCGACCTCTATTGCCAGTATGATGGTTAGATTTACGCGAACTTTTTGAAAGAGTGAAGTTTTTTTTTTTAGTTACTTACCACCCTAGGGCTTTTCTAGCTACATTATTACCCTAGAGCGCTAATTGGTCACCTGCAAGCCCCATTTGGGGGTAATAAGGACCTACTTACCGAATATGAGAGATGTAAAAGTATGATATAACATTATTGATTGGCATGAAAAAAAGAAAGAAGAGTTGATTATTGTTCCTGGTAACAAAAAAATTTTAACTGTAAACAGGCATTTTGATAAAAATGTAAACACATTTTCTGTAGCTGCAATGGATCTGTAATATTGGTTGCAGGTCCACAAGGAGAACTCGCCAGAATGCCTCACCATGGTGCACTACACGGAGCTCGGCAGCAAAGGCATTGTGCTCATGCGCGGAGAGTATGACAAGGTCAGTTGCTGTCCTTAATAGCTCACTGTGACGTTTTACGGATTCACTCTCAGTCAGTAGAAGGAGGCACTCTCCTGGGAGATCAGATTCAGAACATGAGTCATGTGTGTGATCTGCAGATAGCATCATTCATGACATTGTAAGTAGATGGTGGCGCCATCTGATAACACCGCGAGTAGCGCGAGCCTTTGCCCCTACGGCGATCGTACTAAGGGCGGTCCCAAGTTCAATGTGTGAAGAGACAAAATGCAGTAAATCATAAACTCCTTAACTGAATACCCTAGGACTTTGGTAGCTTTGCATTTGGCTACACTTTTTTTAACCTCTAAGGGCGCAGCTGCAAGTTCTTTTTAGTTGTAGATGTGCACTATGGAATTCTTAAAATCAACCTTAAGTCTCGAATATAGAGCGAATGCAGTCCGGGAAGTTCCGCTAGTATTACATGTAGGGACCTACCTACCTAAATAAAAGGAGCCGTTTTTAATTCCAGAACGTGCTCACCGGCCAAGAAGCCCAGTGCCTGGCGAACCAGTTCCAGCTGTACTACGCCGCCAAAGATCAGGCGAAGCTGAAACTGCTGGAGACATTCACTAAAAGCCCTGACACCTTCAACCATATGGATTTAATCTCGCACATGGAAAACATACAATTAGTTTAGAATGCTTGAATCAGCAACTTGTTTTTGAGTAATACCTAATAAGGTAAAAATATGTAGGTAGGGTAGGTACCTACATACATACATACTCTATATTAAAAAGGTAAATTATTGTAATGCTCTGTATTTTTAGTTGTAGGTTAAGCCCTTATTACACTACCCTGAATTCAGGGACCCTTACCCTAAATAAGAATGGTGTAATAAGAGTCAGGGCGTAAGGCGTAGAGGCTAGGCGTTAGGGTACTCTTACTACTGGGCCCTGAATAAAGTGTAGTGTAATACCCGTTTTAGTTATCCCTCATTGAAACTACTGAACTAACTGTAAGGGTCGGCCCACATCTGACCGTAGATACGTCGCGTATTATCGGTCGTTTTTATTTCTTCAACGTTTCCGCTAGGGGCGCTGCAGGTAAATGTATGGAAATAAAGTTTCGTAAACTATCAATACAAAACCAGTAATATGCCTTCTGGGAAAACATAGCATAGAGTAGGTAGGCCACTTTTTATTTAAGTAGGTAGGAACAGAAGCTAGTGTAATGGCGGCTCCTCACTTGGCTTAGCGTATTAATTCGTGAGTCGATATTGTTGTGTTTGCCTCAAAGAATCATATATTTCAAATACCGTCAAATACGTCATCCACACATGGACTTGTACGGGCAAATCACTCAAATATGCTACAATATTTGCTTATTCACAAAACGTAGTAAACGTTCAACTTCACACGTCTGAACGAACAGGATCGCCGCGCGCGCGCTGCTGAACGAACCAAGTGTGGACAGTCGAAGCAAATATTTGTCTTATTTTATTCCTTTGATATCAAAAAAAATCAAAAACCGACAAGTTGACGGAAACGCATATTCGCCATTTGCGTTGTTTGCCACACGTGCAAACAATGCAAATACTATCAAATAGACCGTCTGCACATTGCTGTATTTGGACAAATAATGCACGAACATGATACGCCAAGTGAGGAGCCGCCATAAAATAAAATAAAAATATATAGGTAGGTACTATAAACGCGTTGATTTGATAACCAATTCCTTTTTGGTTTTGTAGTCGGTCGAAAATATGAAGTAGGTACTTATCTACGAGTATTAAGAACTATCAGAATCGGTGTAAATCCTCCCGCGTGTCTGCCTGCCCCGCGGGCCAGACGTCTATTTGGTGTATAATTGAATTGAATTAGCAGTGCAGTAAGTAGGTACATAAGGTACATATAATTAGACTAGGTATGTACTATATGCGCCGGTTCCCTATGTAGGTACATACATTAGATACATAGTAATCAAAGAGTAATGTAACAATGTTTTATTGGTTCAACTTGTGAGGGTAATAATTGTATTGGGGAGTGTCGCAGAGGGCCCCTCGGCACGGAGAGCGCGGCGCCGGCGCGGGCGGGGGGCGGGGGCCGTGCGCCAGCCGTAAGTAATCCAATGGATTTTGAACTACGGGATCCTCCTTAGGTGGTAATGTTAACTTGGTGCTCTTTTCATTTTCCAACATGCTTATTCTATATTCTTTACTCCAACTCTTTATAAGGAGCTTTTGTAGATGTTTCTTAGTGTTTTTTATAACGTCCTCTTTAATTACTCCTGACATTACTCTTTTTACGTGAGAAGAAATTGTATTCATCAACTCGTCATATAGTTCAAGTCCATGGTCTCCCCCCGCTGTTTGGGATGCGATGGAGGACGAGCCAGATGCAGAGTCGATGTTAGTCGTCAGATCTGGGCTTTGTGAGACACTCGCATCTAGAGGGCTTTGCAAATTCAGGTAATCTGGTGACGGACTGCGAGTATCGTCAGTGCCATGCTCTTGCAGGGATTCTTCTTCCACCGTTTCAAACATGGGCATGCTATTGTCGGAACCCGCGCTTCCACAGTGTTCAAAACATTCAATTTCTGGTAAACTGCTGTCATTTATATTTTTATTGTACCCTCGAAGGTTATAGCTTGTTTTATTTTTAATTTCTTCTAATAATGGCCTCGTTATTGTTTCCGATCGAATTGCCTTTGGGAACATGTTTAAAGTCAATCTATTCATTGTAATCAATTCAGGAGCTTGGCCTTTGTCTGTTCTATTTATTTTGTCACGTTGTTGTTGATAAGTCTCTCCAAAGCAGTCTCCACGAATCGTACGACGAGCCCTTTTTCTGATTTCGTCCAAGCATTTTCTAGTCTTGCGTTTCTTTTTTTTTGTACTAGTGGAAAGTTCCATTCTGTAGGTACCTTTAATTAAAGGTACCTACCTTACCTACCTGCCTACCTAGTTGGCTAGTTTATGTCGTTATTTTATTGTGCTCAAAAAGACAGGTCGACAGGTAGATTTTGGGTAGGTAGTTACTACGTAATTAAATTAGAATTTAAAGCGATTGGTAGGTATGTAAGTACCTAGGTACCTATATATATAACGACTTCGTTTTCCCTATTGTTATTACTTATGTAAGTAACTATTTTACCATAACGATCTAGGTACCTTCACTTTATGTAGATAACAGAAGAACTCCGCTTCACTATCTTCTATAATTTTGAAAAGGAAGTAAGAATCCTAGTAGGCTATGTACGTAAAGTTAGATGTTATCAGTAAAATAATTTTGTTGTGGATGACATTTTCAAATACTCGCACCCAGTTTCCACACACCACACGACACGACCAAAGACACGACCGAGTCGACCGACACACCCTCACACCATAGACATAGATAGGTTGAGGTTGAGGCACTTTAAGTGAGGCACAACTCGGCACAAGCAAGATTAATATTCTGCGGAATGAAGCACAGAGTTGAGTAGATAATAATTATCTTTGATGTGATCTGTTATTTATTTTAATATTATTATCTTTGAGTATGTAGGTAACTCCTCTACCCACATGGTCATTCATTATTCTTAAATACCTCTAAGTTAATACGCTCTAGTATACTAGGTAGGTACTAGGTTGGTCCTACTTCGTGTATAAAATTGTAGAACTGTTACAGTAGGTACTACATAAATTAGGTAGCTTTCTTGTAACCATTAAAATAATTTGATTTTCGCGCCTGTCTGAAACGAAAACAGACGAAAACGTACCGATTTTGGTGTAGGTACACTCGGTTGTCAAAGTCAATTTGAGTCATTCATTCATTTTGGTCAATCATTGCGTTGCGCAATCCAAACGTAGTGAATATATTCTCTTTGGCGTTTCCTATTTAACACACGTAAAAGTGTGTAGACCGTACATACCTACCTCCTTTAACGACAGACTGGCAATTTTGACTTTTCAATTCAAGTCAACATTCACAGATAACATACCTAAATAACATAGGTAGGTAGAGGTAGCTACATTCATACAAACAAATACAATACAATGCGCCTATGCGCAATAATGCGCATAGATCTCTATTTAGCATAAAACATAATTTATCTAAAGTAATGAGTGCTATTATGTAGTGATAGTGATACTTTAAAACAACATTTACATAACTACCTACATAGTGCTTGCTTTCTTGAGTTTACGAATGTTTCCGACATAATATCATCATCTATGAACCAATATCGCACACAGGTCAGCAGCTTTTATTTGAAAATTATATTGATGTAATTTGTCAATAGTAAAAAATGTAACACCGGTATCCTCTCCGAGTCCGCGTTATCTAATATTGAGCGATGAGCTTCCAGTATGGTACAGCTAAGTAGGTTGGTACTTATTTAATATAATTACCAGGCCAGCAGGTAACCTACCTACTTAGTTCTTTTCTAACGTAACCTCTGGCAACCCAATATAGGTACCCTATTTAATAAAATCAACAAAATCATAATTTCGTTGAAGATTTCGCCGTCTGGCACTCCGGTTCAGAACTTTCTGGGTTACCAAAGCAGCAAAGAACCTACCGATAAAAGTGTAGTGCAGCAGTGGTTGAGAATTAAATGTTATCATTAGCAGTGGAATAGGTACAACAAATAACGGTGAAGACCTAAAACACACTTATCGGGTTTGATTCTGTGAAGAATACTCTGGCTGCTACGGGCTGCAGAGCATCCATCACATGTCAATCGAACCGTTTGAAGTGGTTTCGGATCCGGTGCTGGTGGGAGAGGTAGAGAGATCTCCACATCGTGTGCTGGTTCAGTTGCACGAGTCGGTTGTCAGTTAGGAAACTAAATTTGCACAATGTTCGTAGGCCAATCGTTTTTGAATATGATAATTTGAATTTGGAAATGGAATCTGACAATGATACAAATAGAGGTTAATTTTAGCAGCAGGTTTAGCACACTCATAGCGGGAGCTCCTACACGCCACCCGTGCACCGGGCAGGTGTATAAAAGATTGCAAGAAAGTGCATCGAAATCACATTCACCTCGTTATGATCCCTGCCTACCTAGACTTAGTCGTTTAGCAGCAAATTTTATATTTTGTAAGAATCGCAAAACCAAAGTTTAAGTTCGAACCGGTCAAGGTAGGTAGGAGCGAGGCCTTATCGATAGGAAACCTCAACACAGAGACATCTAAGAATGCGGTCGGTTTCGCGGCGGTGACGGCCGGCGGCATGGCGGAGGCGGAGGCGGAGGAGGCGGGGGCGGGGCAGCCGGACGCCGTGCTGCTGGCGCCGCTCACCGAGGACTCGTTCCTGCACAACCTGCACGTGCGCTACAAGCGAGACGTCGTCTACGTGAGTGCGCGCGCGCCGGCACCGCGGGCGCGCGCTCACGCCGCTCCCTTGCAGACGTGGGTGGGCGACGCGCTCGTGTCCGTGAACCCGTGCCGCGCGCTGCCGCTCTACTCGGCCGAGCTGGGGCGCGCCTACCTCGCGCGCCCGCCCCACCGCCTGCCGCCGCACCTGTGAGTGGAGCGCCCGGCGCCCGGCGCCCCCGCGCGGCGCGGGCTGAGTGCGCGTGCTTGCAGGTACGCGCTGGCGGCCGGCGCCTGGCGCCGGGTGCGCGACCGCGGCGAGAGCCAGTGCATCGTGATCACGGGTGAGTCGACGCCGTCCGCCGCCCGCGCACGGCACGTCAGCGCTCGGGGCCCGCAGGCGAGAGCGGCGCCGGCAAGACGGAGGCGGCGCGCGTGTGCCTGCAGTGCGCCGTGCTGGCGGGCGAGGAGGCGGGCGCGGGCGGCGCGGGCGCGCGGCTCACGGCGGCCGGCACGCTGCTGGAGGCCTTCGGCAACGCGGCCACCGGGCGCAACCACAACGCCAGCAGATTCGTGAGCATGCGCCGCGCGCCGGCCCGAGCGGCCGGCGCGCGCTCACGGCCCTCCGTTGCAGGGCAAGCTGCTGGAGATCGAGTTCGACTTCCGGGGGCAGCCGGTCGGCGGACACATCGCGCACTGTGAGTATGGCGCCGCGCCGCGACCGCCTCCTCCGACCCTCCTCTAACTCGGCCTCCGTTCGTTGCCCGCAGACCTCCTGGAAAAGGTAACCGATCGGGTCCCCCCCTCCCCGAGCGGTCCCGTCGAACCCCGAACCGTTCCGATCGGTTTCATCGACCTTGCGAGGAGCCGATGTCCGGACCCCTTCGAAGCTAAAGTTAGAACATCGACCGGGCATTCATCCGCGCGAGGATCGGCCCCGGCCGCTCTTCCCGGTCGACCGCCCCGATGGCCGTCGGACGATCCGGGCGGCCGGGGACGAGCGGGCGTCGTCCAGATTCGAGATGATATAATTGCGAATCTCGAACGAGGAGTCCCTCCCGAAAATGGGGGCGATCGACTTAATTAAAATTCGAAATGGTTCATTTCGACCTCGGCTTCGTTTCACCCCGCTCGCAATAGATAAAATGACAGGATTCGGCATAATGTGAAGCGGGTGTGCAGGAGCGCGCGAGCGGCGCGGGCGCGGGCGAGCGCAACTTCCACGTGCTGTACCAGCTGCTGGCCGGCGCCGACGGGCCGCTGCTGCGTGAGTGCGGGGCGGGCGGGGCCGGGGCCGGGCCGGGGCCGGGGCGGGGCTGACGCGCGCCTGCCCGCAGGCCGCCTGAAGCTGCAGCGCGCCTGGGAGCACTACCGCATCCTGCGCGCGCCGCCCGAGCGCGCCTCGCCGCGCCGCGCGCCGCCCGGGCCCGCGCCGCCGGACCCGCTGCGCGCCGCGCGCCACGACGTCGAGCACTTCGCCTTCACCACGGTGAGCGCGCGCGGCCCCCCCGGGCGGGCGGGCGCTCACCCCGCCCCGCGCCCGCAGGCGGCGATGGCGACGCTCGGCTTCGGCGACGGCGAGGGCGGCGCCGTGCTGCGGCTGCTCGCCTTCGTGCTGAAGCTGGGCAACGTGCACTTCGAGCCGCAGCACGACATCGACGGCGGCATCGGCGCGCGCGTGCTCCGCGCCGACGGTGCGCCCCGCCCCCGCCCGCCCGCCGGCGGGGGCCCGCGCTCACGCCCGCCCCGCCCGCAGAGCTGAGCGAGGCCTGCGCGCTCGTCGGCGTCGACGCTCCGGCGCTCGAGGCGGCGCTCACGGCGCGCGCGGGCTCCCCGGCGCCGGACGAGGAGGACGGCGGCGACGCGGAGTGGGCGCGCGCCGCGCTGCCGCGCCTGCTGCGCGCGCTGTACGCGCGCCTGTTCACGTGGCTCGTGCGGCGCACGAACGCGGCGCTGCGCGCGCCGGCCGCGCCCGGGCCCGCGCTCGGCGTGCTCGACGTGTACGGCTTCGAGCGGCTCGCGCACAACGGGCTCGAGCGCCTGCTGATCAACTACGCGGCGGAGCGCGTGCAGGCGGCCGTCACCGGCTGCACGCTGCGGCGCGAGCAGGAGGAGTACGCGAGCGAGGGGCTCGCGTGGCGCGCGCTGCCGGTGCCGCCGCACGAGGCGCACGCGGACCTGCTGGACGCGCCGGCCGACTCGCTGCTGGCCGCGCTGCAGCAGGAGCGCAGCCTGCGCGAGCTGATGCAGCGCCTGCAGCGCCTGCAGCGGACCAACGCGCGCCTGCGCGTCGACCCGCCCGCGCACTTCACGTGAGTGCACCCTCAGAATGCAGAAGGAACCGGAAGCCGCGTTCGACTGTAATCGCGAACCGCACGCTGTGTCCGAAAACCGAACGAGCGTCCCGCACCCACCTCGCTTCCCACCCGCGTAATGTTACCAGCTAGACATCGCTTCCTCGTTTTTTGGGGTAAACGTTGAGAGTATTGAAGGTAAGATAATAAAATCGACATTGTCTTTTCTTATAAATGTATTCATATTTTCGGTTTAAAGATCTTTATTTATATTCAAAAAGAACAAACTAGTCCACTTAGAATGAGTATACATTGGTATCTAAAGATAAAGTATTACTTAAGCAAAGTTGCGGTAGATCTACGGCGTTAACAGTTAGGTATAGATGAAAGCAGTACCTACCCAAAAAAATAAAAAATAAGTGACCCAACAAAGGAAGGTACATAGTTAGGATTAAAATAAAATAAAGTAAAGTAGGTAGGCGTAGTAGATAAGACAAAAAACAGTGTGTGTCGCATCGTTGCGATTTTATATATCTATGTACCTAATAATCTCAAGAAATAAAAGTTTTATAAATAAAACACGAAACTCAAACTCAAATTATCTTTATTCACTGAAATCATGAATTGACGACCTCAGTGGCGCAGCGGGCAAGAGTCCGCCTGCCACGCATGAGGTTGCGGGTTCGAAATAAAATTCCCTCATTACCTACATACGTAAAAAAGAGGGGAAAATCAAAACTCTAATAATGGCAACACTAACAAGATGGACGCATCATTCTCTATGACAATTACATACAAACAAAACAATTTATTCAGTAATTAAATAAAACGACATCTAAATGCACTACTTACACGTGAAATGTGATCCCATCCTGTTTTTTTGTAGCCCCGCTGCATTTTCAAAGGTACAAGACGGCATAATTTGCATAAATTGCACACCGGTCACTCGCGTCACGCGATCCGACGTCCACGGAGTGACCGAGCGGCTGCGCTTCAACCTACTCTTTTTAGGAGTAGGATTCGACTCTTCAGTACTAGGCGCGTTCACGGTTTCCGGTTCCTTCTGTATTCTGAGAGGGCGCCTGACGCTCCCGGCGCAGGGTGCTGCACTTCGGCGGCGCGGTGACGTACGACGCGCGCGGCATGCTCGCGCAGAACCGCGACGAGCCGTGCGCGCGCTGCGGCCGCGTGCTGGCGCGCGCGCGGGAGCCGCTGCTGGCGGAGCTGTTCGCGGGCGGGGACTCCCCGCGCCGCCGCCCCGCCGCGCTCGCGGGCCTCCAGCGCGCGCTCGTGGGCGCGCTCGTGCGCCGCCTGCCGCCCGCGCCGCGCCTCGTGCGCTGCCTGCGCCCGGACGCCGGCCTGCGCGCGCGGCGCTGGGACGCGGCGCTCGTGCGCCACCAGCTGCGCTCGCAGGCGATCCTGGACATGGCGCTGCTGCGGCGCGCCGGCTGGGCCGAGAGCATGTGCGCGCGCGCCGCGCTGCGCCGCTACGCCGTGCTGGCGCCGCGCCCGGGCGCCGCGCGCGCGCCGCGCAGCCCCGCGGGCGCCGTGCGCGCGGCGCGGGACCTGCTGCGCGCGCTGCCGATCCCGAGCGCCGAGTTCGCGTTCGGCCGCACGCGCGTGTTCGTGCGCAGCCCCCGCACCGGGTGGGAGCTGGAGGCGCTGCGCGCGGCGCGCGTCGCCGAGCTCGTGGCGGGCGTGCAGCGCGCGTGGCGCCGGCACCGCGCCCGGCGCCGCGCGCGCGCGCAGGTCGTGCTGGCGCGCGCGTGGCGCCGCGTGCGCGCGCGCGGCGGGGCGCGGCGCGGGCGCGACGCGGCGCGGGAGCGGGCGGCGCGCGTGCTCTGGCGCTGGTGGAGCCTCGCGGCGCGGCGCGCCTACCTGCGCGGGCTGGGCGCGCGGCTGCCGGCGCGGCACCGCTCGCCCGCGTGCGCCGCCTGGCCGCCGGCGCCCTGGCCGCGCCTGCTGGCGCGCGCGGACGCGCTGCTGCGGCGCCTGCACCACGCGTGGCGCTGCCGCGAGTACCGCGCGCGGCTCGACCAGCCGGCGCGCAACCGGATGCGCGAGAAGGCGACCTGCAGCGCGCTGTTCCTGGGCCGCAAGGCGCTGTACGCGCGCAGCGTGGCGCACCCGTTCGTCGGGGACTACGTGCGCCTGCGCGCGTCGGGCGCGTGGCGGCGCGGCGCGCGCGCGGAGGACCGCTACGTGGTGTTCGCGGACGCGTGCGGCAAGGTGGCGCGCGCGAGCGGGCGCGTGGCGCGCGTGCTGGGCGTGGTGTCCACCGCGGCGCTGCTGGTGCTCGAGGCGCGCTCGCTGCGCGTGCGGCGCCGCGTGCCCGCGCGCGACGTGTGGCGCCTGTCGCTGTCGCCGCTCGCGGACGACGTGCTGGTGGTGCACGTGCGGCCGCGCGCGCCGGCGCCCGCGCCCGCGGAGCCGGAGCGCGCGCCGGGCTGCCTGTTCGCGGTGAGAGCCCCCCGCGCCCGCGCCCCCCCGGGCCCGGCTGACCGCCGCCTCCGCAGGGCGAGTCGCGGCGCCGCGGGGACGTCGTGCTGCGGACGTGCCACGTGCTCGAGCTGGCCACGAAGCTGTTCCTGGTGGTGCAGAACGCGGTGGGCGCGCCGCCGCAGGTGCACATCGCGACCGAGTGAGTCGAACGTCGAACGTGCGATCCCGACATCGACGATGGGAGCGGGGGAGCGAGCGGGACGCGCCCCGCCCGAGCGGGTGCGGTGCGGTGCAGAGTTGCGTTGGCGACGTCCGCAGGTTCGAGGCCAACTTCGGCGCGCAAGTCGTGACCATCGCCTTCCACGCGCTCGGGCCCGGCGCGGAGGGCGGCGGGGGCGCGGGCGGCGCGCGCCTGCTGCGGCGCCACGACCGCATGGACGTGCTGCTGTAGGCGCCGGCACCGGCACGTGCTGCACTGCACGCACCGGCACGTGCTGCACTGCACGCACCGGCACGTGCTAGTCTCACTGCGCAAACATCTTAGCATCATGTCTCGCCTGCCTCGGACGAGTCCGGTCCGCGCGACACGCCGAGGCAGGCGCTCGCCGCGGCGGGCCCGCGACCTGTACCTGACGCAGTTTGTTCCTCGGCGACCTAACTATGCTTACCTACATATTATTATACTACAACTACTTATATTATAACTAGGTACGACTTAATTTCATATACTCGTAGTAAGTCGATGTGTTATTATTATGAAATTTTTATAGACAAAATTATATTTTATGAGAAGAATTATGTTGAACGTTGAGGTCATCTAAATATATAATATGTACTCGGTAGGTAGGTGCAACGCACTGCTTGTATACCTTATCTACCATATTTCTTAGTCTGAGATTGATTTATTTACCTTATATCTCATTTATATACCAGCTGCTGCCCACGGCTTCGCCCGCGTGGTACCTTGAAAAACAAATCAAATCTATCCCTCGGGAACCGTACATTTTTCTGGAATAAAAAGTAGCCATGTACTATTCCGGACCATAATCTTAAATATAAATATAAATATCTGTGCCAATTTTCCATCCAGGTCCGTACAGCCATTTCAGCGTGAAAGAGTAACAAACATACATCCAGCCAGACATCCTTACATTATTCTTACAAACTTTCGCGTTTATAATATTAGTAGGATTGTTCACATTATAAAATGTTGGTATTTACATAACAAATTGGAATGCAAATTGACGCAATGAGAGACTTTGTTTGATTAATTAATGCAATCAGATACCTACATAGGAGGAAGTTTCTAGTCAATTTGATATTTTACCGTTAGGTACCTACTTTAAAAACTTTTTTAACCTTTTAAAACTTTTTAGTCTTTCAAGCTGATCGCATGAAGATGTGGAGCAATAAAAGTTAATAAGTTATTTCACGAAGGGTACATACCTTTAAAATTAACAAATATTTTAAGAGATAAACAAAATTGTTTGTTGCGAACAATGACGATACCGTCGAGTAGAAAGGTCCCGAGTAAGCCGATGGCGACGGGCGCGTGTTGCAGAACTCGATCCCTGGCGCCGGTCTGCCGTCTGCCTAGTGTAGTGGTAGCGCTAGTGTTCATGAAATAGGTAACTATGTAAGTAATAATAAGTGAGGGCTGCCGCTCGCGCGTCTTCTCTGCCGATCCCCGCGGTAGGTACATCTAATTAGTTACTAAGAACTCATGTTTTATTGTTTTTATTAAAATTGTTACGGAAAACTATTGGATTTCATTTTATCACAGACAAGTAATATTTAAAAAGAATATTTATTTAGGTAAATATATCGGTTTTGTAGTACATAGGTACCTATAGAAATTTCACATTCAATTAGTACCTACAGTATTAGGTAAGAATAACTTGAAATCTGGAATGTTCCCCAAATACCTATCCGAATGTTCCAGAATGTACGTACGGCTCATCCGTGCGCTTCTATCCTATAGTCACTGTTTGCGCCTTTTGTATTTTGAATTTGGCGGTGATCTGCCGCACTGCGAGGTTTTTTTGGATTATCTGTCGACGAACGCATACTACTAGCGCCACCTGGCGCTGAGCGCAAGAAAAGCTCTCTCTGCGCGGCTCACAACCGCGCGCGCATCGGCTATCGGCAAAAATTGAACTTTTATTCGATATCTTCGGTTCTGTTGGCCACGGAGGCCTACCGGCGGCCTAGACTTCATCCTACTAACAATTAACATTCAAAAATCCTGTGCACGAGTGTGGTGGTGTGTTTTCGGAGTTCGGACTGATCACCGGCCGGCGGCGCGGTGCGCACCCAGATTTTCCTGACTCAAGGTAGGTGGATTGCTGTCTTATTCATCTACTCTAGGCGCAAACAATAAATAAACCAGTGCAAACATTCTTGTATGTTCTCATGAACTTATTTTCCTTCGAGCCGGATAGTTAATTTTGGTCAATTTCGGTTAAATACCTACTTGTGGTTAGGCTGGGGCCGCGTGCTAGTACCTACTTATTTTATTCGGATTTCGGTATATTTCGGGTCGGGGGTAATTTCATTTCATTTGTTTATCTTTGGTGATCAGTTTGAGAGACCATCATACATAACCATGGCTCTCAAAGGTTATGAAAGTAAGTTTAAAATTAGGTACGATTGGTTCGTCCATTCAATAGAAATGGCGGACGGTAAAAGTAAATCGGCTAGTTTGATGTCGGCTAGGCTTCAGAAAATACATCAATATTACGATCTGCTTACGGATTCATACGAAGGCATTTTGAATTCATTTACGGAAAGTTCGGATACGGAAATAATTACAAAATACGATAAATTGTACGCCGATGCAACTTTGTATTACAATAAATTGGAATCGATTTCGGCGGGATTCCCGAGTACGGCGGGTACATTCATGCCCACGGATAGTGCTCCCACAGCTAGGTTACCTAGGATTAGCCTATCTACTTTTGACGGTGACGTATTTTCGTGGAGTAGCTTTATTAGCTTGTTTAACTCGCTGGTGCTTTCTCGGAAAGATATTTCAAAAACGGAAAAGTTTCATTATTTGTTTTCCAACCTGGAAAAGGAACCCAAGTCATTGATCAAGCATCTTCCAATGATCGATGCCTCGCTGGATACGGCAATGGATCTTTTACGGAGTAGGTATGAGAATACTCGGCTACTTGCGGACTCGCACATTTCGCGTGTATTACATTTGCCGGCATTGAAGCAAGCGACCAAGCTTCGCACTAAGATACTGAATCCATTGCTGGAATCCACCCGGGCTCTCAAAAACTTGGGCTTACCTACTGAACAGTGGAGCTACCTACTGTTCTACATTAGTTTGTCTAAGTTGCCGATCGACATAAAAACTAGATTCGAACAATTACACGGCGGTAATCTGAACACTTTGCCTACGTTTGAACAATTGACGGAGTTCCTAGGTAATGAGTGTAGGCTGTTAGATACGGCTACGGAACCGGTTTGTTACCCGGACTGTAATAGAGAGCCGGAGCGCCCTCGCAGGGGAGACCGCGCTATTCATGCTGTAGGTAGTAACTTTCGCTCTGAC
The DNA here is from genome assembly GCA_963675405.1 of Cosmorhoe ocellata. Taxonomy (NCBI): domain Eukaryota; kingdom Metazoa; phylum Arthropoda; class Insecta; order Lepidoptera; family Geometridae; genus Cosmorhoe; species Cosmorhoe ocellata. The sequence goes on along the minus strand of OY776253.1, from coordinate 11,226,954 downwards.
GATAATAATAATAATGAGTGCGTGTACTGTCACATACCGGGTCACAAACTGTATCATTGTTACAAGTTTCGAAACTTAGATAAAACTGCCCGCAAACATGTAGTGCAGAGCAAGTGCCTGTGCTTTAAGTGTTTCGGCAATCATTCGGCGGCGGAGTGCAATAGGTCGAGCCAATGCTCCCAGTGCGGTCATTCGGGACATGATAGTTTGATATGTCAAAGCAACCCGCGTGCGGGCTACGGTAATCCGTCGCAGGGTACTCGGAATAATAATAATAATTCTTCGCGTGAAGGATGGAACGGTTCGGGGGGAACGGGTGACCGCGGAGTCACTCGACCTCAAGGTCACCGCGGTGGTGACCCGGGCGGTAATGCCCCGCCTGCCCGATGGTCGGACTTGCCGCGGTCTTCGGCACCGGCGTCGGCGCCTAGGTCCGGCAATCAAGCGCACGCCGAGAGCGGCGATGTGCGCAACGGTTGGAATCGAACCCGCGACAATCGCGAGTATCGTGACCACGACCGGCGGACCCCGCGCGGGCCGAGTCCTACGGAGGCTCGGCGCCCCGCAATATAGCAATTACAGCAATCGTGTGCAACCGCTGTTTCGCCCACGCTACCGTATAACGTTACCCTACCTACGGCGATCATCGAAGTTCAAGCGTCGAACGGTGAGTTTATACGGGCGCGTGCTTTATTAGATACCGGGGCGGAAATAAGCGTCGTGCGTAGTGATCTAATAACCACACTACGTTTAAAGCGGTTTAACACACTCATCCGACTAACCGGGGTCGGTGGTACTCATACCGGAGATAGTACACACATGGTTACAATTAATTTTAGGCCTGTACGGACAGGGAAACCTTTATTATCGGTTACGGCGGCTTTATTAAAAAATCCTACTGCCTATTTAGCGCGTAAGATAGGTATATCTAAGTTAGGTATCAATTTAAAAATAAATACGGAAGACGGTATTTTGAATGATTCTCAGATAGATTTGATTTTAGGTTCAGATATTCTCGGTCAGGTACTGAACCAAGCTGTTGACTTAGGGGTCAACGGACCCTATGCGTTAAATACGATTTTTGATCACGTGGTGTTCGGCCCTACGGAACATTCGGAAGAGTTAGGTACGACCTCTTTGCATGTGACTAACGCGGGTCTTACAACGAGTGCCACCTTGGCGGATCAAGTTGAACGGTTTTGGCGCTCGGAGGAACCTCCTGGACGGCCAGTGAAGGATCCATCGGATATTCAATGCGAACGGTTATTTAGTTCTACGGTGTCTCGCAGCTCGGACGGTAAGTACGTGGTCCGCCTACCGCTGCTACCTAGCCACGAGTTAGGCGACACTAGTCAGATTGCGTTACGTAGGTTTTTGTCGATCGAACGACGAATGGAACGACAACCTGAATTTAAAACGAAGTATGTAGAATTTATGTCGGAATATATTAAACTCGGTCACATGCGGTTATCTAACTTTGATATTAATTCTAATGAACAGCATTACATTCTTTCGCACCACGGTGTTTTCAAGAAGTCGGGAGATACAAATAAAATACGCGTAGTTTTCGACGGCAGTGTTCGGTCTAGTAACGGAGTGTCATTGAACGATTGTTTGTATTCGGGCGAACGATTACAAAACGATATTACGGATATTATTATTAACTTTCGGTTACCTCTTGTGGTGTTTACCACAGATGTAAAAATGATGTTTCGAATGACCTGGGTTGACCCCGTTGATCGAAAATATCAACTCATTTATTGGCGGGCTTCTAGTTCTGAACCACTTCGGCTTTATGAGCTTACGACAAACACGTACGGTTTAAAGTCTAGTCCTTTTATCGCTATACGTTGTCTCCACCAACTTGCAAATGACGAGCAGAATAGGTTCCCTCGGGCTGCTAAGTTATTAATTAAAAATTCATATGTAGATGATCTTAACGGGGGTGGGGATTCGTTGCAAGAGGCCATTGACCTTCGGAACGAATTAACGGCACTTATGAGTTCAGCGGGATACGAACTTCGGAAGTGGTCATCTAATGACACGCGAGTACTGTGTAGTCTGCCACCTGATCATTTAGAAACGCCTCGTACCTTTGACGAACGTACAGATGACGGCACCGGATTTGTAAAGATTTTAGGCATTCAATGGAACCCTAAAATTGATAATTTTACTTATAGGCTCGAGTTGCCCCGGGAAGAGCAGGTTACTCGGAGAATTATCTTATCTACGGTTGCTAGATTGTTTGATCCACTCGGATGGATCTGCCCGGTTGTTTTTCGGATGAAACTTTTATTGCAGTCGTTATTAGGTAGCGTCGACGACTCGCGCAAGATTGAATGGGATGCGCCGGCATCTTCGGATATCGTTCGTCAGTGGTCAGACATAACAACGGACCTACCTAACTTGCAACGACTATCTATTCCTCGGTGTATAAAAACCGATAAGAACGCACGTTACTCATTACACGGTTTCTGTGACGGCTCTTCATTGGGTTTCGCGGCGGCGGTTTATGTGCGTACGGAGCACTCGGACGGTTCGGTTCTAGTACGATTACTGATAGCTAAAACTAGGGTTGCACCTCTCAAGTCGAATCGTACGATTCCCAAGTTAGAGTTGAGCGGTGCTACGTTATTGGTTACGCTACTTAATCATGTTTATTATTCAACGGAGAATAACATTAAATTTGACGATGTCACTGGTTGGTGTGACAGCACTATTGTTTTAGCGTGGCTGCGGACGCCGCCACACAAACTTCAAGTGTTTGAAGGAAATCGGGTTGCTCAGATTACTACTTCGAAGGTAGCTATTCAGTGGAGACATATTCCGGGTTCCATGAATAGTGCCGATGTAGCGTCGCGCGGTGCGACAGCGGCGGATTTATTAACGGATAGGAGCTGGTGGGAGCCACAGTGGCTGTGCGCTCCGCCCGACCAGTGGCCTAGGAGTTGTGTAGACCTCCCTACGGCGGAGTCATTACCGGGACTTAAGGTCAAGTCTCTTCATGTCGGAAATATAGATTCGGAATTTGATTTAATTGAAAGGTTTAGTTCATTTGAAAGGTTGATTAATGTTACGGCTTTTATTTTACGGTTCGGTAGTCGGTATAATCGGGGAAAATTTATCGGTATTAATATTTCGGTTTCGGAAAGGCGAAATGCCATATCTTATTTAATTCGGTCGGTTCAAGAACGGTTTTTCTGTGAGGAATTATTAGCTTTACGGTCGGACACTCCTATAAAAAGCTCATTGCGAAGATTAAATTTGTTTATAGATAAAAATAATATAATAAGAGTCGGCGGTCGGATTGATGCGGCAACTTTGCCATATGATGCCAGGCATCAAATATTGTTGCCAGGAAGATGTAAATTCACGGAATTATTGGTAACTTATTATCATCATAATTATTGTCATTGCGGAGCCAACACACTTGCGGCTATTCTATCACGGTTTTATTGGATACTTTCGGTTCGGCGGATTACTCGGTTTATTACTTTTCGGTGCATACCTTGCTATAGGTCTAATGCGAGACCTACGCAACCTTTCATGGCGGATTTACCGGCGGATAGAATCAGACAATCGCGTCCATTTTTAGGAGTCGGTACGGATTTTGCAGGACCGTTTTTCATTAAAACGAGCTCCTTACGGAATGCTAAAATTAAGAAATGTTATTTATGTGTATTTGTCTGTTTAAGTACTAAAGCGGTTCATTTAGAAATTGTTTCGGATTTATCGGTAGAAGCTTTCGTAGCTACATTAACTCGGTTCGTGTCCAGGCGGGGACTACCTTCATTAATACGGTCGGATTGCGGTACTAACTTTACGGGAACGGATAAGCATCTCAAGGATATGTACATATTTCTTCGTGACAATCATTCGGATATTGAATGCCATCTAGGTAGGCAAGAAGTTACCTGGCTATTTAATGCTCCATCTAGTCCAAATTTCGGTGGGCTATTTGAAGCTGCGGTAAAATCGGCTAAGACTCACGCGCGTAGAGTCATCGGTGAGACTCTGTTGACGTTCGAAGAACTTACTACGTTCTTCACCAAGGTTGAAGCGGTCATGAATTCTCGGCCCTTGTGCCCGCTCAGCTCGGATCCTGCTGATTTCGAAGTTTTAACGCCGGGACATTTTCTGATCGGTCAGTCTTTAGTGGCACTGCCGGAGTACCCGTACACTGAAGTCAAAATGTCTCGTTTATCTCGGTTTCAACAAATTCAGAAATTATCTCAACATTTTTGGTCACGATGGAATATGGAATATTTACATACTTTGCAGCAACGGTATAAATGGACATCTCACACTGATCCACCAAAGTTAGATGACTTAGTTTTGATAAAAGAAGATAATCAACCGGCCTCTCATTGGAAACGGGGTCGTCTAGTAAAATTATTACCGGGTAAAAATGGGGTTGTTCGGATAGCTGAGGTAAAGACCCAGTCTGGTGTCCTGTTAAGGCCCATTTCTAAATTGTGTAGATTACCTATTGGGAATTAGGAACCAAGGAGACCTTGGTTCGGGGGGAAGATGTTTGCGCCTTTTGTATTTTGAATTTGGCGGTGATCTGCCGCACTGCGAGGTTTTTTTGGATTATCTGTCGACGAACGCATACTACTAGCGCCACCTGGCGCTGAGCGCAAGAAAAGCTCTCTCTGCGCGGCTCACAACCGCGCGCGCATCGGCTATCGGCAAAAATTGAACTTTTATTCGATATCTTCGGTTCTGTTGGCCACGGAGGCCTACCGGCGGCCTAGACTTCATCCTACTAACAATTAACATTCAAAAATCCTGTGCACGAGTGTGGTGGTGTGTTTTCGGAGTTCGGACTGATCACCGGCCGGCGGCGCGGTGCGCACCCAGATTTTCCTGACTCAAGGTAGGTGGATTGCTGTCTTATTCATCTACTCTAGGCGCAAACAATAAATAAACCAGTGCAAACATTCTTGTATGTTCTCATGAACAGTCACAGTTGTTTTTAATAATCTATACCTATTTAAGAGCTTAACCTGACTGACTGACTGACTGATTGATCATCGCCGAGCCGAAATCGCTGAAGATAGAAAGCTGAAATTTGGAAGGTGGCTTCCTTTTATAACAAAACCACTCACTAAGGCGGGATTTTTAGAAATTCCACCTCTAAGGGGGTGAAAAAGGGTGAAAACGTTAGTATGTAACTTTTTAACGCGTGGAGCTATTTTCATGAAACTTTGTTTGTGCACTGTAATATTAATTTAATATTTAATAGCCCACTCTACCTGCCATCTACTGTTTTCCCTGCAATCATACATCAATTCACCAAGTTTATCACTCATCACTGCACTGCTGCACTTCTAACCTCAAATTCAAAATGGACACCACTGCACTGCAGAAATCACTAGCCGAAATGGGATCTATGTTCCAAACAACCATGGAAGAATTTGAGGCTAAGCTCCTCAGAAGCAAATCTCCAGCCTCAGATATCCCATCGCTGACAAGTGAGTTTGCCGTCTTCAAGGCGTTCATGGTGGCATCGCTGCATACTCTTCAAGACCAAATTGCTATGCTGAGCAATCAAGTGGACAGCTTGGAAATGCGTGGTAGGCGTAAAATCTTGCTTCTGCACGGCATTCCAGAAGCTAGCCAGGAAAATACAGAAGCTGTAGCTGTGAAGACAGTGTCTGAGATGTTGAAGCAGCCAGGTTTCACAACTGCAAGTATTGGTCGCTGTCATAGGATGGGCCGCGCTACTTCGGATAAGCCACGTCCAATACTGTGCAAGTTTCGAGAGATTGCTGTACGTGATCAGGTTTGGTCCTCCAAGACCAGTTTGAAGGCCACTGGTATAACACTCTCAGAGTTCTTGACGAAGACGCGGCACGAAGCCTTTATGACGGCGCGAAAGCGATTCGGTGTCTCGAACTGTTGGACGCGACAAGGTTACGTCTTCGTTCTTGGCCCTGGTGGTATACGGCATCGTGTCTCCAACATCATGGATTTGAGTAAAATCCCACTAGCTCAGGCACCAGAGATCTCAGTGCCCAAGGCGGTGGCATCGGCAGCAACAGCGACTGTGAAGGACGTCGCTGGCCCATCAAAATCAAGACGTGCTGTTGCATCTCGGAAGTGATGTTTTTGTTTAGCTTGTTGTCTAAAGTTGGTAGGTATTATGCACTAACTGGCTATAAATTGTGAATACTTCTGTTTTACTTTGTGGGTAGTATCTATCTAGTAGTAATAACTTTTATTTCTCACTTTATTTTACTAACAACCCTCAAATTATTTTTGTTTGTTTTGATTTCTCCTCTGTCATCATGTCATGTCACTGTCAAAGCATTATGTCATGTCAATTAAAATTTGTGACTAGGGAGGGAACAGTTTGCGTTCCATTCTACGTGATGATAATACTCGTACATAATACTTTCAATTTTTATTTTATTTTTATTTTCATTACAAATTAATGTTTTTGCATAATACTTTGCCTACGTGTTTTAAGTTTTACGTGATGTTTTGTTTCTTTTTCGCTGTGTATCTCCTTTTTTATTTTATTTTATTTTTTACAATAGTAACAGGTAGTTAATGGGTACTTATAACTAAGTACAAGCGGTTTATTGTCAGGTAGGTATCTATTTTGTAGGTATATATTTATTCCTATTTATTATATTTGTTTATTTAATTTGTATTTTTATATATATTCATTATATTATATTATTTTTAGGAATCCAATGAGCGATAGTAGTGATGACTTTTTATCATGCCCTTCTTCTGCTAGCAGTATCTCTGACTGTAGTTTTTGTAGCATTCCAACTATTCATGATACACTAGAATCTACTTTTTGTGATGTTGGTAATAATTTTAATGTAGTGCATATTAACGCACAGAGTATTCCGGCTCACTTTACCCACATGCTAGCATCATTTGACATCAAAAATATTCATGCTATCATGATATCTGAATCTTGGCTAAAACCCAGTTTACCTTCTGCCCCTTACTCACTTCCAGGTTTCCAACTTATACGCAACGATCGTACTGGCTCGGCTGCTGGTGGTGTAGCCATTTACCTGCGTAACCATATTCCCTTCAAAATTCTTGATATGTCTGCACAGCCACCCCCCATCAGTGCGGGTGAACACCTTTTTCTCCAGATTTCTTTATTCCATCGTATAATTCTACTTGGCGTTTACTATTCACCTTCAATGCGTGTTAACTTCTTCTCCTCATTTGAAAAGTTGCTTGAAGAGTTGACTCCCCTTCACGATCACAGCATAATAATGGGTGATTTTAATACATGTCTGAATAAGAATGATTCTCGTTCCTCTCTTTTTGAAAGTATTGTTCAGGCTAGTAACCTGTCCATACTTCCACTTAGTGCAACCCATCACTTTCCTAACTGTCAACCTTCCCTTCTAGATTTAATACTTGTTTCCTCCCCTATTCATGTCGCCAAGCACGGCCAGTGTTCGGCGGATGATTTCTCCTATCATGATCTCTTATATCTCTCTTATAAAATCCGTCCTCCCAAAGCTAAGCCTACAATTCTTCTTCAGCGTAATTTTGGTAGCATGGATGTGGAATCTTTGCGTTCGGATGCCCGTAACATTGATTGGTCCGATGTTTTAAATGCTGCTTCAATTAATGATAAGGTCGAGTGTTTTAACAACATCTTGACCAAATTGTACGACGTGCATGCTCCAGTTCGAGCAGTTAAGATGAAGCATCTTCCTGCTCCTTGGCTTACTGACCATATACGAGCGGAAATGCACAAAAAACTTGTAGCCAAGGTCAAATATAGATGTAAACCAACTGACAAAAATAAAGAGAAGTATGCTCAAGTTAGAAATCACTGCAACAGGGTGTGTAGGGATGCACAACGCCGATACATTCATGACTCTGTACAAAATGATGATCCAGCGAAAGTATGGAAATTTCTTCGCTCGCTAGGAGTTGGTAAGTCACAATGTAACTCCGCTTCTAATGATCTAGATATTAACTCCTTAAATGTACATTTTTCTTCGTCATCAGATTTTAATGGGTCTGCCAAAACGCAAACTTTAAATTCTCTTTCTTTGTTACCAACCCCAGATTTTTCACCTTTTTCTTTTAGTCAATTCGCTGATTGTGATGTTAAGAAGAGCATACTATCTATTACATCCAATGCAGTAGGTACTGACTGCATTAGTAAAAAAATGCTTACTCCTATTTTAGATGATATTGTACACGTCATTACCTATCTTTTTAACTTTTCCATTGACTCCGGTACTTTTCCTAGTATATGGAAGGAAGCACAAATTACTCCTCTCCCCAAAAAATTAAATCCTTCTTCATTTGCCGAGTACCGCCCTATCTCAATCCTCTCGTTCCTATCGAAAGTCCTTGAGCGCCTCGTGCACCAACAGCTTGGCGCCTTCCTTAATGTAAATAACCTGCTTAACTCCTTTCAGTCCGGTTTTCGTCCAGGTCATAGTACTACCTCTGCTCTCATCAAGATTACTGATGACATCAGACATGGTATGGAGGACGGACTGGTTACTGTTCTTTCCCTACTTGATTTCAGTAACGCATTCAATAACGTTGATTATGACATTCTATTAGCCCTTCTTCGCTCTCTTAACATATCTCCAACAGCAATTGACTGGTTTCATAGTTACCTGTTTGGTCGCCGGCAACGCATACGCATCGATGATACCTATTCATCCTGGTGTCGTTTGACTGCTGGTGTACCTCAGGGCGGCGTTTTATCTCCACTTTTATTTGCTATCTTCATTAACTCTATTTCAAAACAACTTACTTCTTCCTACCACCTCTATGCAGATGATTTACAAATTTACACTCAAGCACCAGTTGAATGGCTAAGTGAAGCTATTAATGATACAAATGAGGATCTAGACAATATTCTTGAGTGGAGCCGGTCTTATGGTCTTAAAGTTAACCCCAATAAAACACAAGTAATTGTTATAGGTAGCTCTAGAATGTTGTCAAGGGTTGACTGGCTGAACCTCCCACAAGTCACATTTGATGGGACTCTTATTAAAATTTCCGAGGTAGTTAAAAACTTGGGTATTCTCATGGATAAACACTTATCCTGGGGACCTCAACTTGCTGCTGTAAGCCGTAATACCTTTGCTGCAGCTGCCTCTCTCAGACGACTGCGTAATTTCCTCCCCACTGCTACTAAAATTGCGCTAGCACAATCTTTGTTGCATCCTATTCTGGACTATGCTGATGCCAGCTATCTTGACCTAACAGAAGATCAACTCAATAAGCTTGAGCGACTGCAAAACTTTTCTATCCGATTTATTTTTGGCTTGAGAAAGTATGATCATGTTTCTGAATATCGCAGGAAGCTTGAGTGGTTGCCGATCCGTTTTCGCAGAAATTTGCACATACTTTCTCTCCTTTACAACATTCTTTTTCTTCCTTCCTCTCCTTCTTACCTCAAAGAACGCTTTGAGTTCCTCCACCTGTCTAATCCTTGGTCCTTGCGCTCTTCTAACACAAGGCAATTAAAAACTCCCTTGCATAGTTCAGCTTTCTATGGGAATTCATTTACCGTACAAGCTGCTAAACTATGGAATGCACTTCCTGTACCTATCCGGTTTGCCAAGTCCCTACCTATTTTCAAAAACTTAGTCCGTCGTCACTACTTGAATTTGAGTTCAATGTCATCATAAATTATATCTATTCCTTTCATATAGGTATTTTAAGTAGAATTTTTTCTTAAGTATTATATTATATTATTATATTTAATATTTAATATTATATATTTATATTTATTATATTATATAATAATTTATATATGTAGGTGTGTTTATTGTACTTGATATGTAGGTGTATACATAATTATTATATTATTATTATTATTATTATTTTTTTGTAACTTGTATCTATTTAGGTATTATATTTATTACAATTTAGCTTTATTTATAGTTCATAATATCCGAGTAAGTTTGTTTTTCTTTTGTGTATGCCACCGTCCTCTACAACTATTGTTTTTTCCTATCCATCCAAAGGTTACCTGGAAGAGATCGCTTTTAGCGATAAGGTCGCCCATTGTTACATTAATTTTAAGTTTGTTTCTCTTTTTTATTTCTTTTTAAGGTGTACAATAAAGTTATATTCTATTCTATTCTATTCTATTCTGTAAATACAAAATGAATGGGGTAAAATGGGGTGACAAAGTAGTATGGGATTTTATGAGTTGTGTGATGTGTTTAAAACTCGGTTTAGATGTTTTATGTGAACGAAGTGGCGGGCGGGACAGCTAGTAATATTATAAAGCTAAGCGTTCACGTTTCGGCAACGGACGCATCGCATAAAACTGATCGTAATATTCTTTGTATAGAAAGTTACACAAGTGCGTCCACTAATCCGCATCGTACGGATCGCTCGGTGGGTGAGCAGATGCTCCTCGGCGAGCGACCAATGCCGACGACCCGCGCCGGCGGCTTCGAGAGGCAACTTTTGCGATGCTCGCCGATGACGTCATACGGAATGCCGGTCGTGGACGCACCCGCGCGCTCGCTCCGCATTCCGTCCGCCGCCATTTGCATCTGACGACCGTCCCGTCCACGCGCGTTGTTCAGCATCATGAAGTGGCGTCGGCAATCCGATTCCTGGTAGTTGCGGCGGCAAGTGCGATCGCTGCCGATCAGGTGGACGCTTAGATTATAGATTTGTTTGATTGTTTTGTTTGCATTGAATAGGCTCTGAAACTACTGGACCTATTTAAAAAAATATTTCACCAATGTGTAGAATTAACTTTCAGGATGAACATAGGCTATATTTTATGCAGGACTGCAGGTACCTACTCGTCCAGCGTGACCATTTGTGGCAGGTTCCTGCCATTTTGGCAGGATTGGGCTCTTATTTTAGACTATGGCATTATCAGCTGACGTTTTGAAGAACTGGCAGTTTTTGGCAGTATTGGGGTAGAAAATAAAGTGTTACATAAAATATTCAAATATAGCCAATTTCACAAAATTACTGTGCTTACCAATGTCTAACGCTGCATTCGAAAGAATATTCTCTCAATTATATTGAATCAAGACAAAAACACGAAACAGATTTATAAACATACATGTAGCATTTATTTATCCTGCTCGATAAACAAGGCATTGCATTGCATATAAACCAACCAAAGACAATGTTAAATTTAATGAATAAATCCATGTTTATAGAGGAAGAAAATGAAAAATAAGACGCTAACTGTATAGTTTAATTTATATTAAATAAAACTATAGCATTTTTAAAGTTGGCAATATTAAGGCATAATATTACTACCGACTTTGGCAGGATTTTAACAAAAGTAAGGCAGGATCTGTATTTTAGAGTTGGTCACACTACACTGTACTCGTCGCCGAAGTTTAGGAGTACCTACCTATCTATCTGCAAGTGGAACAGCGAGAGCAGATAATTGATCGAGTGAAAAGTGTCCCTCCTCGTATTTTAACTTTTGTACGTAGGTAGGGTAGGTTAGGTACTAGGTATAGGCGACCAAGAAACTGGTTTACCACTCTAAGGCTGAATATCATTTGCACGTACAAAACATCAAGGGCTATTTTCGCTTGACAGATTAATAACTGCTACGTCAGAATCTGTCATTCCTGTTTATTTAAACTCAGACAGAACTGATGCTTTGCAATTTAACCTCCTGCTACTTTATGTGCAATAAAACGTTTTGTTTAGTTTCGTCGTAAAATAATTGAATTTTGAATCCAGGGAATTGAACTTTACTATATATGTTTTTAATAGATTTAAAAACGTCCCATTTCCTGCAAGTAGCTTAAAGGGTTTTAGGATTAATAATAAACAATGATTTATCATTTAAAAATGACATAAATTTATTGTCCTTCATAAACAGTAACAGTAACATTTAATTGTAAAAAAAAATTATAGGGAAATATCAGCCTAATAACGCGTGTTTCCACCATTAGCTTCGATGACTGCTATCAAGCGACTTCTCATAGAGCCAGCGAGGCGTGAACAAATGTCTGTCCCGCGCAAAGCCTCCCAAACTTCATGGCAATGACTATCGATGGCATCTCGAGTTCTCTCATTGCGGTTATGCCATCGCTGCAACATAAGTCCCCAAAGGTTTTCGATCGGGTTAAGATCTGGACTTTTAGACGGCCATGGAATCAAGTTAATGAATGAATGTTGATCAAACCAGGTACGAGTCACTCTAGCTGTGTGTAATCTGCAGTTGTCTTGTAGAAAATTAAATTGAGGCAGATCGCTTTCCGGGTAGACGTTCCGGACGGTTGGCAACATAGCATTTTCTAAATTATCCACATAATCTAAAGCGTTGGCTTTCGTAGGTAGTCTGCTTAATTCTCCGACTCCATCAGTCGACATCCAGCCCCAAATATTTACACTGATTCTACCAGAATCCGTGGTCGGCACAATATGTTCTTGAGTGTATCTAGTATAATTGTAACGCCAGAGAGTCATTCGACCATGTTGGCTAGATTTGAACGTTTTTTCGTCCGTAAATATCGTAGTAGACCAATCGAAATTCAAGTACTCCCGGGCAAAATTTAAACGAGCCGCTTTGTTAGCGTCGGTCAAATAAACTTTTTTAGCGTGACGTCTGTAATGCAATCCCATACTATGCAAATGCTGCCGAATGGTCTTTTCGTAACATCGAATTCTTCTGCAAAATCGCCGGTAGAAGTGAAGCCGTTCTCTTCGTACTGACGTCTCATTGTTTCTCTTTGCTCGCTGGACAGTGCAGGCGGCCGACAACTTCGCCTATGATCTTGAAGATTACCTTCTTCCCCTTCACGTCTTATCCAAAAACGTGTCGTATATCGCGATATGTTCAGTTCTCTAGAAATATCACTAATGTTGTATCCTAACCGATGTAATGATATAATTTCGGCTCTTTCCTGTAAGTTTAATTCAATTCAATTCTTGGTTTATGGCTACTGTGACTTGAGGTTGTCACAATTCTGCCACCTGTAAGTTTAAATTACGCGACATTTTCTTTACAGTAAGTGACTCGAGTTGATCAATAACTGACACTTGACAGATCATAAGTCAAAAGCGATTCGAAAATGAATTAGTTTTTTTAAGTATGGGATCTAGCATAAACCTCCTTATAAGGACAAGTTGGTTTGTGTTTACATAAAATATTCTCTATTGCGTTGACATCACAGTTCAAGTTGCATGCTCTTTTAACCATTGCTCTGTGATTGGCTCACAGTTAACTAATTACGTTAATGTAATACAGTAATCCTTAGCGAATAATTATGTTACTGGGAGATGTCATCAAAAGTGGTAAACCAGTTTCTTGGTCGCCTATACATAAATAAAAACAAAATAAGATTTAAGACAGCACAGTACATAATATTATATACACAACAGAAAGAAAAGACTAGGTGCGTAGGTACAGGTGCAGGCGCAGCGCTGCGGCGCTCGGCGCTCACTTGGTGGAGCAGGCGAACTGCGCGCGCAGCCGGCGCAGCGACGACACCGACTCGCTCTGCGGACAAGCCGGAGTTACTACCTGCCGCTCTCACACTATGTTTAGCTGTTTCCTCAATAGTACATAATCTACTTGAGTAATCTACGGTAAAGTTTTTGTCTGTAGTAAATATTTATATGTACCTACCTATATATCACTTGCATATCATCCAGTTGGCTAGGTAGCCGCCTAGCGCCTAAGTATAGCTACCTACTTCACAGATGACTTCCGATCGCTTTACCTTCAAATGCGTGGTGCGGTGGGGCTCTCCAGCGCCGGCGCCCGCGTTGTCGTTCTCCAGATCGTCTGGAAGCACGCACGACATCGAGCGGAGTCCGGGCGGCGGGGCCGGCGCGGCACTCGCGGGGCACTGACCGGGCCGCAGGCGCTGCGAGGCGGGCGCGGGGAGGGGCACCGCGTTCCCGTTGTCGTCGGCGTCGGCGTCCGAGCGCGAGGCGCTGGCGCTGGCGCTGCCGGAGCTCTCCCAGCAGCCGGCCGACGCGCCTGCAAGCACGGCGGGGTAGAGGGCGCGCCGGGCGCGGGCGGGGCGAGGCGCTCACTGTCGGTGCGCTCGGTGCGGCGGCTCGGCGACAGGCTGGGCGACGAGTGCAGCGCGTCCGACGAGTCCAGCTCCAGCTCCGAGTGGTCGCCGGCCGCCGACGCCTCCGACTCGCCCTCCGACTCCGTCGGCGGCGACCGCGAGCGCTCCTCCGGCTCCTGCGAGAGTGACGTAGCGATCGCAGTTCGACGAGGGGACCGATCGGCCGCTCGGCTACCTACCCGTCGCGACGGCGACTCCTCCGCGGAGAGGTGGGCGCGCGCGGGCGCCGCCTCGTCGTCGGAGCTGTCGCCGGCGGCCGGGCCCGCGGCGCCGCGCTGCGCCCGCGCCAGCTTGTGCCGCAGCAGCGGGTGGAAGCCGCGCGCCGTGGCGTTGTGCGGCTCGTACTGCAGGATGAGGCGGCAGTACTTCAGCGCCTCCGCATACTGCCGCCGCATTATCGCAGACAGGAACTGGAACACCCCACGTACATTTCATTTCGATCGAACATAAAATTTAAACTTGAAACGGCGGCACGATGCTGCGTATGCCTGCCTATGCGTTGCGCCGCGCGGCAAGGCAAACCGGTGTAAGTGACGTGCGTGCGTGACTGACGGTGACATTCAATACGACGTCCGACGATTTGTTGTTTTGTTAAATTATTCGCTCATTTGAGCAGGCTTATAGTCATAGACCTTACTGCCTAGTCTTGCGTAAATTAATTTCTTCCGTTTTCTATAATATAACTTAATCTATCCTAACCTAACCGCCATTTTCTCCTTGGCGGGCTCCGATCCGCTTTTTCACGCCGTCTAGGACTAAAATAGTGATGGGGGGACAAGTACAGACAGAATTTGACAGAGACGATGATAATTGTTCGTTCGTCGTTCAGTTTTTTTTTTAAATTGTTCCTGGACACTAGCGTTCGGCGAACAATGGAGCGGCAATATTAATCTTGCTTCGCGGAGGTCGCGGGAGCGAGCGAAGACACCTCACCTCGGCCAAGAATTCACTCGGTGCCGACAGCGTCTCGTTCCCGTCGGAGCGCTCCTCCGGGCTGGCCGAGCGGCGCCCCGCCTCCATGGCGCGCGGCGGCAGGCGCGCCGCCGGCGGCGTGGAGGAGCCCGAGCCGGCGTCCGCGCCCGCGCGCGCGCGGAAGTGCTCGCTGGCGGGCCGGTAGCGCGCCGCGGCCGCCGGCAGCGTCACCACCAGGTGGCGCGGCGCCGGCGCCGGGGAGGGCGCGCGCGCGGGCGGCGGCGCGGGCGGCGCGGGCCGCGCGAGGCGCAGCGCGGCGCGGGACGCGGTGTCGAGCGCGCGCGGCGCCGCGGGCGGCGGCCAGGCGGCGCGCGGCCGCGCGGGCGGCGGCGGCGCGCGCGCGGGCCGCGGGGGCCCGGG
Source organism: Cosmorhoe ocellata (assembly GCA_963675405.1). Classification (NCBI taxonomy): domain Eukaryota; kingdom Metazoa; phylum Arthropoda; class Insecta; order Lepidoptera; family Geometridae; genus Cosmorhoe; species Cosmorhoe ocellata. The sequence goes on along the minus strand of OY776253.1, from coordinate 11,211,577 downwards.
CCGGTACAGGCGCGAGTTGGGCACGGGCCGGCGCAGCGGGCGCTTGGCGCGCCGGGCGCGCGGCCGCGGCCTCGGCTGCGGGCCCGGGTACAGGCGCGGGTTGGGCGGGCGGTCGCGGCGCGCCGCGGGCTGCGGGCCGGGCGGGGCGCCGGCGCGGCGCAGGCGGCGCGGGGCTCCGAGATCGATGACGTCGTCCGCTTCCTCCTCGATGACCGCCTCGCGACTCGATCTACAAATTTTTTTGTAGTAGTTTTGGTAGTAAATAAATAAATGATAGGTAAGAAACTGTCGATAGACTAGAGGTAAGGCAGTACCGGCCGGCGCGGCGCTCGGGGCCGGCGCGCGCGGCCGCGTGCGGGGCCGCTGCTCGCGCTCTGCGGACAACACACACTAGCTAGAATGCAATGTTCGTTCGTACCTACCCTTCCCTACCCTGCACAGCGACGAGCGCTGCTTGGCCGATTTACTCTGAGGTTCACTTACTCGTTACTTTACCTAGCTTTTCTCAGAATCCGCCTACATGGAGGAAATCAGAAAGGGGTCACGCGGCGATCATGTACCTACTTCCAGATATTCCTACGCATCGTATCACAGGAGTGGCTGCCTGACGACCTCAAGTTCATTCACATCGTCTAGTTGGCAGCGGCCGGAAGTCCCACAACAAAACAAAATCGATCAAATAGAACACTACCTACGTCGTATCTTACTACAGATGCCTACTTACTGCCACAGAGAGTACCTATCTAGGTACACTACTAGTAGACTGGGCTCTACGCTACGCAATTAAAAATATAGTTAAAAGTGCAAAATTTACCTTTTTCAAAAAAACCATAATTTATTATGTACGACACCTCAATGCACAAGGTATTAACCCGCCTAGAAATCGTGCCCATATACTCGTAGTAGGTGCTATGGGCAGGTAGTACCTACCTGACCTTATTAGAAGGGTCTGAACGGCTGGTGCGCTGCGAACCAATTCTTCGGGAAAGCTTAGACGACGCACTTACGGCTACTTGGCACGGCACTCCGCCACCGACAGCCGGCACCTTATTGTACGTACGTACTTTATTTACCTTGATAAATAAAGTCAACAAACACCATTTTTGCGTTATTCCATGCAGTGTTAGTATTTTAAAAAGATATCCCATGCATAGATTATTTTGTTGAATTTTTTGCCTAACAAAAGGCCAACACAACAGAGGAGTTTGCGATGGACAGGTCGGTTGCCTAGGTACCTACGTATCTCGGTAAGAAGGTCGAAGTCACCGATGTAACTGCGCGACAAAATACTACACTTACAAGTTTAGTATTATGTGTCCAAAACAAAAGCACACGTCTTTCGAGTGTATCGATCGCCGAAGCAACAGATCGTCAACTCGGCAAGCGGCAAGGGTCGCAGCAGGCTCTGCGCGCGCGGGCCGCGCTGGGGCGAGCCGGGCTCTGAGGCGGGCGAGCGGCCGCCGCGGGACCGGAGCGGACGGCGCATGCGCGGCGCGACGTGCACACTCGCCCCGCGCCCGACGCCCGTGCATCGCGTCATCGCGTTTGTGTTCTCGATCGAGCACAGTTACCAGTGCCTACCTTCTTATTGCCGACGTGTAGGTAATCAATTAGGTACCTACCTACCTACACTACAGTTGTACCTAACAGTAGGTACCTATCCATTCCTACCCAGTCTAGGTTCTGATGCAGGATAAGTACCTACTGTAGTATGTAGGTAATTACCTACCTAAGTGGTACCTAGGTAGGTAAACCTAAATTCGCATACTTACTAAATTACTGTGAATAAGATGGAATAAAAAGTAACGGCTTTCTGTAGGTAGGTAAGAATAACCGTGGTTGGTAAGTGTACCTAGTAGGAATTATGTAGGTCGATTCCATTTCATGTAGGTAGGTAGGTACTCGATGACTTCCCTACTTAAATTGAGCCAATCTAACCACTTACGTTTTAACGGCAGATTTCAGTTTGATAACCATTTTACGAAATATCTTCTTATTATTTCTTATTCACATTCAATTTTGATGAAACAATATTTTTATTTTCATTTATTTTTGTATTTTTTTCTTAGAAACGTCAATTAATTTTTACATTCAAAAGCAGTGATCTGTTCAAAAGTTACTAGTTAGGTAAAGTGTATCAAAGACATTTTATCTACTGACGTAGAACGTCCTTGTAGTGTATATTGGCTAAATTCTCTTTGACTAGGTAGGGATTCATTGAAATAACTGTTAAAAGCCGGAACATTATGTATTATTGCTGGATGCGTCCGGTCGCGCGTGACAATGCATGCATTATATATTGAACTAGCTTCCGCTCGAGGCGTCGCCCGCGAAGTACCTGCATAAAATATAGCCTATGTTCATCCTGAAAGTTTATTCTACACATTGGTGAAAGAATTTTTCAAATCGGTTCAGTAGTTTCGGAGCCTATTCGTTTCAAACAAACAAACAAACAATCAAAGTTTTCCTCTTTATAATATTATATTATATAGTATAGACATCATAATTGGACAAAGATATTTGATAAATGTAATACCACCCTTAAGCACTTATTACACTACCCTGAATTCAGGGACCATAACCTAAATAGGAGTGGTGTAATAAGAGTCAGGGCGTAAGGCGTAGAGGCTAGGCGTTAGGGTCCCTTATTACCGGGCCCTGAATACCGTGTAGTGTAGTGTATGTAATACCCGTTTAAGATAGATCACAGTAGGTAGGTACCTACATAATCTAAGTAGGTATTATGTACCTACCTAAAAATTTTATTCATCATTAAATAGACAATTTTATGAAACTAAAAATATTATTTACTTACTAGCACATTAATAACATTGCACAATACCTACGTGACAACTGTGCAATGTAAAAGGTCGTTTAAAAACAATAATAAAATACATTTATTTCGAGTAAATAATACAAAAATCTTTGGTTTACAGGAAACAGAATAATATAAAATAATTTTGCGAAAATATAGAGGTACAGTGTAGAACAAGACTATCCGACAACGCCGCCCCGTGTAGGTAGTGTACCTAGTGAGTGAGTGAGGTTAGACTTAGTGATTATATCCTCTTGGGCCAGCGAAACAACCAGACGGACGACGGACGGGGAGGAAAACAAACATTTGCAAAAATGGCTGAGCTGCTAGTAGTTCCCCTAAAAAAATCTTCAGACGTAGATCTTGTTAAGCCCTTGAAAAACTTGATTCAATCAACTTCCGACGGCGGCGAGAGCAGCGAGGACTTCAGCGATGCACTTAACGAACTAAGTCGGCTGCGCACAAATGCTATCTGGAAAGTATTCGAGAAGTCTTCGCTCGACGTTATTTACAGGTAGGTGATACTAATCGGTGTTACTTAGCGAAAATGACAAACCAATGACTCATTCTCTTTGTTGAATCAGTTTTTATACATTCCAATTTTTAGGAACTTCGCTTAGATGCTTCGTTGAATAAAGTAGGTAAATATACCAATAAAAATATGATGTCATTGTCCGGTACTTACCTATTCTATTAGTTAACTAAGTACAATATACCCAATAACAATATATAATGTCCTCAGCCTAACTGTAGTCGGTGCTCGGTGTGGGCCTGCCATGCCATCCACTGCCCTCCTGTGCTAATCTTGCCTGTAGGCAGGCACGTGAGGTGCCTCCCTCTCTGTCGTCCTGCACGCGATGCCCCTGTCCTGGGTGGCATTATCACTTGTACTGCCGTAGTGATATTTACAGTGTTTACTTGCATGTCCAGTTACTACGACCAGCTGGTGTCTTTGGAGTCCAAAATCCCACCTCAGGAGGTGCAGGTGCCATTCAAGTGGAAGGATGCATTCGACAAGGGATCTATATTTGGAGGGCGGATGAGCCTGAGTAAGTTGATCACCATCTCTAGTTACATGTGATATCTTCTATAACTTATCTACAAGGTGTCAGATATTATTATCGATCAAGTCTAACAAGCTCTCTTATCACATCTAACGAGCTAATGTTATTTCCATACAGTTTGATCTTTCTGCCGATGTGAACAATACTAAACAGATGGATCTTTGGATCTTTAATATCGTGAGATAGCAGACAGACGGGAAATGCTAAATCCAACAAGAAGCTTGCCATCGTCCAGGTACACCGGGTCTATATCTAAAGTGAGATGTGGTTCGCAGCGATCAGTTCCCTGGCGTACGAGCGCATGTGCGTGCTGTTCAACATCGGCGCCCTGCAGAGCGCCGCGGCCGCCGCGCTGGCGCCCGACACCGAGGAGGCGCTCAAGCAGGCCGCCAAGCTGCTGCAGGTGCGTCCCCGCGCCGGCCCGCGCCCGGCCTCTCCACCAGCTCCGGGTCGTTTCAGCAATCGGCCGGGGTGTTCTCCTACCTGAAGGCGAACGTGATGATGGCGGTGCACCAGGAGACCACGCCGGACCTGTCGCCCGACGTGCTGGACGCGCTGGCCAAGCTGATGCTGGCGCAGGCGCAGGAGGTGATCGCCTACAAGTGCATGCGCGGTGAGTGCGGAGCGCGGCCCCCCCCGCCCCGCCCCCGGGCCGCGCCCAGTGACCGTGTCCGTGCGCAGACGAGATGAAGGACAGCATGGTCAGCAAGGTGTGCGCGGCGTGCGAGGAGATGTACACGGACGCGCTGCGCTCGCTGCAGCGGGAGGCGCTGCGGCCGCTGTGGGACCGCGAGTGGGTGCCGGCCGCGCAGGCCAAGCAGGCCGCCTTCCGCGGGCTCGCGCAGTACCACCAGGCGCTCGCGACCGGCGCCGTCGGCGAGCGCATCGCGCGCCTGCAGTGGGCGGCCGAGCTGCTGCGCGGCGCGAGCGCGGGCCCGGCGCGCGAGGCGGGCGCCCGCGCCGCGCGCGCGCTGCAGGCCGCGCAGAAGGACAACGACTTCATCTACCACGAGCGCGTGCCGGAGCGCGGCGCGCTGGAGCCGCTGGCGCGCGCGCCCGTGGCGCAGGCGCAGGCGCCGCCGCCCGCGTACGGCGCCGCGCCGGCGCTGTTCGCGGCGCTGGGCCCGCTGCGCGAGCGCGCCGCGCGCCAGGCGGCCGCCGCGCGCCGCGCCGAGCTCGTGCACGCGCAGGTGGAGCGCCTGCGCGACGCCACGCAGCTGCTGAACAGCATCCTGGCGTCGCTGAACCTGCCCGCGGGCGTCGAGGAGCCGGCGGGCGGCGCGCTGCCGGGCTCGATCCGCGCTAAGGCGGAGGCGGTGCGCGCGGCGGGCGGCGCGCCGGCGCTGGCGCGGCTGATGCGCGAGCTGCCGGACCTGCTGCAGCGCAACCGGGACATCCTGAACGAGGTTCATCATTCGGCCGATCGTCATCGTCCGAGGAATGCTCCTCGGACGATGACGATCGGCGTTCCCGGCGCAGGCGGCGCGGATGCTGCGCGAGGAGGCGGAGGCGGACGACAGCCTGCGCGCGCAGTTCGGGGCGCGCTGGTCGCGGACGCCCTCGGCCGCGCTCACGGAGGGGTTCGTCGCGAACGGGGACAAGTACCGGCAGATCATCGACAACGCGGTGCGCGCGGACAACATCGTGCGCGACAAGTACGACGCGCACAAGGAGGTGAGGCCCCGCCGGCCGCGCCGCGCGCCGCCGAGCGCGGCTCACGGCCCTCTCCGGCAGGGGATCGAGCTGCTGAGTCGCAGCGAGGAGGAGCTCGAGGCGGGCGTGCCGAGCGCGGGCGCGGGCGCCGGCGCGGGCGGGCCGGCCTGCGACGCGCGCCGCGAGCTCCTGCAGCTGATGCGCGAGGTGGACGAGCTGAAGGCGGAGCGCGACGCGCTCGAGGCGGAGCTGAAGGCGCTGCGCGCGGACGAGGCGCCGGACGAGGCGGTGGGCCCGCTGCGCGCGCGCGCCGACGCCTCGCTGCGGCGCCAGGAGGCGCTGGCGGAGCGCCTGCCGCGCGCGCACGCCGCGCTGCCGGGCGCGGGCGCGGCGCCGGCGCGCGACGCGGCGCTGCGTCGCCTGGCCGCCGCGCACGACGCCTTCCAGGAGCTCACGGCCAACCTCACCGAGGGCGCCAAGTTCTACAACGACCTCACGCAGGTGCGCCCGCCGGCCCCGCCCGGCGCGCGCGCGCTCACCTCGGTGCCGTTTCAGCTGCTCGTGGCGTACCAGAACAAGGTGTCCGACTTCTGCTTCGCGCGCAAGACGGAGAAGGAGGAGCTGCTGAAGGACCTCACGCAGGAGGCCTCGCGCCCCGCGCCCTCTCCCCCCGCGCAGGAGGTACATCCTTATTTTTAAATCCACCCTATCGAAATTTTTGAAATTGAAATTGAAAAATATTTATTCAGTACAATCACAAGGATCACTTTGAAACGTCTTACATGCTAGGTGAATCTATGTGCCAATTCCAACCTACATAAAACAAAAGGACAGCGTTTACATTGCAAATTGGTTAGCTGTCGGAGGGCGGAGCGACATCGGGCCATGAGTTCCTAACATCAATATATTCATTTATATTATAATATGCTTTCTTTAAGAGATTATTTTTAATGAAGGCTTTGAATTTTCTAACAGGAAGTTTAGTTGCATTTATAGGAAGTTTATTATAGAAACGTATCACGTTCCCCATAAATGACCCGTTCACTTTTTGTAACCGAAACTTAGGGATTAATAATTTTTGTTTGTTCCTAGTATTGATTCCATGTACATCGCAGTTTTTCTGAAGTCTATCCCTATTCTTATGAGCGTACAGTAAATTTTCGTATATATATTGTGCCGCTACTGTGAGAATATTAATTTCTTTAAATTTTTCTCTTAAAGAGTCCCTCGGTTTCATTTTGTAAATGGCACGAATTGCCCTTTTTTGTAATACGAATACTGATTGTATATCCGCTGCTTTTCCCCAGAGAATTATACCATATGACATAACACTATGGAAGTAGCTAAAATAAACTAATCTAGCTGTAGCTTCATCCGTAAGCCACCGTATCGTACGAACTGCATATGCAGCGGAACTAAGCCTACCAGAAAGTTTATCGATTTGTGGTCCCCATTGCAGTTTGATATCGCGTGATAACATCGATTTGTCTTCTTTACGCTTTTATATTTTATTATTACAGCCGGCTTCGGTGAAGAAGAGCGCCCCTCCGCGCCCCCCGCCCCCCGCGGCGGGCCCCTCGGCCGCCCCCGCCCCTGCGGCCGCCGCGCTGCCGTACCCCACGCAGCCGCAAGGTGAGCGCTCGCGACCCTGGCCGGTCCAGATCTGTCGTTATGAGAGACGTTGAGTGACGCTGTGCGCAGGCATGCCGCTGCCGTACGGCGCGGCGCCGGGCGCGGGCCCCTACGGCTACTACGCGGCGCCGATGCCCGCGCTGTACAACCCGTACGCCACGCTGCCGTACCCGCACCACGCGCCGCGCATGCCGCCCGCGCAGCCCTACCAGCCCTACCAGTACCCCGCGCCCGCGCCGCAGCCCTACCCCGCGCCCGCGCCCCCGCCGCCCGGCTACAACCCCTACCAGCAGCAATAAACGGAACGGAAGCGCACCTTGTCCCCCGTCGTGCAGCGCGGGTGGAGCTCGACGCTGACGTCGCGCGCCACAACCGGAGCATTTATTCAGTGCACTGGGTACATTTTACTATCCTAATCAAGTTTATTTAATCGAACAAACCGGTGCACGGTCTGTTACCAAGCTTTGCTAAATAGTTTGGTCAACATTTTAGGGTAAAAATCAAATTATTTAAGGATCTTAGGAAAGATATTTCCACTCAATAAAAATATAATCTAGGTGGTAATTATATAATAATGCAGCACATGCTTGCCGTGTGTGCGGACAGGTTGTAAGAATGCTGCGTTGTGCATGTACATGGTACAGCCATAACATAAGTAATAGAATCTGAAGTGCTTTTAAAAACATAAATCATTCTTGTTAGTTATAACAGGTAGGTACTACATTAGTATATTCTTCTCTATGTGAAGGTAAGAAGCATTAGAGTCAAAGGATTTTATGTAACTTTTCAAGACCAAAAAAACTTACTTTTTAACCCTTGCCACTACATTACATTATCTGGGCCACTACTATGTTAAGATGCATCCTACTACATAGGCCGTTATGACAGGCATATGATTTAGTTACGGTGCCAGCTTTTTACATAGATCGAAATACCTCATATATGTACATACATACTCGTAGATTAAACCTTTGTTAATATTTTTTATCAGCATAGAAACTAAGTCGTCATAGACCGCAATTAGACTTGTTAATTTACGCACCAAAAATGAATAAAGACCTTATCGAAATGCGATCACTACTTTTAGAAACATTGCATACCTTAGACCTATCATCACTAACATTTTAATTATAAATCGAATGGTCGAGTTAAGTAAACAGATCGATGCGCCTAAGTAAAAAATGCTATAGAACTATTTTAGAAAAATGTTCCTGTGACCCTAATGCTCCTCACTCCAGCAATGAACTATAGGTGGCCGCCCGGGCGGCGCGGGGGGCTGCCTCCCGCGCGGGGCGCACCTACTGGCACTGTGTTGAAAGTCTCCTTGTTTTGTAGCCAAATAGTCGGTATTTTTTTATCTATGTATATACTGGAGAAGCGACAGCTTTGTTACATTAGATTAGATTAGACAAAGAGTCAGCTTTAGAGCTAATTATGAATTGTCACGAATAACTATGAACCTAGCTTAGTTCTGGTGGAGGCGACAGCAACGTGGAGTGCAGCAAAGTCCAATTTATTAAAACTAAAGTAATAAATACTTATTCTTTTTGTATAGTTTTATGTAAAATATTGAAATGGTTACAATGATGAAATATTAATTTGCATTAAGTATTTTAATAATAAAGTTTTTAGTAAAAACAAAACCCTAATGCTTCATTTCTTACAGACATCGTGCACATACTGCTCTGCTATAGACATGGTTGGCCGGCACTCTGTGCACGATACCTGTATCAGTTTCAGTTTCAGTGGGTACTTTGTGTGAATAAAAACAAAGATACAATATCACATAGCTTCTATTTATTAAATAATAACCAACTAAGGGGCGCCAGGCTGACGATGAGCTGAGCCGTAACTTAACAGACTAGTACTTGGGGGCAGGGCACTCCTCCTTGGAGTAGTCACGGTTGGGTGAGTAGAACTGAAACAAACCAGTAACTACATTTTATACTACATAAAAACAAATGTCTAGCCAGGGTTAAGCCTATTTTTCAGACACCATCATAATTGTGGGACTTGAAGTAGCTCACTGCAAGCAAAATGCAGAAACCAGTCTGAGCACAATGTACCAAAGTCGGCAGTTCTTCTCGGACCGGGGATAGGACTGGCTATGCCGGTTATCCTCTTGATTGATGCTACAGATTGTCTCAAAGAGGTAGTCAGGCATGCCATCCAGAGTCCAGTCATTTATTGAACTGCTTCCAATTAAAGTGAAATGAGCACAACACTGGTATACCTTGTACTGTTTTGTCCTGTACTCCTCCCAGGGCTCGGGGTTAGACTTCTTGTTCCAGGAGACATCGGGGTTGCGAGTGGCCAGGCGCAGGGTGTAGAACACCGCGCCGGCGCACCCGATGGCCGTGCACACGTATAACGGGATCAGCTGCAATCACCGAGGACTACACTTAGGACAGCTGGATCAGCAACACGCTTGGCCGAAAAAGATGGCGTGATATGAAAGAGATAATAATATTATCATACCCACCCAACAGAAGCGAATTTGAAGAGGTGACGTATGCATGCACCTATTCTTATAGAGATGGTAGGTACTTTGCAAATATCATCTACTATAAAGTACCTAATAAGATATTTATTAGCATAGCCAAGTCAACATCGCCAACAATCACACAAGTACATACATACATTCCCAAGAGCCAATTTTTGTATGCTATTTTTGGTATTAGACTTCAACGTAAAACTAAATAATTACGACTTAAAAATAACTTTGTGCAATCCCTACTAATTATTAGGTAAAGTTAAGTATTATCAAACAAAAATAGAGGTTACTTATTATGTAAGCACTGCAGAAAAAAGGCGTAGTTCAGAAACATCGAGTAAAAAACTTGGAAAACTTACAGCCTTGTGTTTTTTCAAGCTCTCGATGCTCAGGCCCTGCATTTTTATTTTTATAGTCTATCAACCACAAGAGAACAATGAATCTGAAAAAGAAAGGCTTTTGCTTTTTCACTTAGACCGAAAACTCAATTGACATCTCACCACTCAATGGATGATTCTTCTTCTTCTCCTTCAATTATGTATGGCATTTGTCATGCGTCAGCATCCTTCTAATCTGTGCATCTGTCTCAAGCGTTAAACATACGGTCGGACTCGTCCATAAAGCGGTAAACACACTATAAGTCACACAATATGGACGAGTCCGAGAGGTATCTGGACAATGAAATTTCACTGAGCCTTGCACACTATCGGACGAAGTCGTAAGTCGTGCCCTTGGCTGACCTTGAGCGTTCAGACGTCCGACAACAATCTGGCATCGTCCGCGGACGGTGTTGCCAGCAGTGTTGGATTCAGACCCTTGAAAAATTATTGTCTATGGAACTTAAAATAATACTACTCGACACTCACACTTTCACTACTCGACATGTTTCTTCGTCTACACCAGTGCTACCAGCCGATAGATGTTGGTTGTATGAACTTACAGAAATATGAATAATTTAGTAATATTTTCGATTTTTGCTTGGTAATGAAAGTAACCTTCTGGCAACACTGGTCTATGTTTATTGTAATAGTTGTCTATGGAATGGGCGTGACCAAAATCGTCCGAACACCCTTGCACACTATAAGCCGCATCCGTCGGACGCGGCTTATGGACGAGTCCAACGGTATGTTTAACGCTTAAGCCGCGTCCGACGGATGCGATAGTGTGCAAGGTGTCTTCGGACGATTCTGGCTACGCCCATTCCATGGACAACTATGTAGACCAGTGTTGGCAGAAAGTTACTTTTAATTACCAAGCAAAAATCGAAAATATTACTAAATTATTCATATTTCTGTAAGTTCATACAACCAACATCTATCGGCTGGTAGCACTGGAGTAGACGAAGAAACATGTCGAGTAGTGAAAGTGTGAGTGTCGAGTAGTATTATTTTAAGTTCCATAGACAATAATTTTTCAAGGGTCTGAATCCAACACTGCTGGCAACACCGTCCGCGGACGATGCCAGATTGTTGTCGGACGTCTGAACGCTCAAGGTCGACCAAGGGCACGACTTACGACTTCGTCCGATAGTGTGCAAGGCTCAGTGAAATTAATTTCATTGTCCAGATACCTCTCGGACTCGTCCATAAGTCGCGGCTTATAAGCCGCGGCTTATAGTATGTTTACCGCTTCATTAATGGATGTTATATTCCCTATTTATTGATTGAATGATTTCATTTTCTATTTAACCTGACCACAGACTACACTTCAACAAGGCACAAGCAAGTCCAATTTTATAATAAAATACTTTTGTAGTTGTAGTTGACACCCGCGACTACGTACCTACATATTACTATAAAATACTTTTTAATTAATGATTGGGGCTGTACGAATGGATAAGGTTTTTATCTGATAAATGGTTATTTTTTTTTAAGCTGCATTGCTTCAACCGTTGCAGAGATTAACGTGTAAAAACGCAAAATAAACGATTTTATATTGCAAAATTGGTCAGATAATGTACTTATGTAGGTAACGTACTGATTATTTTCTGTTTGGGTAGGTACATTTGGCCATGCGCGCCATCTTTACTCTGAGTGCGCGCCTTTATCTTTACTCTGAGTGCGCGCCACGATCGGAACAAGATTGATTATTAGCTATATGGCTCTACGCTACTTAAATACAGATATACAATGCAAACAAGCAGCTGAAGTGAGCGGAGTTCAGAGGAATACATTACATTCCCTATTTATAATGTACCTATTCTGTGGAGGAATACATTGGGCTGACAGGGGCTGACTGACAGACACCCGTCCGACTGTCAGTCATACAACAATACGACGGTACCAAACCATGCCAATCAACAAATCAAAAAGATTCAGTCAGTAATCAGAATTTATTTACAGACAGAAGAAATCAAAAGGATATTTATGAAAAATAACTTATTTCAATGTTTAAACTTTATTTTAGTGAATTAAATACATTCGTTTAAACAGGAAATTTATAAACGGAAAAGATGAGTTTCCTCTTGTAAGTATCCAATGATACCATTTAGATCCGGGTATCTATTTTTATAGTGGAGTAATGCCGTTGTGAGCGTTGACGTATTGTTTACGACTGCGATATTTCACTGCATCCGATAATATAAGATGATCTCAAAATACCTACCGGCATCATCCGTGCAGGGCCGCACCCTTACATGCTACGGTAACCAGTCTCCCTGTCCGTCCGCGAAGAATTAAGAATTGTGAAACTGTAGCGGTGCGGACACAGAGATCCCGTTAAAAATTGATGAATTAAACCGTAACTTTATAGCTGAACTTGTGTTTTAGTGGGAGTCGTTCAAACAAGACATTTAAGCCCAAGAAAAACATACCGGAAGGCACGCATCAGTACGATCTGATGCGTCACGCCGCCGCCACACTGGGCTCCGGCAACCTGCGGCTCGCCGTCATGTTGCCCGAGGGCGAGGACCTCAACGAATGGGTTGCAGTCAATAGTGAGTTGTGTGCAGCCTTCCCTCACTCCTAATCTAGCATACTTGGTCATTCTCACAAATTACTTTTTCAAGTTTTACTACCATATAAATATATGCCAGCGATAGACCCATGAGACTCATCTGGACTAGTTAAATAACAATAGGTAGGTGTATGTAGTAAATTATAAGCAAAGGATCTGAGTGTTTTTTCATTGCCACCTACAATCCGACTTCAGACTCGTGAAACACTCTGTGGCAAACATGGTCGTTCCTAACAGATCAACAGAGTTACGTCCTCTCCAAGGTCAGTTCTGGTATGAACACATTGGCTCTGTGTTCTGAGAACTGTGCTACAACTTGTATGTTGAGGCTAGATGAGTCTAGGCTTCAACAAATCAAAATTAAAGTGAATCAGAGAAGCCTAATTAAGTACTAGTACGTGGGTGATCGAGCTTTGCTCGTTTTTTTTTGAAGTAAATGACATTTTCTAAAAATGAAATCTAGCTAGATTGATTTATCACCCCCGAAACCCCCTGCATACTAAATTTCATGAAAATCATTGGAGCTGTTTCAGAGATTCTGATTAAGTATATATATATATACACATATACATAATAAATATACAAGAATTGCTTGTTTAAAGGTATAAGATATGGTTTAACAAAACAAAAAAGCAATGGCATCATACATAACTATGATTATAAGGATAATATTATTGTTAATTGTTGTGGTTGTAGAGGACTGGGGGGGGGGCAAGTAATTCATGCATGATCTAATAAGAGTGTGCTGTTGGATACCTGCCTACCTACCTTATTTATCCCTACAATGCATTCAGTTCCATAACGGGAACAACCAATATAATGTATTTTATTCAAATAAGGGAATAAATTTTTTGGAAAATAATTAGTAAGACATTTCATTTACAAATCCCATCCTAGATGATCTAAACTATCTAATCCCTTAGGTTTATGTCACACAATAGATGTGATACTGCATATAGTACAACTTATGGAACACTATAAAAAAACCTTTTTCTTCATTTATTTTAAAATAGAAACTATTTTTATTGTTAATTTCTAAGTGTAGACCCTAAACAAAAACAAATCTATTTTATTCATATTAAAAAGAAAAAACATGCATTGTAGGGTTATACCTGATAGAGTCATCTCAAAGCCTTCTTTTGTGCACTATTAATAATAACATTATTTGCAACAGACTTTTATGCGTAGACAATTATGTGAAAAATAGTGTTTTTTTAATTCCAGCGGTGGACTTCTTCAACCAGATTAACATGCTGTACGGCACCATCACAGAGTTCTGTACGGAGGAGTCGTGCGCCGTGATGTCTGCGGGCCCCAAGTACGAGTACCACTGGGCAGACGGACACACCGTCAAGAAACCCATCAAGTGCTCCGCACCCAAGTACATCGACTACCTGATGACGTGGGCGCAGGACCAGCTCGACGACGAGACGCTCTTCCCCTCCAAAATAGGTATGAGAGCATGCTGGCTGAATCATGTCCATTGCAAGGTGACCTGCATCCAGTCTAGTCCTAATCCCTCCGCCAGTCAGAGAAGAACTCGCAAGAAACATGACCTTCTTTTCTTTTATCTAAATATTTATAGTAGCCTTTCTGATACAGTAATTGTTAATGTGTTGTCCCTCGCAGGCGTGCCGTTCCCCAAGAACTTCCTGGCGATGGCGAAGACGATCCTGAAGCGGCTGTTCCGCGTGTACGCGCACATCTACCACCAGCACTTCCCGCAGGTGGTGCAGCTCGGCGAGGAGGCGCACCTCAACACCTCCTTCAAGCACTTCATTTTCTTCGTGCAGGTAACCCCCGCACCCGGCGCGCGCTCGCAACCGAATCATAGTGCGTGCTAATTTCGAGAATATTCCAAATTTAGTGACCTAATATGAAAATATGTTTTCAGGAGTTCAACCTGATCGAGCGCCGCGAGCTGGCGCCCCTGCAGGAGCTCATCGAGAAGCTCACGGCCAAGGAGGCGCGGTGAACCCCCCCCCACCCCCACCCGCACTCACAGACATTGCCGCCGTTCTGTGTCTCACTCGCTCATTTTAAAACACCTATTTAGGTTTCATAATCATAACATTTTCTTGTTTTGTTGCCGTGGACGGCCAGTGTTCATCACGTCAAATCCTACTCATGTTACCTCCAGCTCCACATGCGCAAGTATGCGAATCTGTATGTTCATAACTCAATTTCGCCTAACGACTGAATGGATTTTGTTGAAATTTGACAAATGTGTAACTCGTCTGGAATATACACGTTTTACGCTAAAAATATGCCTCCATGGGGTGCATATTAACGTATTATCTATGCGGGCGCAGCCGCGGGCGGAAGCTAGTCATTTCGAACCGATTCGTTATCGTCCGATAGCCCTCCATTAACTAATTCAATACTCATTCTGCGATTCGTGCACTAAACCCCGATGAGAGGAGTATTTCTAATATAATGATAGTTTTATTGTACTTTTGATATAAAACTTTGTGATATGATAGTCTGCGAGAGCAGCGAGCCCCGGACGCTGCGGCCGGCCGCGCTCCGACCGGAACGATGGTTCTAAACGTAATAGGTGCATTAGAATAGTGCGGTCCAGCAGTCTTGTCATCCAACAGATAGACTAGAGAAGATCGCCTTCCTATACTATGTATAAGATTAGGTCAAGGTATGCCAGAATTATATAGATTTGATACGAAAGTATAAATAACTATGTAGTAAGGAAAGTTAATTTATATTTGTATAGTTATACACGAGGTAGTCAGAGGACGGCGCACCCGCGGCCCGCGGCGCACGGCAGGCCTCGCATTATTTTGGTTAAGTTTCCTAATAAGTTATTTATGACATGTATTCATCGTAATTAATTATTATTATTATTATTGATGAAGTTCATGTTTATTGACAAAGAAAATTATTTTCATTTACGACTCACGGATGCAATAATCTCTTGTAGTATATTTTGTTTTAATATTGTAGATATTATTTTTGCATTTAATTGATAGATACAGTTCGTTTCGTATAGAATCGTACCGATATCTTTTGCGACTGACGTTATTTATATTTGTTAATATTAAATTAACTAATATCTTGACGAAATAAAAGTGTAATATTTAAACTATTAATTTTTTATTTGGAATCTTTACAATAACGATCCCCCAATAATTATGTAATAGCATACAAATGTTCGCCGCTCGGAGTCGAACCTGCACTGCAATTTGGAAATTTTCTACTCAATAAAACACAGACACAACAATGTAAATGTATTTATTTACTGGAGTACCAGAGAAAATGCAAGATAAATTGAAATACACATAATTATATACAGATTTTTGAATTAAATAAAACGGAAGAATTAGATGAAATAAACTGAAAAATAATGAGACAGGGTCCACAGGAGGCTTATTCCCAAAGTACTCCACATTTTGTTCCCAAAGTACTCCAAGAAATATTCTCAAACTACTCCACAAACAAAATATTGTTTTTTTAGTTAAATTCGACTCCATCCTACTGGTGTCCAAAAATAATTATCTCATACGTTCGTTCTCAAACTCCTCCAAATATTTAATATTAGTCATCAGTAATGTAAATAGTACTGATTTATTTTGCATTTTACTCCACAAGGTAACTGACGTACAGTCAGCTTAAGAAATACATATTTTAATAGTACAATAAACAGATTTTTCTACTCTTATTATAGCGATAACCGCCTATAACGTCATAAAATGCCTTACCTAAACCTAAATGAATGAAGATTTAAAATAAAATACAGTACTTAACTGATTTAAAAAAAAATATTAATCTAATCAACATCAAGAAAAAGAAGAAGAAGATCAACATAAGTACACATTTTCAAAAATAGACGGTAGAATAAAAAAAACAATATACCTACCTACTTAATTATGAGAAACCAAAATTTAGAAGTTTACCATAAATATTGATAGAAAAAAAACCATGACGTATTAACAGAAGGGTGTTTTTTTAAAAGCTTAGAAACTTTAAATTGAAATAAAAAAAACGCTATGAATAAAGCCAACTGGATGTATAAATTAATAACGTTTTTCTCTGTTTTATTTCAGTTTAAAGTTCTTCGCCTCTAAAAAACACCCGTTATTATAACTTACCTGTAAAAATCAGTCTCTTTAGCTATGCATTATGCTAATGCAAGACATATTAGGTCTTAGAATATATTCAGAAATAAAAAAATAAAATAAATAAATAAATATGATCACGACTGTAATCCCCAGGCTCGGTAGATATCTCCTCAGATCTTTAGTTACTTAGACCTTTGAGGATATCTAAAGGGGGTAGTCAGAGGCAAGTCCAAACATGACATTTGGTACATGCCCACATTTTGCACAGTAGTTAGTATTCCGTACGTGACAGGTTGCAAGCCCATCGCCGCTTATAAGAATACTAACCTATGACATATACCTTCGAATTTTTTGTTCTAGGGTATGCCGGTTTCCTCACGATGTTTTCCTTCACCGTTTAAGAGCACTGGCATTGCGCACATAATTTTTTCGAATAGAAAAACTCATTGGTGCACGACCATGTTTGAACCCACGACCTTCGGCAGGGGTGCTACCACTACACCACCAGCGCTCTTATTATCAGAAATTAAATCATTTGTAATTTGGTATTTGCTTGTAACATTAACATACCTAGGTGTACCTAAACAAAACTTATCTCTTTTGCTACCCTTTTTTTCTAAATAATAATGCATTAAAAGTATGTACCTAAGTGATATTGAAGTGATATTACAATTTACTTTGTTTACCGCAGACGTAATCGTTCTAAATTCCTAATTTGAAGAAAACTTTTGCCAGCATACCTAATTTTATTACAGACTAGCTTCCGCTCGCGGCGTCGCCCGCGAAGTACCTACTTACATAAAATATAGCCTATGTTTATCCTGAGAGTTTATTCTACACATTGGTGAAAGAATTTTTCAAATCGGTTCAGTAGTTTCGGAGCCTATTCGTTTCAAACAAACAAACAAACAATCAAAGTTTTCCTCTTTATAATATTAGTATAGAAAAATACTGTGACAGACTGTACTCCTAACATTATTTTGTTCCGATGTTTTGAATGGAGTAGTCTTGAAACTTAAACGCACTATTTTTATTTTACCTTTTTTTAATAATAATTCTTTGGAGTAGATTGGGAACTAATGTTCGAGATTCTTATCTTTTTTGAACAAAAGAATGGAGTACTTTGGGAATAAGCCCACAGGATGGGCGCCGCGCCGCGCGGGCAGCCTCCCTGCACTTTATATAGCAAGTCGAATAGTCTAAATTAGCTAAAATTATAAGCCAAACAGATCTCTTTCTTGTCTATACATACTCGTATAATAAAATCTGTCTGGACGCTGTACATCATTTATTTTTCTTTTTATTTACTTTTCTGCCAGTCCGGGTGTTAGTTCGGCTACGAGCGCGCATCTCCGCAAGTACTGAACGGATTTTCATGTAAATTTCACAAGTGGTCGGAACATAAATGGGATGGGAGCAGAATATAAGCTTCGTCCTATTAAAATCGAATGTCGAAAACAAAAAGGCATCGTCTCGGGGACTATCTACTAGGTCGCCGGGGGTTGATAAATTAAAACAGTAGAATAGCATCGTATATTGTACAATAAAATGTATCTTTAAAATTTAATTAAGGAGAGTCAAATAAAGATTTTTGTGATAAGTGTTTTACATAACGTAATGCATTCGTCGAGTGGTCGTTCTCACAGAGGAACCGGCGCAGTGCACTCGAGCGTCGCGCGTCGGGCCCATGTCCACTTAGGCTAAGCGAACGTCTACATTTACAATAATACATAGAAGGTAATATTCTACCTACGTTCCCGATCGAGGGCTAGGCGATCGAACAAGGGCAAGTCCGCACCGTCGTGAACTTGGAAACCGTCGAAGTATAGGAGCTTAAGTTTATCGATGAAGATCGCAATCTTACTCTAATAAAATCACGGATCGCTTCTCCGAAGTCAAACTTCCAAGGGGCGCCTAGGCGTCCGACACGGGCGGCGGCGGCGGCGGCAGCGCCTAGGCGTCCGACACGGGCGGCGGCGGCGGCGGCAGCGCCTAGGCGTCCGACACGGGCGGCGGCGGCGGCGGCAGCGCCTAGGCGTCCGACACGGGCGGCGGCGGCGGCGCCTAGGCGTCCGACACGGGCGGCGGCGGCGGCGCCTAGGCGTCCGACACGGGCGGCGGCGGCGGCGGCGGCGCCAGGAAGGCGGGCGGCGGCGGCGCGGGCGCCCAGGGCGGCGGGTTGAAGCCGCCGCGCCAGCCCAGGCCCAGCATGCCTGCGGACCACACTCGTCAGGGACGGCCGGGGGAGCTCCGGGTACTTTTGGCTTTTATCGGTCGGAGCGGGAAAGCTTCGATTCGAACTTCGTCGTGCTCATTCGCGGTGCTCTACGTCATCATCCGCATCGAACGGTGAACGAGCGACTCACCGGGAGGGGGCGGCGGCATGTGCGGGTGCGGGGGCGGCATGTTGGGCGGCGGCCCCATGCCGGGCGGCGGACCCATGCCCGGGGGCCCCATCTTGTCGTTCTGCGGAAAGTTAGACAACGGTAAGGATCGCGGGAAGCGGATCCGCATCGCTCGGCGCGGGACGGACCGGCGGGCGCGGCGGCTGCGGCGGCGCGCTGCCCGGCGGCGGGGGCTGCGCGGCGCCCGGCGGCGGGGGCTGCGCGGCGCCCTCGGCCGGCGGGAAGCCGAGCCAGGGCGCGGCGGGCGGCGCGGGCGGCGGCGGCGGCGGCAGCGCGGGCAGCAGCGCGCGCGCCGGCTGGCCCGCCGCGTGCAGCGCGGGCAGCAGGCGGCGCGGCGCGGGCCCGGGCGGCGGCGCCTCGCCCAGCTCCGCCATGAGCGACAGGTACTCCTCGTCGATGCGCGCGCGGCCCGCGCCCGCGCCCGGCGCCGGCAGCTGGCCCGGGCGGCGCGCGCGGCAGTCCCGCGCGATGTGGCCCGCGCCGCCGCACGAGGAGCAGACCACGCTCGAGGTGACGTTGGGCCGGTCGGGGCACAGCCACGTCTTGTGGTCGGTGGCCGTGCAGTTGGCGCAGCGCTGCTGGTCGTGCTCGCGCAGCGTGCCGTTGAGCTGCGCCAGCTCGCGCAGCTGCATGCGGCGCAGGTCGTTCTGCCCCTCGGGCACCTCCACGCCCTGCCGGATCACCTCCTTGATCTTGTCGACGGCCTTCTTGACCGCGTCCGCGTTGGTCGCCGTGATGTAGGCGTGCAGCGGCTCGTCCTCGCCCGGCAGCGGCTGCCCGTCCTTGCGGCCCACCTTGCCCTCCTTCACGGAGCCCTTGCCGCGGATTATGATCTTGGCGCCGGTCTCCTTCTCCATCGCTGCGGAAGGAAGGCTGCAGGGGGCCGACCCGCGGGTCGCCCGGGGGCGAGAGGCGGGTCGTTACCTTTGAGCGTGTTCCCGCGCGGGCCGATGAGCAGCCCCACGAAGTTGATGTCGGGGTGCTCCTCCTGCGGGATCATCACCTTGTCGTGCACGCGCACCACGGGCGGCCTGCGGACACGCGCGGTCAGGCAGTGCGCGGGGCGGCCCGCACGCGGGGGCGCCCGCACGCGGCACTCACTTGTAGTCGGGCGGCGGCTTGAAGTCCGGGTTGATGCCCTGCATGGCCTGCACGAGCGCGTGGCGCTGCTCCTCCAGCTTGCGGCGCGTGCGGTACTCGCGCGTGTTCAGCCGCTTGCCGTCCGTCGAGTAGATGGGCTCCGGCGACGGCGACCTGCGGCAGAGCGGAGCGTGAGCGGACCCTCCCCGTCAACCGGCGGAGAGTCCTAGAAGAGAACGTTCCGATTAATTTGAACCTGAAATTTTAATCAGATTAGCCCTGGAAATAACTTGATTAGACTTGATTAGAGGCTGAAAAGAGTCTGATTAGTTTCCGTGAGACTAGACGGCGGCCCGGCGCGGCGCGGCGGCGCCCGCGAGCCCGGCTGCGGCGAAACACTTTAGTATCGGTCACTTTTTTAATTGAACTTTCACGTTTAAAAGCGATCCGTGTTTTTATTTACTTCAACGGTTTAATATTAATTTTTAGTAAAAGGGCATCCGAGCGAGACTCGATTGAACTAGTTTTTATTTCATAAAATGAACGGTTCGTAGGTTTCATTATCGTCGTCCACCCCGAGGGACCGGATGCGTTCGCTACGTCATACCTACGGGACTCCTGCGCCGCGCTATCGGTCTGCAAATTAAAATACTATAATAATGTCCGACCGGGCCGCGCTCCCTACCGTCGGGCGCGGGCGTGCTTACAGTGCTACCTCATGCGATACTCATGGGGCGCGCGTACCTCTCCTCCACGTTGGGCGGGATGCCGAGGTCCCCGGAGCGCAGCTTGCGGCTCACCTCCTCGATCTGCAGCTGCACTGCAATGGAACGGGTTAGGCAGCGCCAACACAAACGCATTAGAATCGCGCGGACACAGTGTCCCACGGCCCGGACGCCGCGGGTCGCCGGCGCGCGGCCCGCACTAACTCATTCACTACATCTGAAACGCTATCTGCTAAAAGGAATTAAGTGAGTACTTTTAAAATAAAATGAACGATAAACATCATTAAGTACATGAATTTGACGGATCTTTTAGTAAATGTGATCAGTGCCGGCTCGGGTCCCGAGCGGGGGCGCAGGCTCACCTTGCGTTCGACGGCTGTCGACTAAACTATAACAATTCGATAAGTACCAAGTACTAGGAAATATTATATGTTAAATTGATAATTATATCCTGGAAGAAAATGAGATAATATTGCAAATAAGTTATATAAGTAAATGTTACGTTTAAAAGGGAATTATTACGGATATCATACTTACTCACTATACATGTTATCGACAATACATGTAAGGAAATGTAAATCAGCACATGTTTCGATCGTCATCACTGTCCTAGTCCAAAGTAATAGAGTGAACGATATCGACAAAACTACGAGGAGGGGGGCTCGTCTCGGTGAAGATGAACGAGCGGAGTGCACCCGGCACGAGCTCGGTGGTACTCACGCAGGTACTGGTCCTCCTGCGCCTTGGTGAGCGTGGACGGCAGCACGGTGGGCAGCCCCGGGATGAACGTCTTGTCGTGCTCCGAGCCCATCCAGCGCGTGCGCCGGCGCCGCAGCCGCCGCTCGGCCGCCGTCTCGCCGGGCGGGCCCTCGCCGTCGTCCGGCTCGTCCGGCTCGTACTCGGGCGGCCGGGGCGCGCGCGCGCCGTGCCGCTTGTCGGAGCGCGCCTGCATGAGGTCCAGCTTCTGCTGCACGGAGCTGGGCGGCGGGATGGCCGTGGCGGCCGACAGCGCGGCCGCGGCGGCGGCGGCCGGCTGCACGGGCGCCGCCATGCGCCGCGACGCCACGAACGTCTGCGGCGCGAGCAACATGTGACCCATCCTATTCCAGGCTCCGGAACGATAATCAGGGTTGCCGAACGTCCGAGGTTCCGAGTCCGAGTCCGAGATCTATGGTCTTCTGGACGAGGTCCGAGGACCCTCCCGACCTCGTCCGATTATGTACGAGATTTCGGTGATAGATGGCCATAGGAACATTTTCCAAAGCAGTAAAAACTAGTACCATCTATCGGAACTTGTAGGAACATCTTACACAAAAAATTTCATTGCCCCGTTTATGCGATGATTGTCTATAGTTATCCAGCTGGTTATGTAGCTATCCAGTCGATCGGGAAATAAGTAGGTAGTCATAAAAAAAAATTAAATACAAAAATTGATGTTTATTTAGTAGAAAACTTGCCATAGTTTATTTCATTGAGTAAAAAGTTCTAAATCCGGTAGTTCAATATGCTTTAACATTGGTTTTAGCACTTTTTCGATGCATAATTAAATGTACAAGGTTTGAAATTCAAAATACGAGATTTTTAGCTGCATGTGTACGAGGGATTTTGTTTTGCAGTTGGCAACCCTGATGTTAATGTTGAAACTAGTTGAGCTCCGACCGTGACCTAGGTCAGCAAGGAGGTCGGATCGACTTCCTAACTTTTACATCGTAATAGTTGATGGGAGAATATTGTATTCCATTATCCAAGCTACGTACCTGGGCCACTGCAGCCGCAGCGAGGATTGCAGCCTGGGTGGCTGGGTTCACTCCATTATTGGTTACCGCTCGTGCTGTGGCTTTAGTGGTGGTTCCCACCATTTGGTCCAAAAGAGCGATGGTCCCATCCCTGAAAAATGTTAATTAAACTTATTGAAAACCTAATACTTATTAAGTGAGTAAATATGGTGTGAATGACCGGTTCCGATGAGGAAGTTAGACCAAATATCTTTCTAAAAGCCGGGACAAATAGCCTAACATGGCTCCAACCGAGGACTGACCTTGCGAAATATTGTTTAATTTTTAATTTATAGATAACTAGCTTCCGCTCGCGGCGTCGCCCGCGAAGTACCTACATAAAATATAGCCTATGTTCATCCAGAAAGTTTATTCTACACATTGGTGAAAGAATTTTTCAAATCGGTTAAGTAGTTTCGGAGCCTATTCGTTACAAACAAACAAACAATCAAAGTTTTCCTCTTTATAATATTAGTATAGATATGTATTTTTAATATCTTTAATAATTATACAACAAATGCTAGGATGAGTCTTCTCGGCTTTAGTCAGGGTTACAAATGGCATTCGATGCATGGTCGGCATCCATCATGTTAGTTAGATGATTCAGAATGGCTCTGTAATAGTGATTTTATGAAATGAAACTATAGAGTTTGTATGTGCAGTGTGTGCTGTGCATGATGCAGGTGGAGTACCTACCTATCTTTGGACTTCCTGCCGCGGCTGCGGCTGCGGCTGCGCGACGAGCGGCTGCGGCTGCGGCGCTTGTCCTTGTGCCGGTCGCGGCTGCGGCTGCGGTCGCGCGACCCCTTGTGCCTGATATAACGAACATAAGTTGCAGTGCTATGAAGGACTACATCCTGTCAGAAGGTATACAAGTGAAGCTGAACTGAAATCCTTTACCTTTTGGAGCGTTGCCGATCGCGACCGCGATCCCTGTCACGCTCGCGGTCCCGGTCTTTGTCACGATTTTTTTCTCGCTCACGGTCCTTGTGGCGCTCGCGGTCGCGCGACCGAGATCGGCTGCGCTCTCGCTGTCGCGAACTCATCTAGAGAGGGCGGTGGCGACGAAACAACGAAAATGCCCGGCCGACTATTATTATTTTGTATAGAACGTACAAACCGTTCGTCACTTTATTTATACGAAATAGGTAACGTACATCCTCGCACGGTAAACTGTAAATTTGTGAGGTAATGACTAACTACGATAACGATACGTCCAGGGCACTCACAAAAACAACACAACAAACTATTGTAAGGTTAGCATCAAAGAAGCTATCGAACCAAGTACAAGTACACGTAATAATAATAAATGAAAGGGTGGAATGGCGGACTGGCGGACATTTGTTTGCTTGACGGTTTGGTTGGCGGATGACTGACGTGACGACCGACCGTGACGTGACGTGCGTGCTTGACGTTTGGCGTGGTAATGGTTTGGTATCTATGGTATGACAGTTTAGCAAAGACATTTTATTTAGAGAACCTCCTTGCGTTTAGCGTTTTTGATGACAACTGACAGCCAATGACTTTTTTTTTCGTTGTCCTCGCGCTTCCGATCCGAGCGCTCTACAATAAATGTTGTCCTCTGCCAGCCGGCGCTCAGCCGGGCTAGTGGCAGGCAGAGCGAGCATGAAATTGAAAGCCTTAACCTCAAGCTTTTTTTAGATTTTATCTGTATTTATACTTTATTGTATTACTAGTAGGTACTGGTACCAGACCTACCGCACTTAGCAAGAATGGTCTGAGACCTTTAATACAATGAAGAATGTTAACTATTTTTGAATATTACCTCTCCATATTCTCGGTCAAAATAAAAAATACAAGTGAAAGAATTACTTCGATACGTCAATTAGTTTCCGAGATAAAGGAGTAAACGTGCGATGCGGACTCGTACTCGATGCGTGCGACGACGGCGTGACGCATTATACACCTCCGCTCGCGCTCCCAGTATGGTGCACGCGTGCAAATGGTCGTGTCGAATGCTTAGAAACTACTGAACCGATTTCAAAAATTCTTTCACTGTTGGAAAGCTACACTATCAGCGGGTGACATAGGCTGTATTAAGCTAGGTTCATATTACTGTGTCGGGGTGTGTCGTGGCGCGACAGAATGCATATCGGTTTCATACATTTAATATGGTTAGGGACATATTTGCATGTCGTGTCGTGTCGTGTCGTAAATGTCCCTAACCATATTAAATGTATGAAACCGATATGCTTCTGTCGCGCCACGACACACCCCGACACAGTAATATGAACCTAGCTTTATATTTAAAAAAAATAGGGAAGAATAGGTGTAAAAAAATTACCTAAAATATTCTTTAAATCGCGTGCGCTGCGAATAAAATAATCTACTATAACTTTGTAGAACACATCACTATTTACAAAAAGTGTCGCGATAGCATATTTCTAACTATTATAGTTATGCCACACTAAGAGTACTTTTATTTTAAAATTTTAATTGAAAGGCTACTCTTATAAAAACGCTCTTTATTTGTATCTTAGTATTAATCCTTTTCAAAATAAATCACTTAAGTATCATTAAGTCACTTAAAATATTCTAGGCTGCTTTATTACCTTTAAAAAGCTTTTTGAATTACTCAATTCGTACATTCCATTTGAAAGATGCCACGAAATTAAAAATGTAAGTAAGTATTACAAAAAAGTTGCGTGAGTGAGAGCCGCTCACCCTGCTCTCGACTAGCTTAATTACGCAATGTAGGCGTCAGGCGTCACAATTTCGTGGTAGTGGTTGGCTAAGGTTAGTGCACAGACTAGTAGGATGCTAACGCATGGTTAGTGCTAGTTATTGCTCCCCCCCCACCCACGTGCTAAAGGCAGATGTGCACATCAACGCATATAGGTACTGGACATGCAGTGCCAAATTATCATGTTTGGACATGCCTCTGACATCCCTTTTAGATATTCTCAAAGATTTATGTCACTAAAAAGAGCTGAGGAGATAAATCTACAAATTATATGAAAACATGATCACGACTGTAATTCCCGTACATTCGTGTTCATGTTATTCATAATAATTCTAAAATAACGGTCTAATATAAATATTTTTGCGTAAAATGAAACGTTAAGGACAGTAAATAGTTCCGCTTTTAGTCACGACGTGGCTTGGCAGCACTAGAGTTGTAGCTGGTAGCACACAGCCACAGTGACTTCGGATTTTTTTCCAGGCCCGCCATTATTCCTAGTGCTGATTGGCTAACTGACTTCATCCTACGACATTTCCGCTGTCTTGTGGTTGGCTGACTTGAAGCGCTTGGTTGCAAGCTGCCATCTTGGAGTGATTTCGCTTGGCGCCTTTCCTGTGTTGGTTTCTCTGTGTAGTGGTGATAGTGAGTTACACGTTTCAAAATGGTGAGTTTTTCAAGATTTCAGGCAAACCAGTTGTTTTTGTGAAGTTTTTAATATGTATTTCGGTGAACAGTGGTGTTATATATTAACTGGCGGAATTTCAGCTCTGTACGAGCAAAATTAATGGATATTTCGTCAATTTTAGGCTGGTGGTAAAGCGGGTAAAGATTCTGGCAAAGCGAAGGCTAAAGCAGTGTCCAGATCAGCGAGGGCTGGACTTCAGGTAAGTCCTACGAAAATATCAATTAATTTAAAGAATTTAGAAATAGTTTAACAGCCATAATAAATAGTCGTAGAGTAATTCACATAATTTAAATAGTACGAATGACCTCCCGAAGTAGGTATGGCGGCGGCTAATTTCGTGATTCAATCCCGATCAATAAAAGTTACAAATTGTTCTAGTTTCCAGTGGGAAGGATCCACAGACATCTCAAAAATAGAACGACTAGCCATGGACGCGTTGGAGCTACGGCAGCAGTATACTCCGCTGCTATATTGGAATATTTAACGGCTGAGGTAAGAAATGCGACGCCCCGCTAAAATGGCGGTAATTGCTGCTCTACTCAATTTTAGAAATCCTACGGTACCTGGACGGACTTTTGTTTGGAAACCGATAATAATCATCGAGTTTGTGATACCGTTTTACTTACACGAGCGTGTGGGTTTGGCACCATAGTTATTTTGTCTTCCATCAACCTACGCACAGATTTTGGCGGGAAATTGTAAAACAAAACAAATAAGTACCTACTTATAAAACAATTGTTGCTTTTCTACCATATCAATTTTAGGTATTTGTACACACTAGGTAGGTACATAATAGGTATTTATTTGGTACTAGCAACAACTACTGATCTGATAATAGTTAGGTAGTAGGTAAGTTCATAATACAATTGTTTATTTACATGTCAATAGGTACTGGAATTAGCGGGAAATGCATCTAAAGATCTGAAAGTGAAGCGTATCACACCTCGCCACTTGCAATTGGCTATCAGAGGAGACGAGGAGCTGGACAGTCTGATCAAAGCGACCATCGCCGGCGGCGGCGTCATTCCTCACATACACAAATCACTTATTGGCAAGAAAGGTGGACCAGGAGCTCCCGTTTAATAAAAGGTATTTAATACAACCTCCCTAATGAGTTCACAACCAACGGAAAGGATGACTTATTGTCCGACAATTGACTTATCCAACTATCAGTCATCCTCTCTGTATGTAGTATTTAATAGGACCTCACCCCATGTTTAAAATCTCACCTTTCGGACAACTGCTGTGTTGTCTATTTAATGAAACAAAGCCTATAATATTCTGCACCCCATTATGAAAACTACATGTTAGCAGTTTTAGAGATGTCTGTGAACGACCAAATAAACAAAATCTAAATAGATTTTGTCCTGGAAACAAATCAAACCAACAAGCTACAACAGTGCATGAGGCAAAGCTATTATCATACGGAGCTAGCACACTACACTTACCTAACTCCTTTTTCTTTTATTTCAGGTTTCAAGAGTTGAACTGTTGCATTTGAATCCGGGCATGGTTTTTAATGTTGAAATATTCATCACCAATTTAATAAACATAGTTTTCATAATAAAGTTAGTGATGTGGACTGTGGAGTGACCTTGGGAACTGTCGATCCGGACTTATTTGTTAGCTTTTAAGCAGCTGAAAGGTTCTGTCTAAGGTACCGTGGATACTAGAAGTACATGAGCTTGGTTGAAATGTTGTGAACATCACTATCGATGTGAGAAGCGATGTGCCAATCTTGTGCATCCCACAATATTCCAGAGTTGTTTGACCCACCAAGAGAGGCACTCGCTACATCTGTGATTAAGATGTGGTGTAAAGCCTAGACTCGTAAGTTAATAATGCTAATCATCTTATCAGTGTTTTTCTGCCTTACTAATTTTCGGTGTACCTTTGCAGAGAACATTTCAGTTTTCCTTTGTATAATAGTGTTAAGAGATTTAAATATAGTAGAATTAAGTTAAATTTCCGTTCGTTTATGGAACATTTAATTTTCCATACTTTGTAAATGATGACATGTAAATGCTCAAAACGACCTTGGCTCCGGACTCTGGCGCGGTGCTGTTGCTTCAGAGGCTGGTGCGAAGTGATCTATTCACAACTGCACATCTTCATATTACATTAGATGTCTAAAGCTGTTGGCAGTTGTAATATTTTGCAGCATTTTGTATTTTTTTAAGTGACATGACATTACTGTATGTTGTTCATTGTAATTTGGTATGATTGAACTGTTACAAGTTGTAAGAAATGTATTTTGATCTTTGGAATATATTGAAGAAGCGCTAAAATAGTTCCTCGTCTACTTACTTACCTTTATCATTTTAAAAATCCTGGGATATCGCGTAGGTACTCTGGAATGCGATCACGTCCAGTTCCAGTTCCTAGTAACTAATGGCGCAAGTCTGCTGTTCCTAGCACTCGCTTTTATTTTATTTATTATTATTTTTATTTTATTTTAACGTTCTTACATTTGATAAAACTGACGTGATCGACGTCACCGAATCATTTAGAAATGTTACGTTAATTACGACTTGAACAAAACACAGGTGTACCTACCTATTTTAACATTATTGTAGTTGTCAGCACTCTGCAGAACAACAGAATTACCATCACTGTGGTTCGACTCACTATTTTCAACGAAAACACCATTATGTAGGTAGTTATTTTATTTAAAATTTATTTGGTAGCATCATCACAGTAATAGCTATTTACATAATTATTTGATGTAAGATTTTTCTTAACAAGGTGGAAAATAAAAAGTGTCGTACAGCTAGGGTCCTACGCTAGTAAGTGGCAGCGCGAGCGGCCCTAGGCGTCCTCCGTCTCGTCCGTGAACTCGTCGCAGCGGTCCTCCAGGTCGTACTGCAAACAAGACCATTGCGTCACCGACTAGTGAAATATCAAATCTAAACCGTTTTACAACTTCGAGCGAATCTGCCCGTCTGAATCGTGAGTAGTGTGGCTGCGGCAGTTACCTCGTCGAGCTGCAGGCACTTGACCCACTCGGCGAGCGTGATGCGGTGGTCGTCGTCCTCGTCGCACTTGTCGAGGAAGGGCGCGATGCAGTGCTCCAGCGAGAGCAGCGGCGCGCGGATGGGGAACAACTCGTGCCGGGACACGAACCTGCGCACAAGAGGAGACAGCTCGCGGGGACATTCATCGAAGGATGCCGGATGTAGATTACCGGGCAGCGGGCTCACCTGTCGTTGTCGTGCGCGTCCAGGTCGCACCACTTCCAGATGGCGGCGTTGGTCCAGCGGCGCGTCAGGTTGCTCTCGGCCTCGCGCTCCATGGCGAGGTAGTGCGGCGTGAGCTCACGGCGCTCCGCCATGTCGCGCATGATGTTGAACAGCCAGTCGCGCATGCGCCGCGGGAAGTCGGCCATCTCGTCCGCGCTGCACTCCTGCAACGGGCCGGACGTGCAGGGCGAGGCCGGGGCGCGGGGCGCGGGGCGGACGGGGGCTCACCGGCATCTCGCGGCAGGCGCCGTAGTACTCGATCTGCACGTGGTGGTACTGCGCGCCGCGGCACAGCTCCGAGCGGTCGAGGCACAGGCAGCGCTGCCGGTACACGGCGCAGTCGCTCGACCACGTCTCGTTGTGGTTCGTGCACACCTGCACACCGCCATTCGTATTACGAAGGTTCAACAATGTTATTGCCTACACTGTCACATTGATAGTGGGTAGGCAGGTGTCACCTTGCGGCGCGAGTCGGTCTCGTAGGGGCACTCCTTGATGCAGTTGCAGACGGCCTCGCCGAGCTCGTCGATCTCGCACACGCGGCCCGCGCTGCAGTGCACCTTCAGGCACGGGTCTGCACAACACGACGCATACTTATAAACCGTGTTCAGTGCGCACGCTGCAGGTGTAGTGGTGCAGTTAGCGACTCACCGTCCATGTAGACCTCGTTGTCTCGGTTCCCTTCCTCGTTGTTTTGGTTGAAAACGCCATTCACACGGGTTCGCTCGGATTCCTGAAAAGTATTTATTACGCCATCACAATTATTTTCAATATTTAATTTATTCATTGCATTCTTTGGCCTGCCGTAGAGACAGGTTTGTATCATTGTACATCTATATTAACGGGGTTACCTGGAACTTCCTTTCGTCGAGGCGCTCCGCCATGCCTAGCTCCAGGTTCTCGGCCTCCGGGTCCTCGCGGCCCTCGGGCGTCGGCCGCGCCGTCGTCGTGCGCAGGCGCCGATGCCGGCGACGGTGTTTCTGTTACACAACACTTGATTAGATACTTAAAAACAACGTTTATGCGCATGCTGTAATGTAATTAATATGATTTCATTAGTGTGGGAGTGCGTGGGGGGGGGGCAGTCGAGCACGTCTCACCTCCGCGTCGGCAGTGCAGACGACTGCCACCAGCAAGGCCAGCAAGATGATGCCGCCCTTCATTGTGTTCGCGTTCTGCAACCAAACAGTACAACGCCGTGTAATGTAGCGCAGTGACGTCACTACTCGTAGCCCAGCTTCAGTCAGGGTGTGCATGGATACCTAATAAGTACTATTAAATAATGTATCCTAGTAGGTATGCCTAAACTAGGAGCCGTACTGGGCCTCTACGATATGGTAACAGAATTATGATTCAAAATGATTGCAATATTATTGTTACCTACTTAAATTGATGTTTACAAAACTGCATTGAAGTATAGAGCAAATATTGTTGTAAGCACTATACAATACAAGATGAAACAAAATCGATGCGCATAGTCATGAACTAAGCCCTATGTTTATTGACCAGCTAGCCCACGCTAATGTTGCTACAGCTCCTACATCTGTTAGATCGTCCAAACTATGATACTTAGTACAGGACTAAATAAGTATTTCTTTCGGTTAGCTAGTTCCCACACTTAGTAGCAAGCTTTGCTTAGTTGAGGTTTGTGTTTTCGCTGTGTGAAATATCCCCCAACATTTAATTTATATGTATTCTACTAGCTGTTTACCGCGACTTTGTCCGCAAAAATCGTCAACATATTATAGAAATTATTGATATCGGTTAATTGAGAAATTTCTATGGAGTGCAAAAGGAGGCAGTCACCCATCAAAAAACTCTGCGCCCAGCGTTGATTAGCATGATTGGCACTTCAATATTATTTATTGAACAAAAGATTCGCCAGGATATAATTTATCTCCTTGTCAAAGTTCATTAAGATACGTTAAGCCCCTTATTCGCGAAAAGGTACAAACAGAGTTAAGTACTTGCGGCAATATTTCTTTTACTCTGCGGCAGCAGGTACTTAGGTAAACCTATCTAGCTATAGTCTTCTCTAGATAACTCTACAGAAGATACACATAAAACTTGCATAAAATTGTGTAGTTGCCGTACCCACGGCGTAGTGCACCGCTGCTCGCGGCGGCGCGCCCGCGGCTCACCGGCTCCAAGCATTAATAACATTAAATTGCTGATTACACATTTTCACGCAAAAGGAAACGATCGAGTTACTTTACAACAAGTAATTGACACCACGCGTCTGCTCAACCTGTGTTTGGACAGACTAGACGTGAGAAACGATATTGTCGATCGACGACTCGGTCATTTATATAGGATTTTAGACAGGTTTCCATTATTAGGTAGGTACTCTAAATATTACAAAGTTTAAGTCTTAAAATATAAAATTTAAAAAAATAAAGTAATTGGCAACTTTTAATTTGTGTTACCGAAACAATTTAATCTGTTTCTCATTTATTAAATAACAGGAATAATTAGGCAGGGTGAAAGGGGACTTGTAAAATATTCGAATCGGTTATCACAACCATAGTTTGGATTGGATCACTAGTCTTTTTATAAGATAAAGATAAGATAGATAAGATAAGATAAGATAAGATAATTTATTTGTAGCACACACACAGATGAACAGAGGGAAAGTAACGACACAACAACACAATATATCTGGAGGTTTTAAAACTAAACTAAACTAAGTAAAACTATACACATGACAAAGATGGACATTGGTCTTTCCCTATGCGTGCGGCTAAACAGGTCCAGCCTCAGCTTAATGTCGCTACCGGCAGAGGCCGGTACCGACGCTGGTTTTCAGTCTGAACCCTAACTAGGTGACGTCACGTTACGAATAACGGTCCACAGGTAAAATAAAAATATCAGTAAGAAAAATTCAGCAAATGGGAATATAGTATGTGCAAAATATAAATTATGTACCTAAACCATTATCATTATTACTACTATTAAGAGTCTGCAGTGTCCCACAGCAGGGCAAAGGTTTTACATCCTTCTCTCCAATTTAAACAGTAATCAATAAAAAATTATTTAGAAAATATATTGAGAAAATTAAATAAAAATAAAATAAAGAATAAATAAATATAAATGCATTAAGGTCTGTAGGAATTCCTAGGTACTCTTTTGGATGGATAATAGATGTTTTTTAAACTTGAATTTGAACGTATATAATGATTTAGTGACTCGCAGTGGGGGAGGTAAATCATTCCAGCAGCGAGAGGCTGCGAAACGAAATGAACCTCGGAAAGCCACAGTTCTATGATTTTGTGTCAACAGGATCAGATTAGAGCAAGCTCTACGTGGGTATCTAGAGTTACTCTCAGACTTCCAATTAAGCTTGTTGTATAAGTAAGGGGGAGATTTATATTTAATGACACCGAACAATAGAGTCGCCAAGTGCAGATTCCTACGTGCCTTCATCTTCAGCAAGTCCGACATGTTCAGATAAGGCGTGACATGTGACCGTGGTGGAATGCAAAAACAGAATCGTGCGCATGCATTCTGAACTCGTTGGATAAGCTTCTCGGTACGACTAAGTAAACACGGCCCGAATACCACATCGCAGTAATTAAGTTTCGATAAAATTAAAGATTCGCATAGGGTAATTCGGACAGCCTCACTCAGGTAAGGACGAATTTTGTAGAGAGTTTTCAGCCTATAAAAACAATTGCGTACACTTTCGGCTACCTGTGTTTCAAACTTCAGTTGGGCGTCAATAATCAATCCCAGGTTTCTAGCTTCAGAGACACGCTTAATAAGCTCACCACCAACAATAATGTTTAGATTATCTCTATCTAGTTTGAGTAGATTAACCCTCGATCCGGTTAGGAGAAATTGTGATTTTTTGGGGTTAAGAACAAGTGAATTATGCAATGACCATTCACAGATCTTTTCTAAATCAATATTTATTTCATTTACCGCTCTGAGATAATCAGATGGGAAAAAAGAGTGGTACAGCTGAAGATCATCCGCATAAAGGTGAAATTGACATTGCGAGATGTTATTCACTATGTCGGCACTATAAAGAATAAAAAGAATAGGGCCAAGAATAGATCCTTGAGGAACGCCCCGAGGAACGGGCTGGAGGGATGACCTTACAGTTTTCCCATTAGCCAATTTTAGCTCTACACATTGCTGTCTTCCACTGAGATAGCTTTCAAACCACTTGAGCGCAATAGGATCCAGACCGTAGAATGCAAGTTTGGATAAGAGCAGCGATATATTAATAGAGTCAAAAGCCCGCGAAAAGTCTAGCAGAACCAACACACTGCACATACCGCGATCCTGAGCAAGTAATAAATTGTCTACCACATCCAGGAGGGCAGTTGCAGTACTGTGACCTCCGCGGAACCCTGACTGTACCTGAGGCAGGATATTATGCTCGTCAAGATACTTATTTAGCTGCAAGCTAACTACTTTCTCAAGCACTTTAGACAAGCAAGGTAGTAGGCTTATTGGTCTTAGGTCACTGACAGATTCTGGGATGTTTTTCTTTGGTATGGGCTTAACCACTGCCACCTTCCAACACTCTGGAAAAATTCCACTAGATAGAGAACCATTGATGATAGCTGTTACAGCTTGCAAAGATTGAGGCAGAGTCAAGAGAAGCATATCCAGGCTCATACCATCAATACCCTGAGCATTAGATTTTAAGTTACGGATAATTTTTAAAACCGACTCCTCATTAATAGGGTGAAAAGAAAAAGCTTCCAATTCCTTACCAAATCTGTGGTGTTCAAAATAAGTCAGCTGAGAAATACTAACAGAACCCTCACCCGGTACATTAAGGAAATGAATATTAATTATGTTAGGATCAACGAAAAGTTTTTCCACAATTGCTTAGAGTCTTTAAAGTTACGGTTAATTTGCTGGGTAAAAAAAGCAGTTTTCTCAGCACGAATTGCCGAAACAACAATCTGCCTCATATCCTTATAACACTGTTTTAGGGTTTCATTATTCTGTGTTTTGTATCTGTTATGATAGTCATTCCTTATCGTAATCATATCCTTGACAGTGTTTGTTATCCACGGATGTGGGGGTCCTTTAAACTTCCTAGATTTAAGCGGTGCATGCACATCAAACAGTGTATTGATAATGTATGTCAAGTCAGAAGTCAAAACATTCAAATCCAAAGGAAGCAGAAAATGAGGCCAATCCACTGAATTCAAGTCTTTTATAAATATATTAGTTAATATGTCTTTAAGAGCCCTAAAGGTGACCAATCGGGGAGTAGGCTTAACTTTTTTTATTTTAAAATCTACTACAAGCATCGCATGAGCTCCAAGGGCAGGGTCATGTTTTACCAACACATTAGATACTCCAGCATCCGAGCAAACTAGATCAATAAGTGTCCGAGTACCAGATGTAAAATGAGTCGGTTGTTTTATAAATTGATTAAGATTCATACAGTCAAGAAACTGATCCAGCAGCTTGGTTTTATTATCACCAGTTTCCAACATATTAATATTAAAGTCTCCCAACAAAATAACATTGTCACAATTTAAAAACGTAGAAATAGAATCAGAAATAGCGTCTAGAAAAGTATCAACCTTTAACCATTGAGGTCTGTATGCAGTACCAACGATAATCTTTTTACCACAAACATTTAACTTCAGCCACATCTGCTCTACAGTCGCGGCCACAGGATAAGGAATAAGTTGAACTCGTAATCCCTTTCTAACGTAAAATGCTACCCCGCCGCCACGACCCCTTCTGATGTGATCAGGCCTCGGGGACAAGTATAAACGATACTCCGTAAGTTTAGGTGCACAATCTTCTTGACCCGGCCTCAGCCATGACTCGTTGATAGCCATAAGGTCAGGATTCGTATGATCCATGGCTACTATGAACTCGTCATGACCAGTATTTAGAGAGCCTGCGTTGAAAAAACCAACTTTTAAATGTAATTTAGGAGACTTTGAAAATTACTTCCTTGCCTCCAACTATGAGCAACCAGAATTGTGAGTCTGTAAATTGGGCAAATTGATGATATCCAGACCCATCGCTGAATAGTAAATAGTACGAGTATATTAAGAAAAAAGTTAAAATAAAAAAGTTTTTAAAATATAGTAACTGAACACCCTGTACCATTAACTCAGTATCTAAAAATAAAAATAATTTGATTATTTTAGAGCAAATCAGATGCAACAAAGTAAAAAACAGACTAGTACGGTTTAGATTTAGCGCGCAGCAACATATGGAGAGACCAATATTTCTCAAAATAAAATAAAATTCACTTATAAATGAAGTTTTCAAACAAAAATCATTTGAGACACTTATTAATAGGGGATGCATGAGATGGTTACACAGTTTTATAAAAAAGTTATGACTCTTGGACCATACCAATGCAAAAGTATATAAAATAATGTAATTGAAACAAGTGGAGCCATCAAACTGTAATCGAACCAAAAACCCGAAGAAGGTCCGCCTCCGATCGGATTGGGTATGCCTGCTTTCCGTCCGCTTGTCTGATATGAACGCGACCGCGCCTGGTCCATACAAATCGCCACTGCGCTTTCTTGCACTCTTCTCTCGCCCGATAGAATAGGTTACGATTGTAGCGTGATAGCCGCTCGTTAACAAATATTCGCGGCCTGGTGCCAGCGGCTTGCCCGGCATCAGCAGCAGTCAGAGTGCGACGAACGCGCGCGCCTTGCAGCAAGCTGTCTCGCAAGCCGCGCCGCGCCAAACGCACCACGATGCGACGGGGGCGCGGCGGCTCAGCCCCAGGTCCCGCGCCTTGTGCCACACCTACACGCTCGGCAAAGACCAAATCACGCTCCTCTAATACCACGCCAAGCTTCGCAGCGAGAACGGTCACGGTATGGATCACGTTCTCCCCTTTCTCCTCAGGAAGCTGACCGATTTCAAGGTCAGATAATAGAGCATCCTGATCTCGTTCATTCAGTTCCTGTTGCAAGGACGTGACATGGTTCCGCAGACTAACAAGCTCATCACGGGACTCCTCAGGCCTACCCTCGATGATAACCAGCCTGCTTTCAATAGAGTCCATACGGGTGGATAGACCCAGCAACGAAGATCTGAATTCGGACATCTCTTGACGAAACTCCCGCATCTCCTTCATCCATGTAGAAAACTCGCTGTGAATTTGACTCAAATCCAGAGGAGTTGCTAAAGAGGTTGTTGCTAAAGAGGCGGATGTAGTGTTCTGCAGGCCCGGAGAAGCCTCCTGTTTGTCCCGTACAGCAGCTCTCGCTGGCGTATTATCTCCCTTAGGGGTCCGAGTGGTACACTCCGGACAAACCCACTCAGGATCAGCTCGCAGCGTATCCGGAAGCGCAACGCAAGCCTTGTGATAAATCCCGGAACACTTTCTGCAGGTACAGGTGGCGCCACCTGTTGATCTAATAAATTTACCGCAAGCATTGCACTTAGCTGCCATTCTTGGGTTCAGATATTTCTGGTGAGATGCAGGTCGATAATTGCAAAAGTTACTGCTATTCGCCGGTAGATGGTGCTAGGTAGCAAGTAAGACCTCCAGTGTTCTTCTCTGACAACCAAAGGTTCAGCTACTTAACAACAGGAGCGCCACTGCGTTAGGTCTGTTCTTGTACAACAATGACCAAATATAAGTCTGAGTTCTGCAGTCAGCCACGAGATGGCGCTAGTAAATACTTTAAAAGTTTTCGCTACTCAACAGCAGAGGCGCCACTGTTTCAAGACCGTTCTCGATTACACCAGTGATAATCTAGCATAGATACAGAAGTACCCTCTAGTGGGAAAAAGAGAGCAATTATTACAGATTTTATTAACAGTTTATAGCTCTCAAGGTGTTACCTCAGCCGCACAAACACTCGCACACTTGAACGATACACTAGTCGATCTATGGACAGTATTCCCAAGACTGAGTTAGTACTATTACTACAGATATCGATTTAAAATCACGCACAGAGTGTAGACCAGCTAACGTACGTAACGTCACCAAAAGTTTATAGACATAGGTATAGACAGACACGTCCCGCTCCGTCCAACCAAACGGATTCATGATCTCACGCGCATCTGCGCAAATCGTCAGCGCTCGGAGACACGGACCGTTCCGCGAATTCGAGAGCTGTTTTTGCAATAACACGCAGAACAGAAGATACACTAAAACCGATTTCAGAGAGCTCGTATAGCAATCCACTTTATGATCCTACTAATATTTTAAACGCGAACGAGTAAGAAACGTGTAAGAATGTATGTTTGTTTTGTTACTCTTTGACGCTGAAACGGCTGAACGGATCTGGATGAATTTGGCACAGATATAGGTTATAGCCTGGAATAGCACATTTAATATAATAGGCTACTATTTATTCCGGAAAAATGTACGGTTCCCGCGGGATAGACTTGTTTTTGTTTTTCAAGTAGCCGTGGGCGGAAGCTAGTCTATATCTATATAAGAGCTTAACCTGACTGACTGACTGACTGACTGACTGACTGATTTATCATCGCCCAGCCGAAACCGCTGAAGCTAGAAAGCTGAAATTTGGAAGGTGGTTTCCTTTTATAACAAAACCACCCACTAAGGCGGGATTTTTGGAAATTCCACCTCTAAGAGGGTGAAAAAGGGTTAAAACGTTTGTATGAAACTTTTTAACGCGTGGAGCGATTTTCATGAAACTTTGTTTGTGCACTGTAAATAAAAAATGAACGAACACGTGTTTCAGGATTTTTCAATATAACCTTCAAAATGGAGTCAAATGTGGGGTCAACTTTTGTATGGGAACTTTTTAACGGGTGGTGCGATTGGTCTGAAACTTTGTTTGTGCACTGTAAATAAAAAATGAACGAACACGTGTTTCAGGATTTTTCAATATAACCTTCAAAAAGGGGTCAAATTTGGGGTCAATGTTTGTATGAGAACTTTTTAACGGGTGGTGCAATTTTTTTGAAATTCGGTTTATATACATACTTTAAGTGAACAAAGTCGCGAGCGGGACAGCTAGTCTATAATATAATACTTAGGTATTTAGAATATTACTTTAAGAAAAAATTATGTTCATAACGTCGAGGCGGGAATGAAGGTGCTGAGTAAACATGACATAATCCAGGTCATTGGATTAATTGAGCAGTAAAAGTGATATGTGCCGTGTGTGTAGAGGAGCCGCGAGCGAGCCTCGAGCCGGGACCGCACGGGGAACATCACAGCTATTTCAGCAGTCGGTACTTGTATCACTAAACATGTTTTTTCGTTTTTTATTATACTAAAATAATAACATACATATCTAAAGGGACGTGGAGCTTATAATAAAATCTACGAGTAAGTAGGTACTTACATTAGATTAATGTTTTAGATTCACACGTGCCGATATACCTACACAATGAAATAGTGAGCTCCTACAAACACCTAATGTGTGTGTTAAGTGTACCTAATTCAAATAGGGTGGTGGCCGTGGTGGGTGTTGATTTGATATTTTACCGTTATTTTAAAAACTTTTATCACCTTGATTTTAGAGCTTGTCTTTCAAGCTGATAGCATTAAAGAGCAATACAATATTGGTTGATATTAAGTTATTTCACGAAGAGTACATTTAA
The DNA here is from genome assembly GCA_963675405.1 of Cosmorhoe ocellata. Lineage (NCBI taxonomy): Eukaryota > Metazoa > Arthropoda > Insecta > Lepidoptera > Geometridae > Cosmorhoe > Cosmorhoe ocellata. The sequence continues at coordinate 11,172,741 of OY776253.1, read as the reverse complement.
AATAAACTAATATTTTACGAGATAAACAAAATTCTTTGTTGCGAAAAATGACGAACCGTTAAGTAGAAAGGCCGGTGGCACCTATTCTTGCAGTATGGCAATACTTCGGGACAAACAAAGGGCGCTTGGACGTGTAACATAGACATAATTATTTATTTCTCTAACCGACAATTTCCTGTAATTTATTCCTTTCAAAGTAATATCTAGGTACACGGTCGGACACTGCTTTTTGTGGAAGATCATCTTCATTGACCGCAAGTTGCATTGCAGTACTGGTAGGCGGTAGCTAGTAATCAATAATGACTTTAGAATTGGTACAACGAGCCGGCGCACTCTCGGCCTATTTGTTCCTATTGACCTACATGTGAGGCACGCCTCCGGGCAGCATCTCTGGGCCGTTCGACACGACAATGTACAACACCGGAAAAACCATCATGTACTTATTAGCCAGTCGGGTCAGTGTTTTTCCGGAGCCGGCCCGGATCCCAGCAGTGGGACTGTAAACATTAGTGCGATTTTCCGCGCGCAGCTTGATGCTAAATTAATATTTAATTAACCTATTGTACGAGAAAACGACTTTATGGTAACGAGATGCAATTGATGCGCGCTATAGCCCGGCTGACGACAGCCCACTGAACTTGGACAAATGGGTCAACTGCGCCCGCGCACTCTGCATCAGCTCAATCATGTAATGGAGGCGAACCGATTCAAGTGATCGCCCAGATGCGCAATGAATGGGCGCCGCGGAGTCTTTCAGGCTGGCACGAGCGCGTCCGGTCAATAATCTGTTACGCACATTCAAAGCACCATTTCCAATGGATCGATACAAGATGGAACGTCCTCACTTGAACTCGCAAGACTTTACTACGCCTTAGCTCCTAGGTATCCTGATCGTAATTTACGAGGATGCACCAGGGGCTTTACCGCAAGCTCTTCGGGTAATATCAAAGTAATATAACTTTGATATTTCGTACCATGATCTATAACAAGTTAAATCAAATTTAAAATCTAAAAAACTCCTGTCACAAATTATGCCCGCCATTTAGTGGTGGGGCGGCCATCTTGGATTTGAAATTGGCCATGGGGTATATTATTCTACTACTCAATCCCTTTTGTTTGATACCTATATTGAGTTAAACAATGTATTGAAATAGTGTTACTTCCAGCTTGAAATGTGACGTTTCTGAAACATGATGGTTTGCGGGAGCTTGCGGTGAGGCCCCAGTGCCACGATTAGCTATTATTTTAAGTTGTGTGGTGCCATCGGTATTTGTGAACTTTAGTATCTGAGAGCGATAACCCGGGTGGCGGCGCGGTCGCCCGAATCTGTGCCACCGCCGCGGCCGCCGCCCGTAGTTTTACGACTTCTCTGGAAGCCGGGCCGCGCCGCCTTAGGAGCCGAGCGCTGCACGGATGCACCGCGTAACGTGAGATCTCGCGGACGAGCGCATTCTCTAACTGCTTCAGGAGCTTTTGTCTATACTAATCTTATAATGAGGAAAGATTTTATTGTTTGTTTGCATCGAATAGGCTCGGAAACTACTGAGCCGATTTGAAAAATTCTTTCACCAATGTGTAGAATGAACTTTCAGGAAGAACATAGGCTATATTTTATGGAGGTACTTCGCGTTTATGTAACAGTTTGCAGAACGCTGTTGACTTAGTTCTGGACGCTGTTTCAGTTTGACATGTTACGATGCTCATCCGTTGCGAAAGATATTCAGGTCATAGTATAAAGGCAGGATTGCTGTCCACATCGGTGGACAATTGGCAAGAACGGAAACCGCGCTATCGCGTCGGCCGGCGCCGATAGCGCGCGACCCCGGCAGATAAAACTATAAAAACATCGCTTCTGTGTAACTGAATACCTATCTCTCGTTACAGAAAACTTATTAGGGTTCCGTACCGAAAGGGTAAAATGGAACCCTATTACAAAGACTCCGCTGTCCGTCCGTCTTTTACCAGATTGTATCTCATGAACCGTAATAGTTGGACAGTTGAAATTTTCACAGATAATGTATTTTTGTTGCCGCTATAACAACATTAATACTAAAAAACAGAATAAATAAATATTTAAGAGGGCTCCCATACAACGGATATGATTTTTTTCCCGTTTTTATAGGTAATGGTACGGAACCCTTCGTGCGCGACTACGACTCGCACTTGGCCGGTTTTTATTGAAAACAAATGTGATGAAATTCATTAAGTCACTGCTATTTTTTACCATCATTATGCTCTTTTTAAATCAACTTTTCTGTGTTAAAATAGACCGGTGACCGAGAGAGAACCGGAGTCTATCTACGCGGCATGTAACTAAGTATGAGTGACCTACTTAGCAATAGCTTGCAGCGTCAGAGCGATAAGCCCTCTCTGTGGATAAAGCTCGGACTTCTGAGAAACTTAGATGTTATCGATGTGATGCCGAAAGGTCGAGGGCAGACGAAGATAACCAAGGTTTACAGTTCCGTATCTACCGAAATTGGTCACGCCAAAAATGTAGGGCTGTTGTTCGTTCCGTCCGTCACAGGCTAATTAAGAAAAATCTTTAGTTCATCAAGCGAGGGACCTCAACCCTGTACGGATTACAAAATAATAGGGACACCTTGTGTGTTACCGACAAAGCCCTCAGCATTAGGTTGCTGACAGCAATCTACTCATTGCTGCTGTCCGCGAATACCTATAATTTGAGCTATATACCGACTACACTTTGAATCTAATCTATATATTCAATTTAAACTCAATCGTATAAAAACTGCAGGTTTTAAATTTTTCGGAATTTTGCAATTCAGCAGTTATATGACTATAGTTAGGTAGTTCACATTACAGCTTATAAATGACATAGGTCACTGTAGGTTGGGTTTAGAACTCAAAAAATATTAGTTTAAAAGTAGTTTTAGTTATTAGGTGAGGGTTTATAAGTGCAGTGAAGCCTCGATTAAAATTCCGTAGAACACTTAATAACTTTAGAACGGCGCGGCACCGATTTTCATGGTTTTTGATTTGACGTATTTTTTTCATTTTGAAAATGAATTAAATGCGACCGAAGTCGCGGGCAACAGCTAGTTTTTAATATAAGGCACTCCGCATTAATACTTCACCAAAATTATCAAAGGTAATCATTTCGCTTTCAGAATATTTTAGGAAATCTATGGTCTCGTCGCACGGCTATCAAGTTTAGACGCTCCTACACGAGTCGAGTAAGATGATATACTCGTAATGTATACAAAAACATGGGCTAAACCTGTTTCGGCGATGCCAATTCGGGGGTCCCGTCCCGTCTGGAACTAAGGATGCTTTCGCTACTTACGTACCTACGCGCTTTAATTATAACCATGTTTCACCGAAAATACTATCGGGTTATTTTACATCGCACGAGGTTTAGCGTCAATATTACGAAATATTATTAGTTACCGGTGCCTGGGGGCACGAAATATTAATAATTTCAAAATGCAGTCGTTATATTCAGAGATATATAACGATTATAATATATCCGGTTATAACGTAAATAATGGAAGGGACGAGCTGGATGAGATAGTGCCGGCTTACCTCGCACGGTCAGCAGCGGGGCTCGGGTGCGGCGGCTGCGGGCGCGCGCGGGCTACTGCCGCCCGGCGCGGCGCAGGCGCAGCCCGCGCCCGCCCCGCGCCCCCCTCGCACTCGGAGACCACTAGGCAGTCAAACGTACCTACTAAAACAAATTCGATCAATACGATCCCTTCTCAACGACAACTTTGCTAAATGTAGTCGAAACTTACTTTTATTTGAACCAGGTTTGAATCGTCGGTGGAACTTGCACTTCTGGAACGAACCGCGCGCTGACGTAACTCTTGTAACGATGTCACTTATTAAATCGAAACGAATAAGAGAGAAGTAATGATACTTATGATCCTTAGCGGATTCGCACACTTCCGCTATCGTGAGGTACCGACTCTAGGAATAAATGACATAAAGAGGCGAGCGGAACCGAGGAGGTTCCAAATTAAACATTACCACTGAAAAGTAAGATATTTAATTGGATTAGCATATAATTACAAAGTATGAATTCCACATCACGAGAAATTTAGAGGCCTTTCTGGCGCGGCGCCGGGCCCGCGGGCTGCGTCAGCCGGGCCCGCCGGGCGGCACCGGGCCCGCCGGGGGCGCCGGCGATGCGAGCGCAATAAAATGCACGAGCCGCTCGCCCCGGCCCCGAGCGCGGCCCGGCGGAACGAGCTCACGCGTAACGTATTGTGAAGGCTAAATAAGTACACACATTTCATGAACCGAGGACATTTCGCGAAGTCGACGCTTAATGCGAGCGAGTCGAGGAAGTTTTATAAATAAAATACTTTGTACAAAAATTACAGTTTTAATACAAAATGGCGTGAGAGATTTTATTGCGCTCTCATTTACAGCGGGGAGCGAGCGCGGCCGGCGGCAGCGCCCGCGGGCTCACGGAAACGGTTCCATGGACCCGAGCGCGGCCGGCGGCAGCGCCCGCGGGCTCACGGAAACGGTTCCATGGACCCGAGCGCGGCCGGCGGCAGCGCCCGCGGGCTCACGGAAACGGTTCCATGGACCCGAGCGCGGCCGGCGGCAGCGCCCGCGGGCTCACGGAAACGGTTCCATGGACCCGAGCGCGGCCGGCGGCAGCGCCCGCGGGCTCACGGAAACGGTTCCATGGACCCGAGCGCGGCCGGCGGCAGCGCCCGCGGGCTCACGGAAACGGTTCCATGGACCCGAGCGCGGCCGGCGGCAGCGCCCGCGGGCTCACGGAAACGGTTCCATGGACCCGAGCGCGGCCGGCGGCAGCGCCCGCGGGCTCACGGAAACGGTTCCATGGACCCGAGCGCGGCCGGCGGCAGCGCCCGCGGGCTCACGGAAACGGTTCAATGGACCCGAGCGCGGCCGGCGGCAGCGCCCGCGGGCTCACGGAAACGGTTCCATGGACCCGAGCGCGGCCGGCGGCAGCGCCCGCGGGCTCACGGAAACGGTTCAATGGACCCGAGCGCTGCCGCCCGGCTGTGCGCCCGGCTCCGTCCCTAATGTTACATTGGAACGTTTCCTTTCACTCGAAGTGGGATGATCCAACTAGAAATGATCGAAGAACGGAAACGTCTCATTTATGTGAAGGAAATAATCCTATTCACTCTACATAGATTGAGTATATTTGGTACGTCCTCGCATCCAACAGTAAGTTAGAGTTTCCAGAAGACTCCGCGCCGGTCGGACGCGGCGCGGCCTCCGCGCCTGCGCCCGCGCACTAAACGTAAAATAATTAATTTACTATCTAACTACTTAACCGATGAAGAGAAGGAAGCGAAGCCGCGTCGGTCCGAGCCGACCGGGGCCGAGCCGAGACGACGCGAAATCAAATCTACCGAGGCCGGAGCCGAGTTTAACCCTAACGAATCATATTTTAATTTAAGTCTCATTCCATCCGGGTCCGGTCGAGATCCGACCGGGGGGCTCCGAACGATCGAACGGAACACTGCGGAGTCGTCGGCGTCCGGGCGGGCCGGCGCGCCCGGCCGGTCTTAAAGAAAAATCACAGGACACCTAGAGACGGGTCGGCGACTCGGCGACGCATCCCGACGGCGGCCGGAGCGCCGCGCCGGGGCCTAGCGGCGGAAGGGCGCGCGCGGGAAGGGCGGCGCGGGCCCGCGCTGCCCCGACAGCGGGCGGCGGCGCGGCGGCTCGCGCCCGCGCGCCTTCTTCTCCTCCACGTTCAGCTTCACGCCGGCGCCGTCCGCGCCGTCCGCCGGGAAGTACAGCGGCTGCAACCGACACGGGGGCTAGAGCGGGCCGCGGGCGGGGCGGGGGCGGGGGAGCGGGCGGGGGAGCGGGACGCACCGCGGCGGCCAGGCACTCGTGCGCGTGCGCGGCGCTCTCGTACGTGATGAAGCCGTAGTTGGGATGGCGCGGCGCGCCCGGCGCCGCGCTCTTGGAGTGCACGCGCAGCTCGGCCACGGGCCCGAAGCGCGCGAACAGCGCGCGCAGCTCCTCCTCGGTGGCCGAGTGCGGCAGGTTGCCCAGGAACAGCTGCTGCGCGTCGCTGTAGCGCGGCGCGCGCGGGGGCGCCTCGCGCTCGCGGGACTCGCGCTCGGCGGGCGCGGGCGCGGCGCGCGGGGGGCGGCGCGCGTCGGGCGCGGGGCCGGGCGCGGGCGCGGGCGCGGGCGGCGCGGGCGGCGAGCCGCGCGCCGAGCCCGTCCCGGACTTCAGCAGGTTCGCGTACGTCTTCGGCTCGGGGGGCGCTTGCGCGACCGCTGAGCGAACGGAAGCGGGGCGTCAACCTCGAGCTCGGGGCGAGCGCCGTCCGCTCGGTCGCGATACTCACGCTGCGGGGGCGGCGGCGACGGCTCGCGCTCCGGCTCCGGCTCCGGCTCGGCGGCGGGCGCGGGCGCCGGCTCCGGGGGCGGGCTCGGCTCCTCGGGCGCCGGCTCCGCCTCCGCCTCGAGGGCCGCGCCCGGCGACGACGCTGCAACGGACGACGGCCGAGGATCACGCCCCGGCCCGCGCGGCGCGGGCGCGAGCCGCGCGGGCCGGCCGACGGGGAGCCCTACCGTGCGGGACGCCGGCGCCGGGCCGCGCGTCCTCGTGGTGCTGCGGGTGCCCGTTGACGTGCGGCGCGGGCGCGGGCGCGGCGCCGGGCGCGGGGCCGCAGGCGGGCGCCGGCGGCGACAGCGGCGGCAGCGGCACGAGCGGCGCGGGCGGCGGCGCGGGGAAGGCGCCGGGGAAGTAGCCGCCCACCGCGCCCTCCTCCTCGCCCTCCTCGTCGGAGAACACGATGTCCTGGTACCGGAAGATGTCGTTGTGCACGTAGTACTTCTTGGGCGACTGCGCGGCGAGCACGAAGGTCTGCGTGAAGCGGCGCATGGGCGCGCCGTCGTTGGACAGCTCGCCCGTCACCTGCACCACCACGCCGCTGCCGAGCGTGGCCTGCGCGTCCACCTGCGCACACGCACCGCGTCACACTTAATATTCATTAAACTAATATCTGTACTTATCTACGATGTACATAAAGGTACATAGGTGAAACATTTATTTCTAATTATTTATTGCCAACTTTGTTTTTAGGCATCACCACTTATTAAGATTATCTTTGTGTTGTTTGCATCACCTGACTAGCACTACAATATTGTTCTCGAGTTGTATAGTTCTTCTCTAACTCATCTTATACCTTTAAATGAGCAATTCTTGTATATATATACAAGAATCTCGGAAACGGCTCCAGCTATTTTTATGAAATTTAGTATGCAGGGAGTTTCGGGGGAGATTAATCGATCTAGCTAGGTTTCATTTTTATAGAACGTCGTTTACCCTCAAAAAACGAGCAAAGCTCGGTCACCCAGGTACTTATAATTATGCTCGAGAGTACCCGGATCCGATTCATAATGTGCTCGACCGGGATAGGAAGCGGTACCTGGCTTATCTTAGCGTGGCAGTCGCGGAAGTTGAGCTGCTGGATGCGGTTGTGGATCTGCTTCTGGCCCACCACGGGCAGGGTCTCCCGGTTGGGCGCGTCCAGCCCGCCGTGCACGAACGACGAGTAGTTGTTGTAGAACCTGAAATTAACATCACTCTTGTTCATAATGAGCTGGCCCATGATGGAGTTGTGGTTTAAAATAAATGTTGCCTACATTTATTTACAGGGTAACATGTTAAAAATAAGAATTCTATTATGTTCCGATCAAAGCCTGATGGACATCTATTGGATGAACAAATCACATAGATTATTACAAAAAAAAATCACATAGACACCAAGTTTCAATGAAAAGGTGAGGTGAGCAGTAGTGCACTGGCACTGATAGAGTGGAGACCAGGTGGTGTTCAATGGCAAGGACCTGTGCAGATGGGCGGGCGCCTTGTTGAGCAGCGTGTAGTACTGGCGGACGAACTCGCGGCCGACGCTCTGCGGAGACGGTGACGCCTCCATTACCATTTCTGTGATCTCACTGCGCCGATACAGCCCTCTGCCTCTGTTGTACACTGCCCTGTTCAATTCATAAGAAAACACAATGTTCATAGATTGTTATCAGATGCATGTTTGTAGGCCTAGTATAGATTTTTATAGTTTATGAAAGTTTGTTTAGCTTAATTTCCATCCACTAAAAGCGTATATATTACATGCAGGTATGAAAGGAATAGAAACAAAATAAAGTTCATAAACTATCAAAACCCATCCTAAGCTCCCTGACCAAGCTTGGTCCGACAAGGTTACCCCACAGATGTACAAGCCACTGCTGGCAGATTGTGCCCACCCTGATTAGAGCTTTGACAGTTTCCTGTCTGTAGAAGGTACCTATAAGTTGTACTAGCATTATTTGAAAGATCATCAAAGATCAACCATTCTACTATGTCCCAAAGCTGGCTAAGGTCTTTGGGCACAATATAGGGGAAGGTGAACTAGCTATTCATGAACATGGATCTCCTTGAGTTTGAGGGAGCACCGACAGTACCCAGCTCACATAGCTAGGTAGGTACTTGATATTTACTTATACATAAACAAAGTGTTGTGTAGAACACTGAATTGGACCAAAACTAAGTGATTAATGTGAAATTTTCTTTAAACTGGTAAACACTGGCACAGAATGCACTCTTGATTTTGCCTTCATTGGAAAAATTGGATCTGGCCAAAATGACTGACTCTGTCAGAATAACAGTAATAGTAAATAGTGTAAGATGCATTCAATAAAGTTCTGTTTGTAACAGGCTTCCTTCAGTTAGCTCGTCTGCCCGTGCGACTTACACACGGATCCACCAAATGGGAGTCAGGTGCTGGTTCCAAGACAAAAACGATACAAGCACGCATGGCGAATCCAAGAAGATAACTTGAATTTGTCTGTTTTTTTTTCTCAGAAGACCAGTTTGTATTTTCTTTTTAACAATGTGGATTACTTACAATTATTTGATTGTGATTTTATTATTAAAATGCCCAGAAAATCGGCATTCTTCAAAAATTGGTGAAGATTTAACCTTTCAGCGAATACATCTGCCGACAGCCAAAATAATAAAGTCCTCCAGGTATATTTAACTTTGTAACACGAAAATTTACCTCAGTAATGCTTAGGCATGAAAACGGCGTAGTAATTTGCTCAAATAACAAGAAAATATCGTAATTTTCACGATTTTTATGTCTGAAAACAGAAAAGAGCCTACCTCACCGTACGAGTGTCAGTAGTCAATTTTTTTAGTTACATAGAATATCTTGTTTCTGGTTGAAAAACTCTGGCTAGACCCAAACCCGTTCTTTTGGGTCGTTGTCTATGATTTTTTTTTATGGTTGCTGGGTCGGACGTAGAATTTTTTGTCTATGGTATCGAAATGAAAGAACGTTCTATCTATGGACAGGGACGGACGGCGCCAAACGCGCGTCGCTGCGACGCCCGCCGTCGCGTCGGCCGCAGTCGGCCGGCGCCGCACAGCCAGCACAGGAGCTGTGCGCGGCGCACGCAATGCACGCTAGGAACGCACGGGACGTATCACGTAGTGAGCATCGAATCGCATTCTCAGTAAGAAGGTACCTACACGGTCTACCTATTTGATTTTAGACCTTGGATTGAATGCGAGTGACGTTATCAAAGCTGCCCGCACCGCACGCCTCGTACGCGGCGTGCTTGCAGAATTTTATGGAGTCATCCGCGTGCACTGGTGGTGGAATGGAAACCAGCTTTTTACTTACTGATTTTACTGAAATGGGGCTCGTTTGGCGCGTCTAGGAGCGCGGCGTTGTATATTATGTCATACGAAGTTTAATAAAATACTGGCGACGTACCTATCTAGACGTTGGGGCAGGTAGCTCACCGAGCTCGAGCAATAGCCAATAGCCATAGCCAACATCTAGCACTGGAGAGGTGTTTTTTAAAGGCAGGCAGGCTTGTTTACACTCGGTGTAGGTTTTAAGTATGCGTTGGCCATGGCTCGGCGAGCAACAACACTAGAACCGATAATAATATAGAAAGAAGGAGCATGTTTGTACATTAAATAACTACTAGTAAGTAGTTTTTTTCATTTATGCTGGATTTTTTTTCATTATGTAAGTACCTGATTCATTGGAGGGCAAACAGATCACTGTTGGAGGGTGTCAATATTATACAGGTATTATACAGTACCTACCTACTTAATGGTTGTACTTATGTATACTAAATACATACCACATCAATGACAATAAATAGTGTACCTAGGCCCAGATAAATACTATAGGTACTACGTGTTAGAAACATATACGAGTAGGTAATATTAGCTCGAGGCTAGAGGTCGGTAGGTAACCTACCTGTACCTATTTAGAACCTTAGAATTTCTACCTAACTATTTATGATAATGATAAGTGCACCTACCGATGGGAAGAGTAAAGAGTAAAATTGAAAGCGCTTCTTTTTATTTAGGGTTCCCAACTCAGTGCAGTGAGTGTGTAATAGCGGTTCGTTAAAATTGCGGATTCTTTGTCTCTAAAACATAATATTTTCTTCCTGCCCCGCCTGTCTGTATTGATTTGCGGAAAACGGAACGGAGCTGCGGACGGGCGTGTTTTATTTTCTGATGTTGGCAGCATATTGATTTTGTTGTTATCAGCTTTCTCTTTCGTTGACTTACAAGCTTGCATCTATCTCTTCTTGTCTCTCTTTACTAGGGCCAATGAACTTTTACTACGTACTCGCTCATTGGTGGACATGGAAATGTCATTCATTTATACTTCATTGTAGCCAACATACAAACCATTTGGCGCCGTCTCATCGTAGCGTTCATTTCCTTCTTTCTTCTGCATTTGGCATTCAGTGTTGAAGGTCGTGTGTAGGCCTTAGCTCATAGTTTATTGATAATTTTAGGCTGTAGTGTGTATTATTTGTTGTAAGTCATGGCTAATAACGATAATTTTGCACAAGACGTTACTGATAACCAACTAAACGGAAATTCGGAAAATGGTGGAGGAGACGCCCAACATGACCATAACAGTGCCGAGGCTCCGGGACGCGATGACGACAGGTAATGGTTTTTATTATTTAGCATTCGCGGTTAACTTTATGTCCTATGTAAACCGTTTACCTCTTATCCGTGTAATTAATGTTATTCCATTCAAAACATAGTTCTTCGACGTTCGCTATCTTAGTTCGCCGCAATGGCGTCGGTCGGACATGATTCATTATCGGCTACATTTTAAATCGCTCTTAATCCACGGAATCTCTTCCAAATTTTATGGTTTATCACTTACAGTGTCTCACTTGTGACTCAAGTCTATTCCCAGAAGTCTTAATTTTCATTTCAGAGTAGTTTCAGAGTTACTAAATTATAGATTACCTACTCGGAGCCGCATGAAGTTAAAATGGCGTCTTATTTGCGCGGTTCGCACCCGGCACAGGCTTGGACACGCTATCGATTTTCTCATCAGTTTGCTATCGATTTTTGTGGTCGGGTAACGGTGGAGTGACGCGTATGTAGATTGCAAGATTTCAAATCGGTCGCAGCGCCTGGGGTCGTCGCCCCGCGGCGCGGTCAGTTTGGGCGCCACTAACGCTGTGTGTGTCTCTCTGCAGGTGTGAGCCTGCGCCGCCGCCGCCGCCGTCGCCGCAGGACGCCATGGTACTTATCAGCTGGGCTCACACTAAAGTAACCACGACCAAACTGACTAGATTCAGGCCACTTAACTTTGGGCCTCGTTCACCTTTGCCTATTTCAAATCTTGCGTTATCTTATCACTGTAACATTGTATCATTTTCGTTGTTTTGATTGTAATGTAAATTTCCAGTTTACTTTTGTAACTTACAGGTTGTCAATTTGATTTGCTGCAGTGCTTGGAGTTTGTTTTTGAACAAAATTGTAGCTGTAAAGTACTGAAAACAAGTACTGCATAGTTTTAATGATAAAATTTTTATGATAAGTCAGTTTCTGAATCGAGACACTTGCATATGCGTTCCAGACTTCATTAGTTATTCACATGCTATCTATAATTTTCACAGAAAACTTTTTGTTGGCGGATTAAGCTGGGAGACCACAGATAGTAAGTATTAGTTACTTACTTGTAGCTAGATACCTAGCACCTAAAATAGTTATAACCTAGTTTAACCTCAGTCATAGCTACTTACATAAATACCTAACAAAGTTATGGATAATGAACAAAACAGAATAGGCAGAGAAAAAATATTGATTTAGAATTTTATCAAACTTCACTCCCATGGAAAACATTAGGCTATCAATGTCGAAACTATCTTTTAATAAAATAAGTACCTAGTAAATATTGGTGGACATTTCACACAGCACATTATAGCTCTAATCCAAACAAAACTTGTAGGTGCCTATTAACCAGAACCATTGGAACCAGATTAATTTATCACAGAGTAGGTAGTGAGTTACTTATTTTCATGATGACTTTATCAGTTCTGCTTCTGAATTTTATTTTGAAGAACTTTTATACCCACATATCTGATTTTTTTTTTAATTATCTTTATACTTTTCAACTATCTGTGATAGTTAATAGATATTTTTTTGTGCAGAGGAGTTGCGTGACCACTTTGGTGCATATGGTGAAATCGAAAGCATCAATGTCAAAACGGACCCTAACACTGGCCGGTCACGAGGGTTTGCATTCATCGTATTCAAGGCGGCAGACTCCATCGACAAAGTGATGGCGGCCGGCGAGCATACCATCAACAACAAGAAAGTCGACCCAAAGAAGGCTAAAGCACGACACGGCAAAATCTTTGTTGGAGGCCTTAGTAGTGAAATATCAGATGATGAGATTAAGAACTTCTTCGGTAACTTTGGAACTGTGAGTATTTTATTGATAAAAATATGCTGTAGCATGCTTCCATTGTGATGACAAATCCGGTTATGGTGAGATAATAAAATCTAGATTCCCACTGAAGATACATCCGGGCCACTGATCTTATTTTAAATGTGGTCTTCATGTATCATTGTATATTATTCCATATTAAAACCATATCTTATTTGTTTCAGATCATCGAAGTGGAAATGCCTTTCGACAAGACCAAGAATCAAAGAAAAGGTTTCTGCTTCATCACATTTGAATCTGAACAGGTGGTGAACGAACTTCTCAAGACACCCAAGCAAACCATCGGCGGCAAAGAGGTGAGCGGATGATACGATTCTATATCTATCATTCAGGTAGGATGTTATCAATATCGTGTAATGATGACCTTATTCAGTTCTGCTTCTGAATGAGTTTTGAAGAAGCTTATACCCACACATCTGAAGTGATCTGCCGAATAGTCTCCCGGCGAGTCCCGGTCCCGGTGCTACAGTGTGCGTGTCCGCAGGTGGACGTGAAGCGCGCCACGCCGAAGCCCGACGGGCCCGGGGGCATGGGCGGGCGCGGCAGCCGCGGCGCGCGCGGCGGGCGCGGCGGGCGCGGCGGCCGCGGCGGCTACGGCGGCCAGGGCGCCTGGGGCAACCAGGGCTACGGCGGCTACGGCTACGGGCAGGGCGGCTACGGCGGCGGCTACGACGGCTACGGAGGGTACGGGGGATACGGCTACGACGGCTACTCGGGCTACGGCGGATACGATTACTCCGGATACCCCAATTACGGTAAACGCGGCAAGCAGTTCTAGTAGAGAGGCGAGTCCCGCGAGCCCGCTCACCGACACGTTACCTCGACTGATGTTACCTGATCCCTAGGATGTATGCAAACGTAGAGTAAGGCTAGGTTAGTGTTGCGAGCGAGGCGCGATCCGTCCTCGAGATGCCTATTTACGTGCACTGAGACTGTTATATTTGATTCGAAAGATCGACATCACGCGAAACTTAGGTATTTAACTTAGTGTGTAGAAAATATTTATTTTTCTATATATTTTAATATTCTATCGAGATAATGTGTAGTGAATGTTGTCGAGGCGGCAAGTAGGTATAGCCGAATCGAGTAATCACGTCGGTCCTACTTTAGCGAGTGATTCGATTGAGTTAACATTTGGTTGGTCGAGTCGCTCATAGTGTTAGTTCTTTGCAATGTTTGGCACCGTTTGGTTGGACGTGGTAGGTGGCAGTGCTCTCGCGTCGTGCTTTCGCTCTTTGTCATTGTCACGGGGTATATTCTGTACATATGTTACCTACCTGCCTTATGGTTATAAGTGTTTATTTGTAATACCACTTTTGACACATGTAGCAATGTCGCTGGAGTTTTTATTTGTATTAATTTTAACTTTGGACACTCATGCCACTTGCTACATTTGGGAAATGGGGTAAATATGGAGAGACATTGTGAAAGTGATAAAGATATGATGAAGCTTTGAATAAAGCACTGTTACAAAAATTCTCAATGTGTTTCCATATTCCCTCCACTCCTATCACCCCCTCATCATGTGCTTCACGTCACGCAGCTGCTCTCCTAACGAACGCGCAGCAGGTCTAGTGCTCGAGTGTACACCTCATAGCGTAGGTACATGTAGGCTGTGGCTAGAGTAGTTCACCGAGGGAGGCTGCATGTATTGAAGGGAATTAAGAGTGCTTCAAACATTTAGTTTTCTTATCTGAAATGCTTCTAAGTAGTAAGAGAGGTGCTCTTCCATCTTTGAGTAAGTAGGATCTTTGATTCAGTAGCCAAATCTGATCACTTGAGTTGACAGGCCTGCTTGAGGTCATCCCACCTAGCATAAACCTAGTCCTAGCACAACTAAAATTAATAACATGTAAGCGCTCAGATAAAATGAGCGCTGCAGTCGCCCATCCATCTAGCTCGGCCATCTGCTAAAGAACCAAATTAAGCTAAGTTATGTTCTTCGAAATATTACTTAAAAGTTTATTTTGTCCATGCGTGGACGGACGCTCCTCCACCTCAATGGCGGTCGCATTTCCTTGAACAAGTGGAAGGACAGGTCGCACGCTCGCAACGCCTCCTAGCATCGTGTCGGTGACTGGGCTAAATATAGAATTATAATATTATTTTGATATCAGTAGAGGGACGATCAATTAATTAGTTAGTCTCTCATGGGTTCACTCGTAGCTACCTTACTAGAGGCGAGAGTGAGCAGGGTCGTCTCAGACAGCGACAGGGTAGCACTAGAAGGGCCGGGCGCAGAGAGTGGGCACTAACTGGTTGTTGTTGGGCAGACTACGGCGGGTACGGGGGGTACGAGGGCGGGTACGGCGCGCGCGCTGCTCCTCGCGGGAAAGGTACTCGCACCTGTTTCGACCTCATATCTCCTTACAAATGTTTTCTATGTGCTGATGTTCAAATCTAACCTTCGCGGTTCTCTCTTAAGTATGTAGTTTGGAAATATTTGTAAGGCATGTCGATAGTTATTAGCTATCCATGTCGGTCCCGCTTTCGTGATCACTCGAAACTAATTTGGCTTTGTTTTGACCATTGCGCGGAAATATACAACGAAAGTAAACCGAGCGTCAAAATTAAAGTTCGATCGATGTTGTAGCAGGCGAGGCTGGACATGTTAGTGTTGTACCTAGTTCGTAGCTCTATAATATTGGATTGACTTTTATTTAGTGACCGATAATGAACTAATAATAGTCTGCTGTAGTAGTGTCTTATCTATCCGCCTGTTTGTGGGCTCTCATCTAATTAGCATGTGACACAGCTTTCGTGAATGCATCTTTAAAATTACGCCCATTATGGTATACCTAGTTAGTTCCTAACACTTTCTCGATGACCATTAATTTTTCATTTACCGATGGCAAGACTCTAGCTTTCGATTATCTAATGTAGTTTACGTCGTCACCTGTCCTACACTTGTGGCTCGGTATTACAACGGGTCGGTCAGGATGCTAAGGGAACACTTCGAATGTAGGGGTCGCAACTGTTGCAATATTTGGCCACATTATCTGCACAGTTATTAAATCATGTCGTGTTCGAAAAGCGTGAAATAAAAGTACATCAGTTGGAATAACGCCCTCGGAGCGAGGCACGACCGGCTCGGAGACGGGGACGTAACGCTAAGGGCTGTGTTGCAGCGGGCTACCAGGGCGGCAAGCAGCGCGGCAGCGGCGGCGGCGGGCGCGCCAACCAGAGGCATCAGCCCTACTAGGCGCCGCCCCGGTACCTGCCGATAGTCATCTCAGTCCAATAGTGAGGTGAGCTCCGGGCCTAGGCCCCCAGGGTGCGGCCTTGCCGACTGTGGCGAGCGGCGTCGGTTTCAAGGGCTCGTTTTGTGTTGCAGGTTAAGTCACCGGTCGAGAGTGCCCCGCGCCGAGCCGCCGCGCCGCGGGCACGTCGTTCCATTCCACATTACATTTATTTAGGAAACTAATCTCTACGAAGATTTAAGGATAAAACACGGACGTTTGCGATGCGCTCGCATTCGAGCATCCAATTATTTATAAATAATATAGTATGGATTATAGATTCACTTGAGTATTATTGCCGATTGATTAGATTCAATGTTTGATATTGTCTCGAGATCTTCACCTGTCGAACTGAATAAAATAGGAGTAAATTATTAATTATAACAGAGCTTATAAATGAATACAAAGCAAGATCCCGAGCGCGGGGAGCGGGAGCCGGCCCGAGTGTGTGTGTGTGTGTGTGCGCAGCGTGCGGTGACGTCAGCGGCGCCGCCTCGCCCTACAATCGATATGATTCTGGATCTCATTGCAGAAATGTTGTAGTTTTGTATTATTTGGTTAAAGATCTACGAATCGAAATCATGTATTTTTTACTATCTAGATGTCTCATCCATCGTTAGGAATGAATTTTAGTAATAAGGAATCCGACATGAACAAACTTTTGAGGATATACATGTTGTGTATGTCGCAATAAAAGATGTAAATAAAATTGCATTGGACTTTGTATTGTTCTCACACCACTCTCACGGGCTCGCCTGCGTCGCACGACCCGTAGTGGTACCCAGTTAGGACGAGTTGTTCCCGTGCATCTGTTTTCCAATCCCAAGGTCTTTGGTTCGAATCCAATCGTGCGCCTAAGGATTTACGTAGGTACCTACGTAGTTTTTATTTGAGAATAATTATATCATTTTTAAGGCAGGTCGTAAGTCGAGCCTATAAATTATAATTATTGTAAGTACCTATAAATTTAGTTAAAATGTACTAGGAGGCATGTCTTCCTAGTTATACTTAACCTGCAGTGATGAATAAAACAGACTGCGGATGCACATAGGTTGATATTTTTTAGTAAATCTTATGAAATTAAACAAAACAAGACTAAGTACTGGACAGTCGCAGGCTGCACCGCACAGCAGAGCAGCCGTCAGCAGGGCTGCGCGGACGCCGTGGCGTGCAGCACGTCCAGCGCAGTGCACAGCGCCTGGTAGTTGACCTGCGACACGCGTATCATATAACTATTAAACGTCTTAGGCTGATTTTAGTCTCACGCCGACAGCACGCGCGCCGTCAGCGCTGATGGCCCGAGCCGAGATATATGAACTCGTAGGAAGGAAGCGTTTTCGAATGACGCGTAGCTATCAGCGCGCACGCTTCCTACAAGTTCCCATCAGCCGTGACGGTGCGCGTGCGTCAGCGTGAGACTAAAATCGGCTTATTCCCAAAGTAGGTACTCCATTCTTTTGTTCAAAAAAGATAAGAATCTCGAACATTAGTTCCCAATCTACTCCAAAGAATTATTATTAAAAAAGGTAAAATAAAAATAGTGCGTTTAAGTTTTGAGACTACTCCATTCAAAACATCGAAACATCGATAGCCAAGTCAGACCTTAGGCTTCAATATAATATCCTAAATTATAAGATGAAATGATATTTCAATGTTGTTAAAAATATTTCATATTGTTATAAATAAGTTTTAGGACTGACCATTGTACCTACTTGGCACCCGTTTAGATCTCACTTCTTTTGTCGCTGAAGTCAACGACTAAAGCATACTTATTGAACTTGGCTCTCATTTCACATTTATGTTTTTGATGGGATATCATTACTTTTTGTACAGAACTTATTAGTACCTAAGTAGGTACTTATTCTTATATTATTGTACTTATACATCTACGTGCATGGACGGCTGAAACTATTGGCACATTGTATACATACCTAGGTAGGTAGATCCGACGCACTATAATCTTTGCTCTTACTTATATTATAGGCGCTATAAGAGTTCCTAAGAGAATGAATTAAGTAATTGAAAAATCATAATAAAAATATATAAATTTACTAGTTTCTGATTTTTTCCTTTGTATTCACCCAACCACCTACCTGGATGCCAAATTTGAACTTTCTAGGTCATCTGGAACTGGGTTAGAATTAACGTCTATAGGTCAGTCAGTGATAAAAATTAGGATTTTTGGACGTTAATATCTAAATAACCGTTTGAGGTGTGATTATGAAATTTGGTATACTTACTTAGGTCGCAAATATCAATAGATGAGCCAAATTTGACATGTTTACGTGAAATAGTTTTGGAGTTATGAGGGGGTGAAAACTGGCTCCAAATGGTTCGTGTAATAACACACGGTGCGCGGTTCGCCAGCTTGAACTTGGCTTGACACGCTACCGCGTGTCTAGATTAAATGTTTGGAGTAGTTTGAGAACGAATGTATGAGATAATTATTTTTGGACACCAGTAGGGTGGAGTCGAATTTAACTAAATAAACAATATTTTATTCGTGGAGTAGTTTGAGAATATTTCTTGGAGTACTTTGAAACTAAAACGTGGAGTACTTTGGGAATAAGCCCTAAAATCAGCCTCAGTCCTCGTCGTTACTCCTAGTTATGCTTTTGGTAAATGCTACTTCCCGGAGCCCCTTGTCTAGTTCTCGGATCGAGGTCGGCTATTTATGCTTAGAGTGCGATCTGGTTCGTCTACTTCGAAACACTATCTACTAGAATATCTGGAATTCGATGCGGATTCCTGCCACAAAGTTAAGTGGGACATGGATGTAGGTAAGTACAGCTTGTAGTAGGTAGGTCCACGATCTCCGAAGGCTTACCTCGGTGCCGGCGCCGCGCTGGTAGCCGAAGCAGCGGTAGAGCAGGTCCCGCTCGCGCGACGACAGCAGCTGCAGCAAGCCGCGCGTGCACAGCGCGCGCGTGCACGACACCTGCGGGAGCGTGCCGCAGCGCACCGGGTCCATGTCCTGCGGGCGGGACCACGATGCACGGGCGCCGGCTCGCGCGCCGCGCGCGAGTCGGCGCCCGCCGTAAGGGGTACCTTGAACACCTCCAGAATGTTGGACAGCTGGTCGGGGTGGTGCGACAGCTTGGTGAGCGCGCCGGCCACGATGCTGCGCTCCTCGAAGTTGAGGAAGTTGAGCGGCGAGTCGCGCGTCGGGATGTGCGGCACCGGCGTCAGCAGCGGCGCGCGCTCCAGCCCGGCCTGCGGGCGGGACGGTTCCGTCGGACGACTCGTGCAGCGCGACGCGTCGGTCATCCGACACGTTGAATAGCTTTACCTGTGTGAGCGCCTCCCCCACGCACGAGCAGAACCGCTCGTACTCCACGTAGCGGCGGCGGCCCACCGCGGCGAACCTGCAGCATTACATAGTTTAATAACGCGCGCCATCGATCGTCGCACGCGGAAAGTCTCCGAGGAGCACTTTTATCGGTTCGAAAGAACCTGACACCATGAGTGAGCCACTTCAAGCCGCTTCTAGTAGGTCTCGGTACGGACGAGTACCTACTTAGGTACTAGAAATAATTGTAACTATCTGAGGAAACCGTCTTAGCCTAGTCATCAGCGTGGGGACGTACACCTCCATGAGCGTGTCCATCTCGCGCGGCGTGAGCGCGAGCCCGGCGGCGCCCAGGCCGCGGTAGAAGTCGGCGCGCGCGATCACCAGCTCGTTGTTCTTGTCGAACTGGCGCAGGAACTCGCGCGGCCGCACGCCCTCGCGCACCATCTGCAACACGAGCCGGCCATCGAGCGTGCATCCGGACTCGGCGGACGCGTTCTCGGATATCTTCGGGGCTTCTCACCTTGCCCTTGATCTTGGCGAGGATCTGCACGATGTCGGTCTCGAGCGGGTCGACGGCGGACGAGGCGCGGCGCGGCGCCGGCCCGGCCGCCGAGATCGTGGCGCTCTCCACCGGGCGCTCCACCAGCTGCAATCCGACGGCGATCTCACTGCGGCGCCGAGCGGGCGGTGGCGGCGCGCGGCCGCGGCGCCCACCTCGTCCAGCAGGCGCACGTAGCTGAAGCCGCAGTCGTCCAGGTAGCGCGCCTCCAGCGCGCGCACGTGCGCCGGGTTCAGCAGCACGCCCACGCGCGCCAGCACGCGCCGCAGCTCCGCGCGCGACACGTGCCCGTTGTTGTGCCTGCAACGGACGAGGTCGGCCGGGAACTCGCGTCGAACGAAAGATGGGAAAACGGAACGGCGGTCGGCTCACTCGTCGTGGTCGGCGAAGGCGGGGCGCAGGTCGAGCGAGCGCTCGGTGACGGCGGCGCGCACGCGCAGCAGCGCCTCCTGCGCCAGCTCCAGCTCCCCGGCGCCCAGCGCGGCGCGCGCGCCCGGCGCCGGCAGCTCGGCCACGGCGGCCGCGGCGCCGCCCGCGCCGGCCGCGGGGTGCTTCTCCAGCTCCTTCACCGTGAACACTGCGAGGGAGCCGCCGCTGTAGGCCGGCCCGCGCCCGCGCCCGCGCCGCGCGCGAGGCCTCACCCTGGTCGCAGTCGTCCTCGAAGGTGCGCCAGCAGACGCGCTCCGAGTCGTTGGGGTCGAGGTAGTGGCGCATCACGCAGAGCACCTCGCCGGGCGACAGCACCGCGCCCAGCCCGGTGGCGTCGAGCGCGCGCCGGAACTGCTGCGGCGCGATGCGGCCCGAGTTCAGCGGGTCGTAGTCCTGCCGACGGAACGTCGTCGCTCTCATCTCTCGGCGGCGAACCGGTCGGATCGAAACGGTAAATGACGAGCGAAGGTACCCGGAAGAATTCGGAGACCCGGATCCTCCTCTGCATGACGTACTCCTGCACGCGCAGCATGAGCTCGAGCAGGTGGCGCGCGGGCGCGGGCTGCCGCAGCGCGGGGTGGAACACGTCGGTGGCGCCCAGCGCGGCCGGCGAGCGCCCCTCCAGCACCTCGGGCCGCACCAGCTTCGGCAGCGTCGTGTCGATCACGGACTTCGGGTGCTTGTAGGCCTGCCGGGCGGGGCCACGTTACCGCTCGCTCCTCGCACGCCCGCCGACCTGCTGCGCGCGATCCTCACATCTCCGAGGCCCGCGATGCCCTCCTTCTTCACGGCCTCCACCAGCTTGAGGAATTCCACGTAGTCCAGGGTGTAGGAGTCCTTGATGAACCGCCGCACGAGCAGGTTGAAGTCCTCGGGGGACACGATGATGCCGATGTAGTCCAGGATGCGCGCGAAGTGGGCGAAGGTTATCCGGCCGTCGTTTTTGGCCACCTGGACATTACATCACAAAACTAGCTTATATTTCGATCCTACATTCTGCTGATTATTGATGATGTTGTCTTTCGCTTCTAAAATGAAGCGTGGATGACGACGGATGGGGACTAGCGGACTGTAACACAGTGACGTCACCGTGCCGCTCGCGACTCGGGCCCGGAGCGGGACGCACCAGCTCGTAGTCCTGGAAGTAAGGCTTGAGCGGCAGGTCGCGCGCGGCGATGGTGGCGAGCAGGCAGCACAGGCGGCGCGCCTGCCACTGGTCCAGCGCGTGGCACGCGGGCTCCGGGGGCGGCGGGCAGGCCTCCAGCAGGCAGTCCGCCGACGTCTTGTCGCGCCCGCCCGCATCTGCACCGACCGGACTTGAATACCTCAGTGGCGCAGCGGGCGAGAGTCCGCCTGCGACGCGAGAGGTTGCGGGTTCGATTCCCGCCGCGGAACAAATTTATGTACGATCTGCAGAAATTTGTTCCGTTGGTCTGGGTGTTTTCTATGGATAATAAAAAAATTCTATCTATGTATATAATGTATTAAATATATCAGTTATCTAGTACCCATGACACAAGATTTGAGTAGCTTACTTTGGGGCTAGATGATGCTGTGTGGATTGTCGAGCATTATTTATTTATTTTAATAGGTTCGCATTTAGCCTATTTCCGTCGCAGATGTCACTAAGCGCCGCCTTCGATGCTCATGTTACAAATAGGAGTTATTGTTACCAGTTCCCAAGTAACAATAACTCTATTTGTAACCATAATAAATAATTTACAATGTTTCCGCTTTTATGGCAAGGTCTCAAACGACGCGCGACGTGCTTCATTTATCGATTTGTAAATTAAAAAATGTAAATAAAAACCAGGCTCGATAAGCTTATTATTAGAGGAGAGAAAAGCCTGGGACGAATCAGTTCCGACTCGGCTCGGCACGAGTTTCTCGCCAGGATCTATCGGACTGGGGATAGGACTGGAATTGGCACCTAGACTCACCTAGCATGAGAGATGTTCCTAATGATCGCTGTGATTTTACTGAATAAATAGATATTTGGACTCTGACTATTATACGTGTGATGCACACATCCCATGTGAAGGTCGCAGTCGCTATCGACCGCCCTAGTTTCCTCCGGACCGGCCGCCCTGTCTACTCTCGACGCGTGTCCTACTTTATGTTCCTCTTGCACCTCAAGTGTTAACTCAGTTTACAATGTTAATAAAATTCAGTTGAGTTTTGATGACATCATATTATTTTCTTCCATGCAAAACTAACGATGGATTTTTTACTTTATAACTTAATAATTCCGCTGGAGGCTTTCAATATATCAGCGAACGT
Source organism: Cosmorhoe ocellata (assembly GCA_963675405.1). NCBI lineage: Eukaryota > Metazoa > Arthropoda > Insecta > Lepidoptera > Geometridae > Cosmorhoe > Cosmorhoe ocellata. Next base: position 11,150,176 of record OY776253.1, on the reverse strand, counting down.
TTTTTGGTTCTGAAAACATCAAAAAGGTTTAAACCTCGGGACGAGTATTGAGGACGAGCAAAATGATAGAAACGCGACAATCTGAAGCAAACGGGAATCGATCCGGAGTAAGTAACAGCTTCCGCAGCCGTTGGGCACGTGATGAGGGCCTTCGATCATTTCCAAAGAATTAGTAACTAATAACGTTAGTTAAACGTATAAAAATAATTGCGCTAGATCCATCTGAAACTGGTTTTACTTTTGAGGTTTACAACCGGTCTCGTGAGCTCTACGCGGTGGCCGGCGAGAGCTACGCAAATGTGTAGGCCGCTACGGCGTAGTCGAAGCCATCATCCTGAACGATACGTCAGCTGCTACGACGTAGGGGATGATCGCTACGATGCCGGCGTAGTGCTACAGGAGGACTACGTCGTCGGGGCGTAGCAGCTGCGGCGGAGGAAGAATAAAGGCTACGTAGAAGTAACTTGTGTTCATTGCAAAATTAAAAAACCCCGACTGAAAGTAATCGAAAACAGCTGATTACAGCCGTTATATTAGATTTTTTAAGATTTTGTACGGCCTATGTCACTTGTAATCCGGACGAATCTGATGATATTTAGATTGTCAAAATGTGTCCAGCCGATCGGGCTCCAGCGACAGCGATACATGCATCCACCTCGATCCTTTAACGCTTCGCAGTCGGGTAATGAATGTAGTGCCGCCGTCGAGGGCGGAGGGGAGACCGGAGATGTGTGGAGTGGGGTGGGGGGCTCACCCTCGCCGTGGATGAGCTGGCACAGCTGGTGGTAGAGCACGCGGCCGTCCTGCGCGCGGAAGTAGTCGGCCAGCTGCGCGATCTCGTCGGCCGACAGCCCCACGGCGGCGCGCAGCGGGCCCGCCAGCACCGCCACGAACTTGGACTCTGCGGAGCGCGGTAACTAGCTGCTACGACACGGCGGTCACCCTTTCACGGTCCAAGGGCCTCACCACCGTTTCGGAGTACTGGGCCATCACCTGACCCGAAAGGTCCCATTTGTTCTATGGAACATGACGTAATATTTGTTATATTACGGACGAGTAGGGATAATATTTTCTTAAATTCTTATATTACGTCATATTCCATCGAACGAAAGGGACCTCCAGACCTAATCGGGGGCCTAGTCACGGTACGAACTTTGATGTTGCCCGAAGAGCTTGCGGTAAGGCCCCTGCTATATTACCCGATACATTTTAGAGCAGAAATATCTATCGGTGCACGACCGGATCGAATCCACGACCAAGATCGAAAGGCCTCGATGTGCTGTTAAGCTGTAATCTTTTGCAAATACCGGAGGTATTGGCTAGTTCCGCTAGTTATTTAGTGTGGTCCGGATCGCAGCGGACGGGCCGGCGCGTACCGGATATGAGCGAGTTGCCCTCCGGGTCGAGCGGGCGGTACCAGTCCCACAGGTTGAGGCCGACGCGGAAGGCGGCCGCGCGGATCTTGTTGCACGTCTTCCACACGTCCGCCAGCCGCACTATCTGCAAGCAGGCCCCGCTCTCAGCCGCCTCGCTCGCGCGCTCGACCGGGAGGAGCGCTCGCTCGGGCTGGTAGGAGCGCTCGCTCGGCTGGTAGGAGCGCTCGCTCGGCTGGTAGGAGCGCTCGCTCGGCTGGTAGGAGCGGCGGGATGCGAGGACCTTACCGTGTCATGCATTTTGATAAAGTTAATTAACGCTCAGAAATGCTAGAATGAATGTGTCCTGTTTATGTTGCACAGTAATTTAGATTCTTTCTAAATGGTTGAAATTTGCCGAAAATTCAGCGCCGTTGTAAATTTATGACGTTGCGGACAATTTATGACAGAAGGAATGACACGATGACAACTCCAAATTCGAACTGAAATTGATACAGATACTAAATCAAGACCTTCGTAATTTAGGAAATAAAAGCAAATACCTTAGTTAATTTGCAACAGTCCTTGCAAAGCTCAACTGTTTCACAAATATTATATGTAGATACCTACATAATGTTGCAAATAAATGTATAAAAAATCATGTTTATTGAAAAAATGACGTGCGCAGGCTATACGTAGGACAATGTAACTTATAAAAAATAGAGTCTAGAGCTTATAGAATAAGCAACCTAAATTCGTTACATACACGCGTATCTCGGAGAACAGTAACCTACCGAGATTAAGGGTTCTTTAATGGCGGCCACGGACCGTTGGTCTAGTGTAGGACCCTCACCCGATGGACCGATGATATTATAAAAGGGCGGTCGGTGAATACAAAACCCTGAAAATTCGCCCTGAAATTGGGCTAGCCAATATCCAGTAATGGACTTCTAGATCGATGACAAAACAAGGTGCTATTTTATTTGTATCTGCACTCAGCCACCGCAGTAGAGGCTTTCAGAGCCCTAGAGCCGACCACAAGAGCCATCGGGCGTTTCAATCATCGATCAATTTGTCAATGAGAAAACTATTTCCATACGATTCTCATCTATCCCTGAGGTTGTGGTTTTGCCCAACTTGCATGTCTATTTCTAGTTACGTTAGGCAAGTGCTCAGACGAACGCGAAGGAAGACGGCAATGTACAGGTCCGGTAGTGCGGGGGCGCGCGGGCCGGGCATGCGCAGCGCGCGCGCTGACGTCAGGGGATCGATCGGCAGCAGTGCCAGCTCAGCTCGCACTCGCGCCGAGCGGGCCGCGCTCCGGGTTACGTAACGCGCCTCTCATGCCTGAGCCCGTGCCTGGCCACCCATGTGCGGGCTAAGCTTTAGAACCAGGAACAGCCCTTCGCAGAAAACCTCCCTTCGATGGGGCGACAGCTGTCCCGCGGCTGAGGCGACGCTCGACCGACGGACGCACCTACCCGACTGTCTATAGCACTACTCGGATATCTGAGGTGGTTCTTCTGTACTGGGACGACATGAACGGAGAGTGAAGTGCGAGTGATCGAGTCCGTCGAGACGTTTTTACATAACAAGAGGTGAGCACTTATTCAGCTTATGAGTAGGCATTGGACGGCTTTGGGTATTGGGACGTAACCGTCTGAATCTGGAAAGAAATCACAATCTCACACCTGCTACAATAATTAGTAGCCTGTGTGAAAATTGGGGCCGATAGAGGATTGATAAATAAAGTAACATATTAAGCTACCATTAAGAAACGCTACCAGAAACGCTCCGCTGTATCGTACTTTGACTGACTAACTAGCATTGACCCAGGCGACGTCTTGCTTCGTTCAGGCGTGCGTCATCACGCCCGCGTCATCACTCGCATTCACGGCAGGAGTAGATAGTTGTGCTTCACGTCCACAGGAGCAACATCAGCCGGCAAGATGATAAACGTCGGGGGGGTGATCTCCATCATCCTGTTCTACGTGCTGATCCTGGGCGTGGGCATCTGGGCGGCGAGGAAGAAGCCTCCCGGAGAGAACTCGGAGGAAGAGGTCATGCTGGCGGGCCGCTCTATTGGGCTGTTCGTGGGGATATTCACCATGACAGGTATGGATATGGGATATTCGCAATCAGTGCCCACGTTGTATTGGTGGTATGTTAGATAATATGTTCTTTCCCTTCCGGTTTCAAGGTTATAAGTTCGATTTCAGTTGGGAAGCAATATCATTTTTCTTGGATTATTGTTTTTCCAAACATACAAGCGAAGGCGAAATAGAAAATCGGGAGGATATTTACGGCTTCCTAGCTGGGTAAAAATGCTGGTGTGGAAGAGGACATAGAGGATTTCTAAAGATTTTTAGCTTGTTGATAAGGAGCCGCAGTTAAATAATGTACTACCTCAGGCTTTACTTTTATAGCATAGATGATATTAAGGTAGGTCAGTAGCTAGGTCAGGTAGGAAGCCGCTGTCGTTTAGATCTGGTCATAGATGGTCCTAAATATCTTAGAAAGAAAACTGTAGGCGAATCTCGATATCTTAAGACATAACGATACAGGATACCTTTTCACACTGATGTAGGTACCTAGTATAGACACTATCGTTTTTCAGCAATTCATTTTCGGTAATTTGGATTAATTGTCAATGTAGTGTGTTTTTTTGCAGTTAGTAAAAGTACAAAATGAAATCGTTTATTCATGAAATTCCCGCCCACCCCTAGAGCCGAGGGTGGCTAATCTAATTACTTGTCTTATACGTCCGTCTTTAGCAGCAGCTGTCACACCTGTCAAACTGTGCCCTACTGTGACAATACGTAATTGCACTTAGTAAACACATTTTGCTTGATCACTATTTTAGCAGTAAAGTGTCCAATATAAACTGTGCAGACCTCGTTATATTTGCCGGCGCAGTGTGCATTATACTCCTAGATCACTGAAAAAGAGGTAGAGCGTTGAACTATTAACATGAGTGAACCAGTCGTGAATTGGTGGCTGACGCGGAGTATTGTTGCAGCCACATGGGTGGGCGGAGGCTACATCAACGGCACCGCGGAAGCCATCTACACGTCGGGGCTGGTGTGGTGCCAGGCGCCCTTCGGCTACGCGCTGTCCCTGGTCTTCGGTGAGTGATCGCTTTTCAGGCTTCTATAACAAGATCCCAAGCGACGTGCTTGATTTATCGATTACGAAATTCAAAAATGTAATTAAACAAAACCTGTCTCGTAAAGCTTATTATAGAATATCAGAGTACTTATATGACAAAAAAGCTTGGGACGAATCAGCTCCAACTCTGCTAGGTATCCCTAATAATGTTAACAAGGTTCATAATACAAACAAAGCGCTAGGGCCCAGCGAGTTTCTTGTCAGTTCTTCTCGTACTGGGGATAGGACTGGAATTGGCACCTAGACTCACCTAGTATGTAAGACGATTCAAAATGATCCTTGTGATATAACTGAATAAAGATTATTGACTATTGACTATTGACAATTGGTCCCACTGCAGACGCTGGAAGGCAAAGTCTAAAAGTACTGCCTTAGCTGACATTAACTGGGTGTGAACTAACCGCTGCCTGCTCAGGACGAAATCTAACAAGAGTAGGTAACCCAGTTAGAACATACAAAAAACGCTGTGCCAAATTTTATTCTTAGTGAAAGGAGACCTCAAGACTCATTCACTGGGGTAAATCAACGATCTAGCAAAACTTTGGTCTGTTCCTCTAACCTAACCTATTAGAAGGAGTCAGTACTCGGCCTGAACGCTATAACCATGTGGTCTGTGTGGTGTGCAGGCGGGATATTCTTCGCGAACCCGATGAGGAGGCAAGGCTACGTCACCATGTTGGACCCCCTGCAGGACCTGTTCGGCAGCCGCATGGGCGGGCTGCTGTTCCTGCCGGCGCTCTGCGGGGAGGTGTTCTGGGCGGCGGGCATCCTGGCCGCTCTCGGTAAGTCCGATTGTGTTGGAGTATTTGGAACGAGTGCGCGGCGTGGAGCATGGACGAGTGTCCAGTTATGACTGTTCAAAGTGTACACGTTGCGGTCATTTGCGGTTTGTTTAATCTATTATTAATTCCTGAAACAGTTTACTCACCAAATGGATTGTTTATAGTTTCAACGGTCACGCATAATAGTTGATTGCTTACTTGTGTTATAAGTAAAGTAGGTATATGCGTTGTAGGTATACCTCTTGTTCTCTATACGGTCTACATAGGCACTAAGCCTATGAACAGCTCCGCTTTGAATAAGTTATAGTAAGACGGCAAGGTCTGACAGCAAGACTGATTCAAGTTACTTTGTTAGAATAAAAAAAATCAAAACTAACTGAAATAAATCTGTTTACGAATATGAAGTGGTCTGACTGACTGGACCGACGGCCGAGTGCTCGTTGTACTTCCGCCGGAGAAAGTAGAAGGTACAAGTAGGTATTAATCCAGCCTTGTGTTATTTGCATACCTACTTTACTGAATAAACTTTCTTGAATCCGACATTTTTATGGGCTTCGTGCTGAACATTAAAATACTCCGTTTTTACTCTAAGTACATAAATCAATCGCTGTGCGCAATTGCGCGTCCTTTGTGAATTTAAATTGCAGACTTCTGTAGTTTGTCTGTACCTACCTATACTTTCCTACCTGCATCATCAGTTCGTTCTGTAAGACAAGTCTATCATGCCTATTATGGATTAATATGGATTGAGAAACTATCCGAAATTGGGTTAGATTGTTTCTCAATCCACCTGTCATTACGTGTATCTAAGTAGGTTATATCAAGTGACTGGCTGACACTTAATTATCTTTGCCGGCCCTTCATGGAACTTCCACAAAAGCACGACACTAGGTACTTACCTACAGCCATCGGTACAAGTACGTACAGTTTTTATTACATATACCTAGGTAATCTGTTCTACCTATATTATATACTTACTATTTAGTGATGAATGTGACTCATGATGATAAACATTTTATCGATCAAAACTAGGCACAGTTATAAATAAATTCAGTAATATGGTTATGCACATTTACCAGTAGGTCTAAATACGTGGTAGCTTGTACGGTTCTATGAATTTGTAGTCACTGTAGAGGTACCACCATTGATCGATCGAAACGTTTTAAGTAGGTAAGCCGGCACTATACCGACTATTCCCGCTGCTATGTACGGCAAAGATGAACATATACATAGGTAGGTATATAACTTTGTGAGGTCGACGGAAAGGGAGACGTTGACTGGATTGATGGAGGTAAATGAGGCCTTTATCTTCTGCTCCGAAACGCTCTCGAGTAAATAGATCATAAAACGGCGCTCCGAATGTCCTACGATCATAAAAATAAATCGGAGCACAGTTTTCCGCGCGTCCTCTCGGCATCGCGTGGCGTGATGTCATTCACAACCCTTAGCAGAAGGTTGCAGGGTCGAGGAAGGGGGGGGCGGAGGGGGGGGGGGAGGAGGATCACAGGGTTGGCACTTCCCTTCGACGTCGCTATGCTTTTGATACCTTTGTGTTTGTATACGTGTCACACCCGAACCTGCCCCGGCGGCGGCGTTCTTGTTATTAATACGAAGTCGTAATTTTTTTTTAATACCTTTACTTACTTTTGAAATATTCTTAAAAATAAATATTTACGTGAAATTGTGACCTTTCAAAGCAATATTTATAAACAAAGTTATGACCTTTCCGACCTAAGTCTTTTGGCAAAATGGTATTGTTTAGAAGAGGTCTCCTTCGGGTGCGGGTCGACCGACGGAAGGTTAACGAGGCCATAAACCATTTAAAGCTTCCGCAGAGTATCAGGTTTTTGCCGAACGACTCCGACACGACACCGCACCGACTTTATCGAGAACTCGGAAACCCCTCAGCTCACCGTGATTCTATCGCAGGATCTGAGATATCATAGCGTCAATGTTATTACAACATCATTGTAAACTAATGTAAAACTTCACAACTTTCCATATGGAGTTTTTCATATGCTATGCTTCTCAATTTGTTATTTTTGCCGTTATTTTAATAACTTTTTTAACCATGATTTTAGAGCTCGTTTTTCAAACTGAGCATGAAAATGGAGCAACAAAGTATTGGTTGGTAATAAGTTATTTCACGAAGGGTACATTTAAAATTAAATAACATTTTACGAGATAACCAAAATTATTTGTTGTGAACAATGACGAATAGTGAGAACAATGATGGAACTGTTGAGGAGAATCGCCATGAACGAAGCCTGTCCTGGCCTCACTAGCGACGTTCTGTGCAGGTGCGACTCTGGCTGTGATCATCGACATGGACCAAAAAACGTCGGTGATCTTCAGCGCATGCGTGGCCGTGTTCTACACGCTGTTCGGGGGGCTGTACTCCGTGGCGTACACTGACGTCATCCAGCTGTTCTGCATCTTCATCGGCCTGTGGATGTGCATCCCCTTCGCCTGGGCCAACGAGCACGTGAAGCCGCTCGGCTCCATGGAGGTGGACTGGATAGGGCACATCGACCCCGAGTACTACTGGTTCTACGTGGACTACGGCCTGCTGCTGGTGTTCGGAGGCATTCCTTGGCAGGTGAGACTGTCGCGGACGACCTGGGGCCTTCCCACGAAAACTTCCAGAATGATTCCGTCACGATTCCATTATAGAAACGTCACTACTTCAATACAATTTGCATAGGTCATGGTTCGAAATAACAATGTAATATTAATTCGGCACTGTATTATGAATTCGTGGTGAGGCCCCTGTACTCTGTGCCTGTAAGGATCGTTTGAGTACTGTCCCGTTCCACCAGGTCTACTTCCAACGCGTGCTGAGCAGCAAGACGGCTGGTAGGGCACAGCTCCTGTCTTACGTGGCGGCCTTCGGGTGCTTGCTGATGGCCATCCCGCCCGTCCTCATCGGGGCCATCGCCAAGGGAACTTGTAAGTAGCTTTTGCTCTATGTAAAATGCGAGTAGAAAGATTTATTTATTTATTTAAATTCTTTATTGCACACAAAATACAAAAATGAAAAAATGGCGAGCATAATGCCGAAGGCATTTTCTACCTGCTGACCAAAGTAAAGTAGGAAAAATACAGAAGGCGTGCTAACAACAAAAATAATCTAACATTAAACCTAGAATTTAACATGAATGGGAATATAATACAGTAATACAAACTATGTAAAATATTAAAATTTTGCAGGAGGATGATGGAGACGATTTGAGAAATAACTCCCGAGTCCGTCTTTTAAAACTTTCTCTGGAATCAATCTAACGTACCAAAGATGCAGGCACAAAACCTATGCTATAATTGTATAGCATTCCTTGAATCAGCTGCTTATTTGATTTCCAAGATTTGGCAGAATAATCTGCTAAACTTCAAGAGAACTACAATAACCGTCGTTGCAGCGTGGAACGAGACGGACTACCGCGGCGACTTGACGCCCGAGGGCGAGCTGACGTCCGACCAGACGTCCATGATCCTGCCGCTCGTGCTGCAGCACCTCACGCCCGACTTCGTGTCGTTCTTCGGGCTGGGCGCCGTGTCCGCCGCCGTCATGTCCTCGGCCGACTCCAGCGTGCTGAGCGCCTCCTCCATGTTCGCCAGGTATATCTGCCTCAATGAGTCGAGGCATTCGTGAAGTTAGCCGCAAGAGCTGCGCAGTATCGTTTTTCGGGAGCAATTGGAGGTATGAGGAGGGGGGAAGGAACTGTACATGCGCAAACTCGCACCTGTGGCTAACTTCACGAATGCCTAGATCCGTTGGATGACCTGTACTTGGATACATTTATGTTTGAGAAAGGGAACTGCTGTTTAGATATTTATTGTTTGATATCCTTGGAGACTAATCAAAATCTGGTCTCTGAAATTCAGTGGCATCAGTCATCAGGCCGACGTCAGCCAAAGTATAGAACGAACAAGAAGCAAATGTACCTTTTTTGTCCAGGAATGTGTACAAGTTGATCTTCAGACAGCGAGCTTCTGAGATGGAGATCATCTGGGTGATGCGCGTGGGCATCCTCGTGGTGGGCGTGCTGTCCACCGTGATGGCGCTCACCATCCCCTCCATCTACGGCCTGTGGTGAGTAGCCGTCAGTACCCCCCCTCCTCCCCAACAGTACCTAAATAGTACCCTAACAGTAGCCTAGTCGATCAACGACGTTCTACACCGGACTCAATATTTGACAAACTTTGAAATAGATGTTCTGCTCATTCCAGACGTTTTACTAGTAGATCATTTTACTGTTATGCCGTTCATCCCACAAGGGCGTTATATTAGACTAGCTTTAGACGGCTTTGGTTCCTTAACAAACAAAAAAAATATATCCCACGGGAACCGTACATTTTTCCGGGATCCAGACATCCAAACAAACTTTCGCGTTTATAATATTAGTAGGATTGTCCTTCTGATACGGACCCACGTAAAAGACTGTAGATTTGCTGATCTAAGATAGAATCTACACGTTACAAAATACATGGTGTGAAAAAATAATGGTTTAATGATAATGTACCTAGGCCTAAGAATCTTAAGTGCGGATCGTGCGTAAGGTGTGAATGTGCATCAAGCAAGGACGCGTCTCAAATTATTCAAATGTAACATTCTCCTATTACCGTTCAATAGGCGATAAACGGTCCATATTGCGGCAATGGGTCCTGATGGGCCATCACAATCCGGCCAATAAAGCGATACCAATTATGTGTGGTCATGGTGGTGGGTGTCGCAAGCAGACCGCGGAGGGCCAGGGCTTACTGTTCGAGAACTACACGCGACCTCATCTAGAATAACTAGATTAATTCCCAGAGCATAGTCACTCACATCACAGTAAGTATCCCAAATTTGGGATATTGTATGGCTCTTTTGCTCGCCTAAAGAATGCGCTTGTATCTGTCGTGCAGTTTCTCAGTATTTCATCATAAACACTTCATAAACACAGTATTCTAACCATCGATCATTTATTTCTATGTAATTCTAAAGCTGGATAGAACTTGGAACTGTCAAAACAATTACAATTTAATGCGCCTCCCTCGCTCATCAGACTTTAATGGAGCCGAGCTTGCCTAAATAACGATAACTGTTAATGACGGCCGTAATGATGACTATTTTGAAATCCATTAGAAAACTTTTCAAAAATATATACAAACGTCCATCTTTTGTTTAAAAATGACTGTCGCGTTGGCAACATTTATATAAAAATTAAAAAGACTCTTGACACTGGCAAAACTGATCCCAAAAGAGATAGATGCCATAAACAAAGAAGAAGAAGAAGAAGACTATTTTGCTAACTTTTTTTTTTCTTTTATCTTTGTAATTATACGAGTATACTCGTATTTGAATCGCTTATTACTGAAGTTACCTATCTCTATTTAACTTTGTAGTCAATAGTCAAAGTGGTCTTTAGAAAACATCAATAACAGCTGTTTTGAAACGGTCGTCGCATTTCATGAAATAGCCCTCATACGTTCGGTGGAGCGATGTGCAGTGTGCAGTGTGCAGTGTGCAGTGTGCAGGCTCGCAGCACGCCCGCGGGACACATCACGGACTTGTCATTAGCGGCGGCATAGATTAGGTTGTATTGCGCCACGGCACACGCGGCTCCGCGGCCCTTCGTCATCATTTCAATCGAACGACATCGTGCAAGGCTCAAGACAGGCCTAGAAAGAACTGGTGAAGATACCTAGACTGAACCTTATGCAAAGTTCTATGTCCAGTCGTGTAATTCTTGCTTGATTTTTATTATTCTCCTCGACTGAGGGCGGATTCGCCCAAACTACTTATACCTAAGCACCATCCCCAGAGTAAATCGTAGTTATCTATACTAATATTATAAAGAGGAAAGATTTGATTGTTTGTTTGTATTGAATAGGCTCCGAAACTACTGGACCGATTTGAACAATTCTTTCACCAATGTGTAGAATTAACTTTCAGGTTGAACGTAGGCTATACTTTATGTAGTTACTTTGCGGGCGATGCCGCGAGCGGAAGCTAGCGAAAGAGTAAACTGACAGTTTACAATTGACGTAACATTATTCTGAGAATAGTTATACCACAAGTTGGTGAAATCCACCCTGAGTCGGGTCGATTATTTCCATTTCTTTTGTAAGAAACTACTTATAAATTTCAAAATATTTCCAAGGCTTAGGTATTTTTCTCTATCACTTGTCAACGACAGACTTAAAACAATGATTACTGTGAAACTGTAATTTAAAAACTTGTTCAATGTAAGCTGAAAGCTCACGTTCAAAGCGAGAAATTGATACTTTAATAATTTAACTTGATACAAACATGAAATCCACGCCCCGGGGCAGAGTACCTACCTACTTGAAACGTAATCCCACCGCCTCCCACGCCGGAGGCCGGCAGACAGGTAGGTTCTCTAATGGAACCCGATTGTTACCTCCACTTATAAAACCTTTCCCAAAAGCCAGATTTCAAAAAACTCTCTTTGAATTTTGTAAACCGCAATCTAGGGGTTGGGGTCGAGCTTAAGGCCCCTGCTCGCTGGCTACGAGCCTGCACCTAAAGGGGGAGGCTCCCGATATAGCCACCCCTGATTGAATATAGATGTGGATTTATAGTTGGAAGCTAAGGCTGGGTTGCTATTTCAAACGATTGGAGATTACCTTTGAAGATAAGCCAATGAACAGTGGGAAAGATAGACTAACTGCCAAGAAATATACTAATTTAGGAATACTTAATATGTAGGTTCTGGCAGGGAGGGCCATTTATACCAGAGTGTCGTCAACTTACTGACGAAGCTGAAACTTTGCAATATAGATTTATTATCGGCAAATGACTGGCTGGAGGCCTGGGAGCCGAATGATGTTGAACATTCTGCTAAGAATACGATTCGCACAAATCGTGACGCATTCCTCTTCCCTCGCCGAGAGTCCGTCCTAGTTTACAAAATGTATATTATGAAGGGTGTTGCGCAAGCGCACCCAAGGACAAGTGGACCATTCCGCTAAACTGCACATTATTTCACTGACGATGCAATCATCTGCGTACGTGAATAATGACATCGTGCGGGCGCTGCGTGCCGCGTCGCCGAGCACCCATCAATGTTTGTCTAAACCTATCATTTTTCAAGACTAGTATTAGTTTTGATCAGCAAAGTTGATTTACAATGGCTGTGATTCCGTTGTTCTAAGTTAAACATTCCGTAAATAAACTCTCTTACATTCCCTCTAAAGATCAAAACAGAAAGACATTCAAAGAGACCCAACTAAAGTTAAGTAATAAAATAAAATAAATAAATAAATAATGCTGAACAATCACAGCATCATCTAGCCCCAAAGTAAGCTACTCAAAGCTTGTGTTATGGGTACTAGATAACATATTTAATACATTAGCACCTGGTGGACCGAGCTTTGCTCGGTTTTTTTTGGTAAATCTTGTTTTTTGGAAAATGAAAACTATATAGATCGATTTATCGCCTCTGAAACCCCCCGAATACTAATTTTCAGGTAAATCGTTGGAGCCGTTTCCGAGATTCAGATTATATCTATACTAATATTATAAAGAGGAAAACTTTGATTGTTTGTTTGTTTGTTTGTTTGTTTGAAATGAATAGGCTCCGAAACTACTGAACCGATTTGAAAAATTCTTTCACCAATGTGTAGAATGAACTTTCAGGATGAACATAGGCTATATTTCATGTAGGTACTTCGCGGGCGACGCCGCGTGCAGAAGCTAGTATATAATATATACATACATATATACAAGAATTGCTCGTTTAAGGGTATAAGATATACATAAATAGATATTTTTTTTTAGTATACATAGAAAACACCCAGACCAACGGAACAAATTTCTGCAGATCGTACACAAACTTGTTCCGCGGCGGGAATCGAACCCGCAACCTCTTGCGTCGCAGGCGGACTCTCGCCCGCTGTGCCACTGAGGTCGTCAAAAGACAATGGCTGTGATTTCGTTGTTTTGAGTCAAAACATTCCGTAAATAAACTCTCTTACATTCCCTCTAAAGATCATGACAAAAAGACATTCAAAGAAGATTATTTAAAGATTAAAGATTATTTATTTCAATAAAACATTGTTACACAAAAACACATAAAGACTATCAATATCAAAGGGCAAATAATATACAATGACCCCGCACTAGGCTTAAGCCTGTGTCGCGGGTGTCCGAGGGAGAGTTTAATTAATTAATATAACTTAAAATATATAAAAATAAAAAGTTTGGGCTATTGTTATAAAAATAGTTACTAAAAAGTGTATACATAAAACACAATTATTAATAAACTACTTAGTTTTATGCGGGGTGTCTCGAGTCAGTCTGCCGATAAACTTCCTGAACACAACACCCTTCGGCCAAAAAGCGCCGTCCATGTACATGGAGAGCCGATTCGTTGGTACTCTCACCATAAATGAATTGAAATTCACATTCCGGCGAGATTCCAACTTCTCGACTCTTATAAGAGAGGCCAGTCTTCAGTCTCAGATACTCCACCACGTTACCCAAGAAAAGAGACCCAAGTAAAGTTAAGTAATCGTAATAAATTCATAATACCGGGCACTGTGATGGAGTCGGTTGACAAGACGGCTGCGGTCGGCAGGTCGATGTGCTCGGACCTGGTGTACGTGATCCTGTTCCCGCAACTGCTGATGGTGGTGCACTTCAAGCACCACTGCAACACGTACGGCTCGCTGGCCGCCTACGTGGTGGCGCTGCTGGTGCGCCTGTCGGGCGGCGAGAAGATGCTGGGCCTGCCCGCGCTCATCCACTACCCGGGCTGGGACCCAGAGCGCGAGCAGCAGCTCTTCCCCTTCCGCACCATGGCCATGGTCATGAGCCTCTTCACGCTCGCCTTCGTCTCCTGGCTCTCGGTGTAAGTTATCTACTCACACTAGTTATAGGTCATCCAACGGATCTAGGCATTCGTGAAGTCAGTCACATGTGCGAGTTTGCACATGTTTAGTTCCTTCCCCCCCTTCTCATACCTCCAATTGCTCCCGAAAAACGATTGCGCCGCTCTTGCGGCTAACTTCACGAATGCCTAGATCCGTTGGATGACCTATACGTATTACAGGTAGGTACCTAACCACGCTTCGTTAATTTCTCATTCACTAATTGCATTATTTTGAGTGACTACAATCACAATTAAATAGATTACCTACCTAGGTCGCAGGTTCTTTGAGCTGGATAATTATTTTCATTCGTCTGATGTAGGGTCTGTACTGTGAAGGTTGCAAAGGGCAAACATTTGTAACGAATTAATTTGCCGAAGCCTGCTGAGCCGGCACTAACTTTAATGGAAGTTGACATTCAGATGTCAAACAGAATTTTCTCCGTTTTCGGGAGTCGGGATTGGAGAACGAGAAAGTTTGCCCTTCATTAAACATTTACAAGCGGAGAGGGTCCCGGACTCGCTAATCAAACAATTATTTAATTTATACAACTGGCGGATTTTATAACTTCGTTATGAAACTTTAGATGAGGCAATAATTTTAAAAAATAAAGTTATGTGCGATAGAAAACTTAATCTTTGGACCTACCAAGTCACAGAATAATGTAATAATAGCTCTGCCGCCGGGTCCTTAGTCGTTACAGACCACAATTACAGAGGCTATTTGACTGACTGCGGATCTCAGAGTGTAATCACGTCACGTACGTGGGTAGGCGCAGGTCGCGCAGTCGCCGTGTTCCGGAAACGAGGAAGTGACATTTGACGACAGACGGACTGTAATGAGTTGGAAAGTTCGCGAGTGAACGCGCACGACGTCACCGTGGAACAGGTCGACAGCTCGGGACGTGATGTTGTTATTGTTATCGTCATCGCCCTCAGGTTCCTGTTCAACAACGGCTACCTGAGCCCCGAGTCGGACTACTTCAACTGCGTGGTGAACATCCCCGAGGACATCCGGCGCGTGGACGAGCCGTCGGAGGCGGGCGAGCAGATGTCGGTGCTGGGCGGCGTGCCGGGCCGCCTGTACGGCGCCGCCTGCACGCTGGTGGGGCCCGACGAGCGCGCCGGCCGCGTCAACCCCGCGCTAGAGCCCGACGACGACCTGGACGACCCCAACGACGGGCCCACGCCGCTCTTCGGCGGCTCCAGCGCGCCCCCGCCCCTGCAGCCGCTCGGCAAGCAGACGGCCTTCTGAGCCCGGCCCTAGTCTTACGGAAACATATTTTACGACGATTTTACTATATGTATGTTCACATCGAAATAACTTCAGTCCCCATCGCGACGACTCCTCACGACTGCTCAACGTTAGCTATTCTTCCGCAAACACTTTTGTATGGTTATGCTGACATGTCTATAAAGCGTGGGTATTATCGAAGAACTATAAGCGTTAAAAGCAATAGATATTATATAATATTTATACCTGATGTATTTGGATATATAAAATGTTGTTACATAAACAATGTAGGTATGTGAATAATGAAACTCATACATATCAAAATGTGAATTATGTTTAGGAGAGATGTTATATTTATAGTAGATGTATCGTTTACTATCGAGAGGATTCCTTATTTACGTCAATTAATGTATAGAGACGCACGAGTGCGACCAGCGCTGGTACGAGTAGCTCGCACGCCGCAACACACGTCACACCGTAGGTGAATGCTGATCATGTGACCAAAGATAGAACAAAAATATATGATTATGTTGTTTGAATTATAGAGATTCTATTTAAATAATTATGCAGAGCATTTTATGAAATAAATAATTGTATACACGTAGGTAAACCTCGAACTGTACCGAAAGTATTATTCGGAACTTGAAACACGACGTAGGAAAAGGTCAATCAAAGTGAGCACAAGACAAAAGCGCAGGTAGTGTGATACATAAGTACATTTGTGAGTAGCTGCCTGGCGCCTGCGCCCTGCGCCTGCGCCCGCGCCTGCGCCCGCGCCTGCTGCCACAGCACAACGGATGTTGTTTTCAATTGTAAACACGTAACGTTATTATATTTCTGAGCTTTTAGAACTATTAGTACAATTTAGCGGCCGTTTTAGTTTTATAGGCTTTATACTGAATTTAATGATAAAATGTAATTTAATTGAATGTTATTTGTGATTTTAAATCTGGATGTGTCACTGTAGGATGCGTTCCGAGGAGTAGGTACTCATCTAAATGCTCGTGCTCCGAGCCGGCAGTGCTGGAGGTGAGCTGTTGTGTCACTAGTTAGCTGTTACCAGCCACTGTCCGCGTAAAGTAAAGTAAAGTAGAATTTATTGCAAGAAATACATGTTACAAAGATGTTATTTTTCATTGCGTGCCGACTAGCTTTATTCTGCTCTCAATTATTCTCTTTCCACCTTTCAAACTACATCTGTTCAGTAGTTTCAGAGATGTGCACGGACAACCAAATAAAAAGACAGACAGGAAATAATTCTAAAAATCGCTGTTTGTTTTGACCTCTCATTTTTCAGACATACCGCGTTGTGTATGGATGACTCGTAATGTTGTATGAGAGAGGCCTAAGCATCATTTGTAAACTTTTGAAAGGAGCCAGCACTGCCGGCGCGGGCGCACGCTGTTGTATTCGTATTATCAATGTGTCTAGTCTGATGTCCGTGACTCGATCTATCTTCGAGTATTATATCTTGATATATTTATAGTTCTCGTTCAATTACAGTAAAGCTTTTATGAATTTTATATCTTACATATCATTTTGTTGCTGTAATATTGTGATAAACCCTGTAATTAGCTAAGACTACAATGAAATCGATACATATCAAGTCCTCGCGACTATATATTTAAACTAGTGATTTAGTGTGGAAATGGTACATATCAATATATACTAAGCGTAGATGTAGGTAGGTATGTTGTTATACTTCGGCGTCGTCGCTTCCTTTTATGACCGTCTACCAGCACGACGGTGTGCATTTTCTATTATAATATATACGTACTGTGCTATTATATCTCAATATCTACTTTATTTACTGAGTGAAATATCAATCTATTTAATGTATAGCTTCGTACTACAAGTCAAAATATTATGTACAACTTCATTATGTATTGTTTATTTGTCGCGTGTATGGGATCGTCGAAGGAAGCGCCCGCCCCACTGTTAGATAGTAGATATACTTATTGACTTATTCCTAGTTCTTGTTGAATATTTTGAAAATGTGGAATATATAATTATGTGTATTGTTGTGAACTCTACGGTTGCTCCTGTGACGTAATAAAGTATATAGCATGTTGAAGACTTTCTTTGAAGGTTCACCCAGCCACCTCACAGGTCATTGGGGGTAAATGAGAACGAATTTTATTATTTACAATCTTTTATATTTTATACAAAATTGCTTAATTTTGTAGGTACTTATACTAATTTTGTACAATTAATACATTAAATAATTAATACTTTCGTTTTCCGATCCTCACAACCTGCAGCGGTAACAAGCATGATATCGACTGAGGGACGCGGCTCGCCCCCCGCTCTTTGTAAACCAATGGTAACAAACACATCCAGTATTTGCTGATGTGGAATAGTGGAAATTTTAAGTGTTACAATCACAGTCAGCTTACACAAAATCAGGATCGTCGTGGATCTATTAAATATTGACTAATTGGTATAAAAGTAAGTGCTAAGAAGTTAAAAGTGTAGACCCGAGGCTAGTACTTGTAGCCGCCGTTGGAGTCGTAGCTCTGGCTGATGGTGGCCGGCACGCCGGAGCCGTGCCCCGACGAACCACCCGAGGAGAAGCCGCCGCCGGAGCCGTGACCGCCTGCCCCGCCGGACGAGTAGCCGCCGCCGCCACCGGACGAGTAGCCGCCGCCGGAGCCACCGGACGAATAACCGCCGCCGCCGCCGGACGAGTAGCCACCACCGCCGGACGAATGTCCACCTCCTGATCCGCCCGACGAGTAACCACCACCGCCTGACGAATGTCCACCTCCTGATCCGCCCGAAGAGTATCCACCGCCGCCTCCGGACGAGTAGCCACCGCCGCCCCCGGACGAGTGACCACCTGAGCCGCCGCTAGAGAATCCACTGCCGAATCCTCCTGAAGAGAATGATGAGCTAGAAGAAAATCCACCTGAGGACCCTCCGCTCGGCGCGCCGTAGCTGCTGGAAGGGGGGGCAGGGGCGCCATAGCTGCTAGATGGAGCGGCGGGGGCTCCGTAGCTGCTAGATGGAGCTGATGGAGCGCCGTACGAGCTGGAAGGAGCACTGCTCCCGAAACCGCTGCTACTGAATCCACTGCCACTGCTGCCAAAGCTCCCGCCGCCGAATCCACCACCGCCGAATCCGCTGCTGCCGTGCCCGGATCCACCGTGACCGGACGAGCCGCCGGACGATGGAGCGCCGTAGGAAGATGATGGCGCAGCTGGGGCGCCGTACGAGCTGGACGGGGCGGGGGCACCATAAGAGCTGGAAGGAGCTGGGGCACCGTACGAGCTTGATGGTGCTGGAGCTCCATAAGAAGACGACGGCTTAGGAGCCGGCGCACCGTACGAGCTAGATGGCTTAGGAGCTCCATAGGTGGTCGAAGGTCCAGTGGGCACTCCGTAGCTGGTCGCGGGTGGCCTGGCGGGGGCTCCGTACGAGCTGGAGGGTTTTGGAGCACCGTAACTGGATGATGGACGGGGGGCAGGGGCGCCGTAGCTTGACGATGGCTTCGACGGCGCTCCGTAAGAGCTGGAAGGTGCAGGAGCTCCGTAGGAGCTAGAAGGGGCAGGAGCTCCGTAAGAGCTGGAAGGTGCAGGAGCTCCGTAAGAGCTGGAAGGTGCAGGAGCTCCGTAAGAGCTGGAAGGTGCAGGAGCTCCATAGGAGCTGGAAGGGGCAGGAGCTCCGTAGCTGCTGGACGGTTTAGGTGCTCCGTAGCTGGAGGACGGCTTAGGGGCGCCGTAGCTGCTCGAAGGCCGAGGAGCTCCGTAGCTGGAGGATGGTCTGCCACCGCCGCCGCCGCCTCCGTGGCCGCCGCCGAATCCCCCGCCACCGCCGCCTCCGCCTCCGTGGCCGCCGCCAAATCCACCCCCTCCGCCGTGACCCCCGCCGCCACCACCGTGGCCGCCACCGAATCCACCGCCGCCACCTCCGTGGCCGCCTCCGCTCGACGGTGGAAGATACGATGAGCTCAGCGGGGCTGAAAATAACAGATGGTTTAAAGTTTTGTACTCACAAAAGTAAGCATTAGATATAATTATGCAACTTAACGTTTTCATTTGAGTCACTTATCTCTCTATCAAAACTACAAGCGTTCTAACTTGAACGGAGATTGACACCATTCCAACTAAAGAAACTGTAAGCTAGCACTCGTATAACAAGAGTCAGATAACCTGTGATTGTTATCAAATTAAGTATTAAAGACACAACCTTTAAAGATCTAACTCGGTCATTTGATAGAAGCGATCTCACCTTCTCTCTTAAAGTGGTTCCTGGGGGTCGCAGTCGCCATGGTGAACAGCAGGAGTGCTGCTGGCATCAGCTGAAACAATACAACAACTTACACGAGTGTTCCCAAAGATATCTTAATAAGTATAAGGACATTTCATCAGTTCTCCATTCGATACCATTCAAGTTCAAAGAATACAGCAGAAGGTAGCCTGTTATAAGCTTTACACCATGAACTAGCAATAGGGCTACGAATAAGACAGGTGGATATCCGTCCCGAAGGCCCACGACTGGTTGGTGACGCGACCCCGACCACATACCGTCACGAATCACCGCGCAATTTGTTTAATCACTAAACGTTCAGGCCATCAGATGCAGCCGCCACTGTCGCCGTTTCGTCAGGGTTTGCGCAAGTGCGCAGCACAAGGTGACTTGCGGTGGTGGTCACCCTGCGCTGTCGCAACCACTACTCTACACAGGTACCTACCAATTTTGGTAATTAATTGTGCAAATTCTATTAGTTAGGTACCTACATATGTATTTTTATTGGCAATGAAAACATTGACTGGCCTCACAGCTCAGTTTAAGTGAAATGAGTGAAATGTACCACAATATTTATTTATTTATTATTTATTTATTGGGTCTAGGTACTGAATTACCTTAAGTCTTAGGGACTTGGAGAATATTCTACCTTCAGATCTGCGAATTTTCAAAACCCTGAAAACGGGTGTAGACAACCATAAATGTATTGTCCTTGGGTGTAACGGAAATAATAAAATATGAATGAACCGGATAGAACAAACCGGTTAAGGGATGATAGGAACAGTGGACAGTTCATTATAACCAAGATAATGATGAATTGGTCAAGACGCGCCTCGCGAGGCACCCTGAGTACGGATACAGGTCACGAGCACGTGATCCAGTGCACGGGCAGTATTAGGTAACAACTATTTGGAGCCGAGGCAGGTCTGCCTCGATCAGGTGAAATTCCTCTATGTATATAATAAATTGTAAGTTTGTCAGTCTGTGCACGCGCCTGGCACTTTCGCGGATCTTGAACTTGATCGTTCTCTCGACTGCATTTTCTTTGTAAAGTACCTACTTACGGTTTGGAAGTTTATTTTGCTATAGTGTTGCTGACACCACAGTGAGACAACAAGTGTGTACGAAAGAAGCCGAGACACACTTTATTCCTATCACCACACTGATTTAAACGAACTAGTGACATGAAGATGGAAAAAATAGTAAGTAAACTAAACAATGAAACCCTTGAACACGCTCGCCAAGTGCAACGAGAGACCGTTTGCGCCATCCTCATAACCCCGTAGTACCTATTTAAGCCACTTATCATTATCTTTGATCAGATCAATTTACGTTGAAAGTATCTCGGAATCATAACGCAACACTATCAGATCCAACGAACAGTACTGAGGCGGCTCGAACGGAACGCCGAATTGCTTACTACTCTAGCACAGTTTGGCAGCCAAAAGAGTTGAGAAAAATCTATAACTACTAACATTATTATAAAGCTGAGGAGTTTGGTTGTGCGCGCTAATCTCAGGAACTAGGTACTAGTTCGAATTGAAATATTATTGTGTTGTATTCCCCATTTATCGAGGAAGGCTATAGGCTATAAAACATCACGCTACGTCCGATTGGAGCGGAGCATCAATAACAGATATTGCAAAAACGAGAAAAATATATTACTTACAACGCGCGGACAAAGGTATGCGAGATTTAGCTAGTATTTTAATAAGTGAAAACATATGTTACACGAACTCTCTTTACAAGGTTTAATGATGACAGGCAAAGGCAGGTAGGTACCTCCGCGTCTTATGATATTTAGAGTGAAAGTGCCGCTGATCTTCATAATAGCGCAGGATTAGCGCATTCTTTGTTGTGCGGTAATTACAAGTGTTTAGCGCGGTCACAGACTAACTCACTGCACGCAGTAACGCGTAGGCACTTTCTCAAAAACACACCGGTAATAATAATAATCTTTATTTTGTTTTCTCTCACCATAGGTGACATAATATATTAATGGTAAAGTAATTCTATTGTGAGTATGGCAACCTGGTTTGTAGGAGAATGTTGAAATTTGCTGTGTATTTACTCAGGTAACATTATTTTAAGTTTGTTTCTTTTTAACTTTTTAAGTTTATTTGAATCGTACCGAGATGTTCTTCATCAGCAAAAATAAGGTCTTATGGCATTTTAATGAAAGTACCTGGGTGACCGAGCTTCGCTCGGTTTTTTTTTTAAACAACGTTTTTTAAGAATGAAACCTAGCTAGATCGATTTATCGCCCCAGAAACACCCTGCATACTAAATTTCATCAAAATCGCTGGAGTCGTTTCCGAGATTCCGATTATATATATGTATATACCTACATATATATATATACAAGAATTGCTCGTTTAAAGGTATAAGATATCAGTACTCTGTAAAGATAAAAGTAAACATTTTGACCTCAAAAGAAAGGTGGATCCTTTTTCTTTATCGAGTGTACGAAACTACGAACGAAGAGTGAATGAGTCAGTGATGTTTAAAAGGTAAAGTATCTTCTAAAAGCTCATAAAATGTAAGATAGATAGTAAGTAAACATAGTAAGTGCACCTACCTACGTATAACCGTTGTAGTATTAGATGGGCGCAGATTATGATTGTCTCATTCCGCAATCCGCAATCCGCATAGCTGCGAGCCACGTGCATAACTAAGTTGCTTGCTATACCTACGTGTGTAGACGCAGCACAACTCGGTACTCACGTAAGAGTGCTCACTAATAAAATGGGTCGGTATATTATCAGCAATTATACCTGCCCATGTAATTTATTAAAAATACTGTCGAAATTGAAGCATCAATCAGAACAGCTAGTAATTAAAGCATCTGACGAAAATACCCCGACACGAGAGTAGAGCTTAGCAAAGAGGCAGGCACCCTGACCGGGCGGCTGATCGATTGGTCGCGTGCGCAGCGCGGTATCAGCTAACAGGCGAAGAGTTCCGCGCGGGCCGTGAAATCTCCGACAATGGCTGCGCACTCGGCTCTCGGCACGCGCAGGGAAATGCCGAGACGAAACGTTGCGTCAGAGCTCAAGGCATATGTACCCAACCACAAGACAAATGAAAGAACCGATACGTGTGCCCGATCAATGATAGAACGATCGTCTAGCCCTATTTACCTACTATTGGATTTTATTTTCTACCTAACATATTTACTATATTTTTTATCTGGGAGGGAATCAAACCTAACGCTGAGCTACTGTTACCGTCCGGAATATGAGTCACCTGTCGTATTTAACGTTGAAATGCTATCCAAAAATCGTTTTCCAATTGCTTCTATTTGCTTCCATCAATAAGAATGATACTACCACGAGCTTTGCAGAGATAAAGCCAATACATATAGATAAATAATATACTAGAGATAGCATACTCGTCTTGCCTCTGCGTTGAGACTTGAGGCAAGACGAGTATGCTATCAAATTGTTGACCGTATGCACAGATACTACTGCTAGTTTGGATACAAAAAATGCCCACAGTTCCGGTTATAAAAGTCTGTAACTTGTAAGGTTAGGACAGTGTTTATGATTTCCAAAATATATGAGTGAAAAGCGATTATCTTATCATTATGTCGAGCTGCAAGCGATAGTTCCCACGGATGCAGAGATCGCGCCGAGCTCGTAACGAGCCTTTGTCGCCGATCAGCGCGCGTCAATCACAACCAAATGGTCCATTTAGAAGATAATGTGCAAAAACCGATCAGACCACCGCTTCCTGTCATCTACAAAGGTGCGGAAATAGAGTGCACCTCGTCACTCCTATGTCAAGGTACTGAGGTGCAAAGTCGCGCGACAGTTATTGCGAGCCAATCTCTTCGGTACAAATTACTCGAACAGGTATGGAGTGCTGGCGCAGTGACGTCACGTGACACCACTTCCGAGGGTACTTCTAAATACAACTATTGAAACCTGAATGACTAGTTACTGGTCGCGGCTTCGTTATTGTGATACTTTAGAAAAAAAAACATGCGACCATTATGGTCACGACTGTAATCCCCAGGCTCGGTAGATAATCTCCTATCTCTAGGTACCTACTTAGATCTTTAAGGATATCTAAAGGGTTTAGTCAGAGGCACGTGCAAACATGATATTTGGCACATGACCACATTTTTGCACAGTGATTAGTATTCCGTACGAGACAGGTTGCAAGCCCATCGCCGCTTTTAATAATACTTACCTATGACACACCTTCAAATTTTTAGTTCTAGGGTTTGCCGGTTTCCTCACGATGTTTTCCTTCACCGTTTAAGCTAATTTATCTATTTTTTTTCAAATGGAAAACTCATTGGTGCACGACCAGGTTTGAACCCACGACCTTCGGATCGTGAAGTAGGGGTACTACCACTACACCACCAGCGCTCTATATGACATTTCGGACTTTAATTATTTCAAGCCGTGAGCTTTGAGCCGAGCGTGATCAAAGTTAAAAGTATAATTTTATAAACAAGTAAAAATTGGACGGTTTAATCAACATGACCATACCTAATTAGATATAGCTATGTTTATGTACTGGCCCCTATTCAATAAACATTACAAAATTGTAAAATCTAGACACGCGGCAGCGTGTCAAGCCAAGTTCAAGCGAACGGGCGAGGCGCGCACCGTGTGTAATATTACACGAACCATTTGGAGCCATTTCCACCCCCTCGTAACTCAAAAACTATTTCACATAAACAAGTCAAATTTGGCTCATCTATTGCCACTTGCGAGTAAAATATATACTCAAAATTTCATAAACACACCTCAAATGGTTATTTAGATATCAACGTCCAAAAATGGTTTTTTATGAAAATTTTTATCACTGACTGACCTATAGACGTTAATTATAACCCAGTTCCAGATGACCTAGAACGTTCAAATTTGGCATCCAGGTAGGTAGTGGGGTGGATACAAAGGAAAAAACCTGAAACTTGCAAATTTTTATATTTTTAACGTACTTTTTCAATTAATTGATTCTCCTAGGAACCCTTACTAGCGCCTGTAATATAAGAATAGCAATCTAAATAGATGACAGTCGGTCATTATGTGGATTTTAATAGGGTCTTGACGTGAATATAATAACGAGTGGAAGTAGTGTCTTGGATTGGTAAGTAGTACACTCTTACCTAGGTATACAATGTGCCAATAGTTTGAGCAGTCTATGCAGGTAGATAGATATGGCTAGATAACTATTCAGGCCTAGATTATAGTGTGTCTCGGCTTGTCGGATAGGTAGTAGGTAGGTATACTTATTCAGTAAGTACTCAAGTAGGTACCTACCTACCTGCTTAGTATGTATACCTACAATGTGCCAATAGTTTGAGCCGTTTATGCAGGTAGATTATATAAGTGTTATAATATAAGAATAAGTACTTACTTACTAATAAGTTCTGTACAAAAAGTAATGATATCCCATCAAAAACATAAATGTGAAATGAGAGCCAAGTTCAATAAGTATGTTTTAGTCGTTGACTTCAGCGACAAAAGAAGTGAGATCTAAATGGGTGCCAAGTACAATGGTCAGTCCTGAAACTTATTTATAACAATATGAAATATTTTTAACAACTTTAAAATATCATTTCATCTCATAATTTAGGATATTATATTGAAGCCTAAGGTCTGACTTGGCTAGTTTTCTTAAGAGTACGAATTATATTAGGTATGGTCTTTGCAAGTTCTTATTTTATTGTTCTAAAAATTTGGCTTGCTGGTAGAAACTAGCGATCGGACATAGTAGGTAAGTAGTTAATAATAGGAAGGTAATTCGTATAATGAGAACTAGCCATGTTAGACCTTAGGCTTCAATATAATATCCTAAGTTATAAGATGAAATGATATTTTATAGTCGTTAAAAATATTTCATATTGTTATAAATAAGTTTCAGGACTGACCATTGTACTTGGCACCCGTTTAGATCTCACTTCTTTTGTCGCTGAAGTCAACGACTAAAGCATACTTATTGAACTTGGCTCTCATTTCACATTTATGTTTTTGATGGGTACAATTAATTGTAAGCCGTTGCAATTCTACAAGTTTCTGTTTAATAAATAATACGATTTACTCGAGGAAAATTTACAAATATGTAAAATTTTCTTACAATTCTACATATTTGTAGGTTTTATTAAACAGCACTTGTCATAAAATTCGACAATATTGTCACTTCTTTACAAATTTGTAGACTTGTAATTTTTATTGAATAGGGGCCTGGTAGTGCCGACGCCACGGGCGGCTGGTGTGGCGCGAGCATCTCACGGGAACCTCGCGCCGTCTCCATGAGAACCGCCACAATGCTTCTGTGCAATATGGCGATTGTTCCGAATTGAGCAAGCCCTGGATTCTTTACTAATTCAATTTGAAGTGCTCTTGTGGAAATAAACACTCCATCAAGATAGTTTTGTTCGCAAACAAGAGATTCTGTTCTCATCGGCAGGATGTTACTAGGTTTACCAGCGTTTCACATGACGGAACTATTGGGGCCTTCTCGCAACCACTAAAGTACCTATCTGAACGTCGTACCTCAAGAGTGGCATTATTGGACAATTCTGTCGTTTAGCAAATTCATGTTTTACATTTACAGACTGTAGTTATAATCAGGTTAGGTTAATTAGGTCTGCTCGGTGCCAAAGGGAGGGAAAACCTGCAGTTCCAATGTGATGAGCATCGAAGGGTTACTTACTACGGACCCTTTTGCAAAGAACTCGGCTTAACTGCCTTGAACTGATGGAGTTTCACTAGATAAGTTGGTGTGAAAAAGGTGTGATTAAACACCTTTGTATAAAGTCATCGGCTGTGAGAATTGTGATTCATCGATAGATAAATTAATCTCGAAATCAAATTAGTTTTTTCAGTGAATTCTCACACATTTGCCTTAGAGTTGGAGTGTTCTTGTCGCCTGAGGAAGCGGCTCCGACCCCAGCGCCGTGCGGAACCCGCTGCCGTGACACTTTCTCGTGCATTAATGCTATTGACTTTTTCTCATTTTCTCAGAGGTTATTTGTAAGTAGGTATCTACGAGTAGTGTCCGCTTTTCACTGCAGTGGTTCTCAGACAAGCAAGTTGTTAGCTACTGTAGACCCTACTATGATCACCGATCTGCCATTATCGGACGTAGACCTTTTAAAATTCTACTTGCATTATAAACGTGACTGTTTGTAATAGTAACAATGGATGTTTGTTACTCTTTCACGCTGAAACGGCTGTACGGATCTGGATGAAAGGCACAGATAAAGACTATAGTCTGGAATAGCACATAGCTCACTTTTAATTCCGGAAAAATTTACCGTTACCGTAGGATAGATTCGTTTTTGTTTTTCAAGCCGCGGGCGGAAGTTAGTGTAGGTATTTATAATTTAGAAGATATTTAGTAAGTAGGTATCATCCACAATTTGGAGTTGTTCTGTGTGACCTACATTTTGGATGGTAGGTATTATATAAACAGGCATAAAAAGTAATGTTATACAAGAGCACGGTGCGCCATGTACCTCTACCCCGATTTCATTAATGGATTCATAAAATAAGTTGTTTTTGAGATTTACAGAGATTTGCATCGTAATCGCGCATTCGATTACGTTGTACATATAACAACGACAAGCATTCCCGCGGCGAAAGTAGTCTCGCGACGCGTGCCTAATACCTACCACTTTGACTTACATTGATGTTTGGACTCCAATGTTAAAACTTGCGTTCAAAACAAATCCGGAAATGTACAACATGGATTTCGGCATGGCCGCATACATTTGGAGAAAGAAATCCATTGTTTTTTACGTTTTATCATTCAGCTGTTTATTGTTATAGGTATTTATAACTATTCCAAATTATTCCAATAATTTTGGAGACTCGAGAAAAGATGACACCTATGAATGGAATAGGTTCACATTTTCACCAGAAATTCAAAAGTTTCATAGTAGGTAATACACAGCTGATAACAATTTCCAAATAATAGATAGATAGTATCCCACGACAGATTCTCTTCATCCACTCTCTTCTATCATCCGTCATCTCAGTAGTCACTCTCTTCTTACACATATTATCGTCTTTCACACAGTCCATCCATCTCTCTAGATATATTCTTACATAATTACTATACTGATTATTGTTTAAGTATTTAATTTGTGAGTTAATACTCATTGTAGTATACACCTGCGGTCCACTTTCTATGACATCACACTATACAATAGGCTCTCGATGCTTAGTGGCACACAGGGGTAGTTAGTTAGTAGGTCGCGATCGACCGCGCCGCCGGTTCGCACCATTCAGGCGGCGCACTATCGACTTGTTACGTAACTTATCAAAGACTCTTCTCGGAATGTGCCTACATCGGTACAATGCAAATGAATAGCGAACTATATTTTCAACAGTGACGTCATACTACTTTTTTTTTCTAAGTGTAATGTTTCTAACTAGCAGTAAGTACCACAACTTTACTGAACAGCAAGTACCATATCTATTACCTACTCGTATACTAATATGATAAACGTGAAAGTTTGTATGTAGGTATGGATGTTTGTTACTCTTTCACACTGAAACGGCTGAACAGATCTAGATGAAATTTGGCACAGACATAGACTATAGTTTTGAATAGTACATAGGCTACTTTTTATCCCGGAAAAATGTACGGTCCCCGTGGGAGAGATTTGTTTTTGTTTTTAAAGGTAGGTACCACGCGGGTGAAGCCGTGGATGGAAGCCAACCTTTTTTAGTAAACTTATGTGTTATGTGACGGCTTTTGTTAAATGAGTACTTAGGTCTAAAACACAAGCTTTAGGTAATTCATCATCAAAGAGTAGGTACGCGGCTCGGCATTAGCGCCGTCACGACATATGACATTTTATTGTTGAACTTACGTAAATCTATTACGTGTGGCCGAAAATCTCCGCCAAAAGGTCGCAGAGGTCACCTCAACATTAAGGCCTTTAAATAGGCCTCGTGTGGAAAAGTTTAATCTTTTCACCTAGTTTTCACGATCACACGGCCGTCAGATTAGCATTATGTAGCTACCTAATGATTAATTTATCACGATTTTTCTGCGGAAGATATTATGACGGTCACCGCCACATGAGGAACCCCTGAACTGAACTCAATAGCTTTTTTGCTTTAATTCACAAAAAGGCACATCACAAAGGTAACAGCGAAAAAGCTCACAAAGGCGTAACAAATTCTACTTCAAATAAGGACACATTATGCCTTTTCCAGACCTAATAATTAAGGCGTGACCTAAAAATGACAGTGCCGCAAAAGTCAGATAGCTATAAATGGGTCATTCTAATGGTAAAAATAAAGGTCAGTAAGATTTTTTACCATTATTGTAAAACAGATTTTTAACCTTAATTTTAGAGCTCGTCTTTCAAGCTGATGGCATAAAGATGAAGCAATAAAATATTGGTCGATTATTAGTTATTTCACGATATTTTCACGGGTACATTTAAAATTAACTAATATTTTACGAGATAACCAAGATTGTTTGTTGCAAACAATGACGAAAGTGAGAATAGTGACGAAACCGTTGAGTAGAATGTCCGAAACACTAATCGTTCGACGATCATTAGAACAAAGGTAAGAGCCTAATGTTGTAAAGCCCTTTGTGCGTGAGGCGCGTTACAAAGGGGGCATGCATCGATTCCGCAGTGAGATGACGTAATGACTCTTAGCTAATGTGCGGTGACGTACGCCGGCCGAACTTGACCTTCTTGGCGCTTTCTCGCGCAAACGCGTCAGTGTATGCAGATGTGAGAATTAGATGAGTAAACATTGCGGCTTAATGAAGTAGTATCGCGGCCGTGCTTTATTTGTCGTGAGAAAACAAATGGCGGCTTGAGTTCGGGCTTTTGGGTCATCTTAGTACATTACTTTTATTTTCAATAATTATGTATGTTTATATGTTAGTGTAAGTTTATATTTAATCTGTTCCTCTATAATAACGCATTGGATAATTATCTGTTATGTTATTTTGAGTTTAATAAACTGAATTTGAATTTGAATTACGAAGTTTAAACTTACACTTGGATGATTTTATAGGGCATTCATGTAACTGTATGTTTTACCATTTATATGCAAATATTTATTAAACTTTACGATTTCATATTTGGTAGATAGGTGTTGTGTAAGCTTGAAAGGTCTTTTTTCGTATATTGTAATCATAAAATAAGCGGATTACCTTCTAATTTTAATATGAAATCAGCTTAAAGACGTAATATTTCACAATTTTGGATTTAAGTAGGTACCTAGTAGGTAATTAAATTTAAAAAATCTAAACTACCCGAAATTGAAATTATTTTCAAAGTAATTACAAGAAATTTTCTTTTAAGTTCTGACTGATCGATAGCTAGACCTCCCTGAGTGACATCAGACACTAAAGTATCCATGGTGCTATAATCAGCCGGAAAGAAGAGATATGTATCCGCCGCGGGAATCGAACCCGCACTTCTATTTACACCACGAGCTGCAGCAAGTTTATCGAATCATTAAATTATATTGTACCAACATAGTATTGAACAAATAAGTGCTCAGCTAAGTACTTGAGCTGTTACTAAGCTCAGTGGAATAAGGAAATTACATTGTAAGTTATTACAAAGTTACAAAATTATTGTTTAATTTGTGTTGCCAGCGCAGTCGTAAGTTGACAATCGCACAAAAGTCCGGAATTTCCTGGCTGAGGCAAAACACCCATTTCTATTATGTTAAATTTCACTAGCATTGATGGCTTCTCATTGTGTTCTAGCGCCCCTTGCGGCCGCGCTAGGGTTGCGCCCCCGCGCGACGGGGCCGAGGAAAGGAAACGGAAAATAATTACAGCGATCTAATTATTTTCAGACTAAGAAAATAAATAGAAAATAAATAGCTACATGCCATTACCTTGCCGTGTTTCCCATGTATTACAAGTTATACTATAATGGGATAAGCATTTATCTAGCTCTAGCTTACTGTATCGGTAACAATTCGTCATTCAATATCAAACAAGAAACTGAGAACAACATCTCGGTATCAACTTTATTTCTAAGATAATTTGTTAACTCCATCGATAGCCAAGTGTTCTACATTACAATAAGGTGAATCATTTGTCACCAAGCGCAAGAACCATTGACACTGTCAGCCCTAGTTTAGAAGAATAATGACGCAACAGCGCGCGGTGCGGTGAGCGCGAATTATCGCAAGTGACGCAACGCACCGCTCCGTGTGGCGGTGCCCTTAGCGATAATCTCTTGTCGAAAAATATAGATAGTTCATGAAAGTTACGGATTTAAGATTGAAACTAGGTGAAGCTGAGCTTAGCAACATTTATTTAAGTAAAAGATTTTGACAGGTATTGGACATGGTAAAAATAATCAGATCGAATAAAGCATAAGCCGTTGAACGGTTAATGTTTTAAATATACCTAAAGAAGGCGGTAAAAACACGACTTCAAAAAAACTTTACTCAAACGGTTTTGAATAATGCCTATTTATTGCTATAAAAAAGTAAAACAGAGTTCGTAATGTAAAGTGAAAGTGAAAAATTGTAGTTTCGGTGCGACCCGCATTTGGTTATCTTGTCATTGATTGAAACATCACGTCTGGCACTGGAGGACTGAATGTCCCGCAACTTGGGCCGGGATACCGACTTTTATATTTCCAAAATGTTACAGTGTCCCCTCAACACCGTCAACGAGGACACGCTCTGAAGGATGGGGACAGTGTACCGGGACATTGTCTCCAAAATGTTACAGTGTCCCCTCCGTCAGCGGGGCTACGCTCTGAAGGATGGGGACAGTGTACCGGGACATTGTCTCCAAAATGTTACAGTGTCCCCTCCGTCAGCGGGGCTACGCTCTGAAGGATGGGGACAGTGTACCGGGACATTGTCTCCAAAATGTTACAGTGTCCCCTCCGTCAGCGGGGCTACGCTCTGAAGGATGGGGACAGTGTACCGGGACATTGTCTCCAAAATGTTACAGTGTCCCCTCCGTCAGCGGGGCTACGCTCTGAAGGATGGGGACAGTGTACCGGGACATTGTCTCCAAAATGTTACAGTGTCCCCTCCGTCAGCGGGGCTACGCTCTGAAGGATGGGGACAGTGTACCGGGACATTGTCTCCAAAATGTTACAGTGTCCCCTCCGTCAGCGGGGCTACGCTCTGAAGGATGGGGACAGTGTACCGGGACATTGTCTCCAAAATTAGTCCTGATTTATATTGACTCTACAATTAGCTATAAAGTGTGATAAAGCTTCTTTATCGCTTTATGACGGGATCGGAAGCGCTCAGATGTAAATTCCACCGGTCACCCATCCGAATCAACTAAGTAGTCTTTAATATATTAGAGGACCAGAGGATTAAGAAGTTGTTTTTAACGGGTAAAACCGTGAGTTTAGCTAGGATTATTATAATCTTAGAAAATAATATATTTGAAATATGTAATAGAGCACTTACCAGTGAGTGTGAGCGGGCCATCGTGTCCGGCGCCTACTTCTGAAATGCAATCCGGCTGTGAGTGACGGGAGTAGGTAGTACTACATAGGTAGGTACCGACTCGATGTTTTTATTGAAATTAAGGAAAAACAGTAATTTGCGGTCGGCGACGGACTCCTACTGAATTAACTCGATCACGACTCCTAATAAACAACTTCAGGATAAAACTATAATTACGACGAAAATTATATAGTTAGCCGATATCCGGCTGATTACATTCAAGATCACTTTAATCACTTCACTGGAACCGGGGCTCCGTACTCACCAGGCGGGCTCCAGGGCGAGTCGAGCTAAGCGGGCTACAAGGGCTAAGCGGAGCTCGCTGAGTCAGCGGTGGACGGCGCGTGCGTACTGGCGCACTGTGCGCACACGCACGCGCATCTTCCTTTTATGTGGAGCCCCTCTCTCGCGCATCTCTGCCGCTTCATATATTCCGATTCTATCTCGTGAGGAGATTTATTATTGTTTTGTTGAGACGCAAAAACGGCGCTCAAACTTGTGTTTCGTGGGAAACGTCTTTGTTTTTTCTTTAATGTGTGTTTTGTAATGCTTGATTGATTTTGGACAGATATGTCTGGTGAGAACGTTTCTGTTGGCAGCCGCTGCTCCGGCTCCTGGAACGAGATGTAAGTAGGAAAGAACCACTATAGCATTGTGGTAAACAAAAACATGATCACAACTCTAATCCCCAGGCTCGGTAGACAGATCTCTAGTTACTTAGACATTTGAGTATATCTAACGAGTGTAGTCGGAGGTACGTCCAAACATGAAATTTCGCACATGCCCACATTTTGCACAGTAGTTATTCCCTACGTGACAGGTTGCAAACCCATCGCCGCTTTTTGGTAAACTTGAGCAGTAGGTGCCTTCGAGACGGCCGAGGACACGTGAGAAGACAAAATAAGTACGTACTATCAACTCTGTATCTCAACGAGAGCAGGCGAGTACTCGGTCAAAAACCATAGAGACTGCACCGGTAAGTTGTACATCCGAATCGAGCGTCTCTCGCGATGAATAATTCAGAGACCGAAATTAGTTGTAGACTCGAAGCGAGAAACTTTAATTGATGTATTCCCGTTGTCCCCATCGACTCTGTCCCCATTATGGGAACAACGGGAAGTCATAAATTTCCTTTCCGTGGTCCCCATTGACGTTTTCCCGCTATGGGGACAACGGAAACTTATAAAATATCCTTCATTTTAACCCCATTCACTGTGTTTCTCAGAGTTCCAGGCTCACGAATTTCATAACCTGTGAGAAATAATTAAAGTAGTTGCCCAGTATCACTCCATCTTGGCCAAGCGTGGAAAGCTGCTGCATTTCCCCCAACACTTGGAGACCAGCTCAAGGATGATCACGAAGATCCGACCACTTAATCAGATCGCTCGACAAGGTCAGCCGCCCACGACAACCACGACTTATTACATGATAATTATATATAAGTACTAGCTTCCGCCCACGGCTTCGCCCGCGTGGTACCTTGTAAAACAAAAACAAATCTATTCTACGTGAACCGTACATTTTTCCGGGATAAAAAGTAGCCTATGTGCTATTCCAGACTGTGATTGTATCTGTGCCAAATTTCATCCAGATCTGTTCAGCCGTTTCAGCGTGAGAGAGTAACAAATTATACATCCAGATATCCATACATCCATAGATTCTTACAAACTTTCGTCTATATACTATTAGTAGGATTTATTTTAAATGTATAAAGAAATTAACAGGGTTGTATATTAGTAAGTGACTAGGTATATTGCAGTAATATTAATATTGAATAATAGCTTCATTCCCAGCGCAGGCCGCGCTCGTATCGGCGTTCACTTGAGATCGTCCGCACGCGATACCATCCGTGCACAGAGCGCCCATCCACTCACTCACTCAATAGGTTATTTATTATTTAATATATAATTTTGTTCATCAAACTACCACATTGTACGCACGAAATAGGTAAAAACAGGACCAATATCATGTGTACCTATATACCTAACAAAGTGTGGACGATCACATTATTCTTATTCATAAAATAACATTCTTTTGCATCTATTCTAGACATTTTACGCAGTCAAGTGAAACCTTTTGCTTTTTACAGGATGCTAAAGGAAAACCGCTGTACGAGAGAGGAGACTGAAGAAAACTGGTTCAAAATAACTGAGATATAAAAATAATAAGATTAATATTCTTGAACGTGAATGTTTGTATGTATGGATAGAGGGTGTTTGTTATATATATATAACTCTTCCATGCCAAAAACGCTGAACGGATCCGGATGAATTGGCACGAAGCTAGATTAAAGTCTGAAATAGCAAACAACCTACTTTCGATCCCGGGTTCCCGTGGGGAACAGTTTTTGTTTTTCAAGGTACCACGCGGGCGAAGCCGTTTGCGGAAGCTAGTAATAAATAAATAAATAAATAATTAAATAATGCTGGACAATCCACACAGCATCATCTAGCCCCAAAGTAAGCTACTCAAAGCTTGTGTTATGGGTACTAGATAACTGATATAATTTAATACATGATATAGGTACTTACATAAATAGATTTTTTTTATTATACATAGAAAACACTCAGACCAACGGAACAAACTTCTGCAGATCGTACACAAATTTGTTCCGAGGCGGGAATCGAACCCGCAACCTCTTGTGTCACCCGCTGCGCCACTGAGGTCGTCTGAAATGAGATGAGAAGAATTTATTACTCCTATACAAGTATCTACGACGCCCGCGAATTCGTTCGCATAAAGCTTTCGACAAACAAACATGATCACGACTCTAACCCCTTGAATATCTAAAGATGATAGTCAGAGACACGTCCAAAAATAATATTCGGCACACGCCTTTCGTATAAACTTAACAGTCCGAGCGTTTATTTGTCAACGTTCGACTTAAGGCTCTTAGGTAACTATATTAAGACAAGAAGCACTCTGCGCAAACTAAACAGCTAATTACGAGATTGAGTTGACTCGATCGTAAATATAACGCCGTGTCGTGTGCCGTGTGCTCACATCTTCTTCTTCTTCCTTTAGTTATGGCAAAAAAAAAATGTGCGCAATACCAGTTCTTTTAAACGGTGAAGGAAAACATCGCGAGGAAACCTGCATACCCTAGACCAAAAATTCGAAGGTATGTGTCATAGGTTAGTATTCTTATAAGCGGCGATGGGCTTGCAACCTGTCACGTACGGAATACTAACTAATGTGCAAAATGTGGGCACCTACCAAATGTCATGTTTGGACGTGCCTCTGACTACCCTCTTTAGATGTCCTCAAAGATCTAAGTAAGTAACTAAAGATCTAAGAAGGTATCTACCGAGCCCGGGGATTACAGTCTAGATCATATTTTTTTTTCAACAATATTGATAACAATGAAGCAAGTCCGTGAACCACACCCGTCACAGTCCGTTGTTAATAAGGAAGAGATGTACCTACGTACCTACCTACTGGTCGGCAAGTAGGACGCGTATCGATGAATTGTATAACCTTCGTGAAAGAAAGCTCCTTTCTTCATCTGACGCCGTGGCGGAGGAGACTGACGTGTGACGTAACTGAGTCCCGTACCCACCAGCACTTCATACTACGTCATATTCATATGCCTACCATACCAATAACTTTGCAGGTAGAAGCGAATCTGGCGACTTCTGTCACTGCTCGGCTGACGCGTGAGAAGAGTCACGTGAAATGAAAATTGTGGACACGGTAGTGACCCGCCAAGTCGAGCCGCGAAGAGCAAGGGAAGTGTTTCGTCGTGTATTTGAACCCTCCTAATTTCGGTTTGGATTATTATTTGTTTCAGGTTTATTTTGTCAATTACCTACTTACCTAAAAAACATAATAATAAAGTTCTTTTTTAATATAATCTAAGTGTAAATACGAAAATTTTAGTCTACCTACCTAACTGATATCTAAATTAATATTGTGAGGGGACTACGAAGTATCACGCTATATTTTTAAGAATTTTTATATGTAAGTAAAGGTCACTTGAGTACTACCTGAAAATGTAACAATTTGATCTGTTATTCGATTTTCAATAAATCTGACAGGTCATCAGTGACATAAAAAATTTCAATAGAATTTCTGGAATTTCGTTTCTATACGCTTATTACTAGTAAAGAATGGAATATACTCGTAAGTACAAGACATTCTATACTACTCGATTAGTTTCTAGTATTCTCATTACTGTGTACACGTACGTTAATAAATGTCACCTTATGTCATTGTGTACGCATGGTAGGTACCTTCAACTACATGCATTCATTAACGACCAAGAAGTTGATAGCGTGCTCTGGAGCTCATAATAATAGGTATATTGTGTGGATTTGTGTATTTGAGAGAAGTAGATTTACGCCCAGCGCGACCTCGAGTCCCAACTCCTGCCCATTCGTACAATAAAAGCAAGCAACGAACCAATTACTTTGAATGCGTTCAAAAAAAGTTCCATAATGTCCACTTTGTTTTTCCTGTACATCCGGTTCCGTATTTGGAGAATCGCACAACGGTCACGCCCATAAACAACGATATCTTAATCTTTATTGTCTATGACACGAACTGGTCCGCGAGGTCAAGGGGCGCATTAGCCGGAGCCTAGACATTGGGAGAACCTGTCTCTCTACTTCCTCCGAGCTCCCTGCTTCACTTGATCCCTTCCACTGTTCTCTTGGTTCTTGAGGAGCGGAGACCGTCACGAGACGGGCGTGCTATAACCATAGAGAAAATAGTAACTATAACAGATCACTGGCTATAACGAACTATACTTTCAAACTGTCAATGTCAATCAAGTAGCAAACCTGTAGACTTTTCTACTCAATTTGATTTTTTACCGTCATTTTAAAAACATTTTTTTTGTCCTTGATGTTAGAGCTCGTCTTTCAAGCTGATAGCATGAAGATGGAGCTATAAAATATGGGTTGATAATAAGTTATTTCACGAAGGGTACATTTGAAATTAACTAATATTGTACGAAATAAACAATTTTTTTGTTGCGAACGATGACGAAAGTGGGAACAATGATGAAACCGGTGAGTAGAATGGTCCAGCTATTAGTAGTGATGATGGTGAGGTAGCTAATCTAATCAAAGCAGATTTGGATAAGTACCTAACTGATGGCAGTGTATTACAATGTATCCAATACAGAACACTATTCAAATCACGTCAAGCGTATAAAAGCTCCGTCATTGAAATGCATGGGTGACGATGGTGGCGCAATGGATTATTCCCATTAGACACTCTGCTCTGTCCCCTTGGGGGGACCGATGGGACTAAAACCTTCTATAATGTTCCCGCCTTTGCAACGGGGCGACATAGAACTTTTATAATATCTATTATATCTATAATATCTATTACATATAATATCAATTTTATATATTTTATAACTATCCTTCTGTCGCCTTTGTTACGGGGAGACATATAGAATTTTTATGAATTGAAAAGGTTCATAATGAGAGGACAAGTAGAACTTTTTCAATTAATAAAAGTTTAATTTGCCCCCCTATAGGCATTGGGGGGAAAAATTAAACTTTTTAGTCTGATCTGTCTCCCTAAGGAGACAGATGGGAATAATCCGACGCAATGTTCTGGAGTGACGATCTGCGAAAGACTGCTGGTGGAGGCTGGATGCGTCGAGCTGAGGACAGGGCGCAATGGCTCATTAGGGAAGGCCTATGTCCAGCAGTGGACTGCTATAGGCTGATGATGATGATGAATGTTCCGATGGGACCATGGCTTCGGCAGAAACATGGAAGAACACCGCTTCCACCGCTGCTGACTCTGTGTTCACAATGCTCATTTGTAGTTCCTTTGTGGTTACCACGTGTCATGCGCGGGGTCAGCGGTCACCGTCTGTTACGTCACGTCGTCACCGGTGAAATGTGCCAAATGCCATCAATACCATCGTCCACAGATGCTTAAGGCCGCGATTGTATCATAATTATTGACATTTCAAATGCTTCCTAATAGGCTGTGTGTATTAGTGATTGTTGTTTGAGGATTATATCATGTCAGTATTATAGTCAGTCATGGCACGATTAAGAGTTATGAAATTCATTCTGTTCCCAATGTCACAGCCAGGTTTTGGTGTTGGTATCGGTTAGAGAAGACTGAAGAGCAAACAAGTCTTTCAAACCACATTTAGCTATTTATTTAGGTATTTATTCAGAAAAGCGAGAATCAACATTACAGATATACTTAAGCCTAATTTTAGGCTTAATTTTAATTTTATTTCTCACCTTTCAAGTAAAAATTGCATACAGTTATCACAGTAGTTGTGTCCATAGAAAATAAGTTCTTATAAATCAAATAATATTTAGAAACTTATCCGCGATACACAGTTACATTAACAACTGAGAATTTTCGCTTTAAATTAAGCTCTTCGTACGAGCTCTCATACTATGACCTATAAAATTTGTATTGAAGTAATGTTACTTCAAGCTTGTAGTTTGACATTTCTGAAACATGATGCTTTGGAGCTTGTGGTAAGGCCCCAGAAGCTGATTAATCTGGATCTATGTTTGTAAGTGTAGAACTAATGTTGATAAAATGTGTAAATACTACTGAGCTACAAAACGTTTTGACTTTGACTTATTAATCTCTGAGCATCTGAATACTTAGAAACCTAATAGGTGTCGGTAGGTGGCGATAGGTGGGTAGGCAGGGCAAGGCCCGACGTGCGAGCTCGATGATACTGGTGGAATAAACAATGACTGAGCTTTCACTACACGAATATCCTATTATGAATTTATTTTTTACAAATGAAGTACCTATTAGGTACACTTACATAATTCTCATTATGTATAGCTAAAACCATTTTGCACAATCTTAATGTCACCTGAATGAAGGAAATAAGTACCAAAGTATTATTACCCAAATCTAATGGTCGCGAGTTGAGTAATGTTGTGTACCTGTGTCGTAGTATGTAAACAATGGCATGTGTTACATAACCCCGCACTCCCCGCACCCCGCACTCCCCGCGGGCGACATCTCGCCGACGGACGGACAGCACTATGAGAGCGGTTACGCACTGCGTCCGATCCGAATCCGATCCGTATCCGTAAAAATATGCTCCAGAGTAGTCGTAGAACTATTTCTATGGTAGTTTACGCTACATCCGTTTTCCGCCATCCGATTTCTCTCCGACATTCTAGAATCTCCATCCCGGAGATGATTTTTGACGGACCGAAGTAGCCATAGTATTATTTTTATGAACGTAAAATAACTTATGCCAAAAGGTGGCGCCTCAATTGCTTGGTTTTGTACCAGAGATCGGACTAGTGCGTAAGCAATATCCGAATTCGGTCCGAGTTTTCTAGATCCATATTTTCACGGATGCGGATCGGACGCAGTGCGTAGCCGCTCTGATTGTTTCACCAAGTATCTGTGAAGTATTCTGGCTTAGCGAGCGTGGACGAGCGTGCCTCCCGTCACCTCTTGCACTCTTCATGCATTAGAGCACTGGTGGTCTACTGGTAGGCCCCCTTCCCAGCCTGAGGTCGTGACATCCTCATTTCGAACCAGTGCAGTGAATCAAAGTGCGCTTAAGAAGCACTTTCAAGCATTTGACATATGTCTTTGAACTTTTTAGATTCGACGATATGCCGGTTTCCTCAAGATGTTTGTTAGATTTTTCGAGCAGAAATCTTTTGGTGCTCGATTGGATTCTAACGCACCACCACGATCGAAAGGACTACCACTAGACCACCAATGTAAATATCAT
This sequence comes from Cosmorhoe ocellata, assembly GCA_963675405.1. Classification (NCBI taxonomy): domain Eukaryota; kingdom Metazoa; phylum Arthropoda; class Insecta; order Lepidoptera; family Geometridae; genus Cosmorhoe; species Cosmorhoe ocellata. Next base: position 11,110,380 of record OY776253.1, on the reverse strand, counting down.
CATTCTCCTGCCTTATCCCACGCGTGGGGTCTGCACAACATGTTTTCTTCTTCCACTCACTCCTATTATTCAACTCTCTGTGTCTGCTCCTCTTACATTTATCTCACACAATCAAACCACTTCATCTTCGGCCTTCCTCTACTTGCGTACCCAGATACACTCATACCCACAACTCTTTTGGTGACATGATACATTTCCTCATCCCGTGTCCATACCATGCTAATCTAGCACTCCTCATCTTTTCAGTAACAGGCGCCACTTTCAGACTTCCCCTGACATACTCATTCCTTATCCTGTCCAACCGTGTCACCCCACACATCTATCATCTATCTATAACATCCTTATCCTGTCCAACCGTGTCACCCCACACATCTATCATCTATCTATAACATCCTTACCCTGTCCAACCGTGTCACCCCACACATCTATCATCTATCTATAACATCCTTACCCTGTCCAACCGTGTCACCCCACACATCTATCATCTATCTATAACATCCTTATCCTGTCCAACCGTGTCACCCCACACATCTATCATCTATCTATAACATCAGTATTTCAATAGCATGCACTCTTCTTTCATCCGTCTTCTTCATTGCCCAACACTCTGATCCATACATCTAAAGTGTAAATAATTGAACACAATAAAATTAAGCACCTACGTACATAATTGTTTTAAGCAACATTCTTCCATGGACTCGATTACTTAAGAAATTAAGTCAAAATTATCTGCAATAAAAATTATAATACAGATACGGTAGCATAAAATGACTGACCGTTACTGTCAAAGGTCAAATGAGCCATCTTCATTCTCAAATAACCGTTAAAACGAGCCGCTTGCAAAACGACGTAAGCGCAGTTACGCCATTGTACCGCGTGTCGGACGGACGTGATGCACTCATTTGTATGTAGATATGTGTTTGATATGCCTTGCTTTTTGGGTCGTAACTAAACTTAGGTTAACATGAGGTGATTGTTTATTTTATTCGGATTACACATATTTACCGTTATTACTAGTTTACCAACAAAAGGCCATACCACAAGCTCTTACAAACCATCGTGTTTAAAGAACGTCAAAATTTCAATCTTGGAGTAACATTACTTCAATACGAATTTTATGTTATGGTACAAAATATCAAAGTTATATTACTTTGATATTGCCCGTATAGCTTGTGGTAAGGCCTCTGTACGTAACGCAGCATGCATAGCTAAGTATTGTTTAGCGCGGTCATCACTTGTGGCATTACAATTTAGGCACGCTCGTGGCCTGCGATTTTCGTACCAGGGTGGACGGTCACACAGACAGATTATATTATACTAGCCGACTCTCGCGCAACTTGGTCTGCGCGTTTTAAGTCGTAAATTTTTTCCCATTTTTGCAACATTTTTCATTGATGCTCCGCTCCTATCGCTCGTAGCGTGATGTTGAGCTGCCTAAAAAGGCCAAGGGCCACAACCTCTTAGGGCAATATAAAAGTAATATAACTTTGATATTTCGTACCATGACCACGCAAATTATACAGATTGCATTGAAGTAGTGTTACTTCAAGGTTGAAATTTGACGTTTCTTAAACACGATGATTTGTGGTGAGGTCCCATAGGTAGCAATTAACAAAACGTTTCATAAAATGTGTTCTGATACATACAAAGGTCGGAAATAATAGCGGTGGGCGGGCGATGCACGCAATACGAGAATCATTGGAGTATGCACGCGAATGGCGATCCTTACAGTGCGAACCGTACCTATGTGTATTGTGCCTGGGTTCTGTATATAAAAGTACTGAATAATGTACTTATTGTTTGGAAAACTCTCAACATACTGAGGAGCTGAGCTTATGAAATAGGTATTGTATACACGTAATGTACTCGTAGGTATATAATATAGATGTTATTGTGGGCTGACCTAGCTCTCAATCTCTGATTTACATTGGCATGAAATGCATGAAAACATAGAGAAAATATTTAGTAACTATAACAGATCACTGCATGAAAAGCATTAAAGCACAAAAAGAGGGCCTAATGCATGAAAAGCATTAGGCCCTCCTTTCCTTAGTGTTTTTTTTGTGTACAATCCTACTTCCTATTAGTTCCTACTAATACTCTTCATCGATCTCGCGCGTGATGTCCACAAACTGCGCCCTGAAGTTTTTTGGACAGACTTATATATGTAGGTAGGACTATGTATATAGGGCATATACATACATATATATATTTTATATGAATATATATATACTCGTAATCGAACCAGGGCACATCACTTCACAGGATCCTCCAACGTTACGTCCTGGTTCAAAAGTTCAGAGCTTAATTTCATTTCGAGTTGTTATTCATCAATGCGCATTGGTATTGTGAGGCGCTCAGACACACTGCCCTCCCAAGAGTGCTAGTGAGTTCTTGTACTGCACAGAGGCGGGTGTGCCACTGACACTCTCAGCCTCGAGGCTATTCAGAGATGAGATGGTCAGGGCCGCGTGCCGCGAACTTCCTGTGCCTTCTCCGGTTGTGGAGCACAAATCACTTAAAGCACGCTACAGTTACACGTAATATTATTAAATTGATGATGGCTTTGTGTTCCGCTATGGGCATGTGAAAATTGCCCCTCTACATACATACACACATAAAATCACGCCTGTTTCCCGAAGGGGTAGGCAAAAACCACGGATCTCCACTTGCTACGATCCTGACACACCTCTCTTGCTTCATTCACTCTCATTACATTCTTCATACATGCGCGTCGGTTTAGGGTACCAAGAGTACCTGGACTTTCTCTAAAACGTCCTCAATTTTCTCGAGGTGTGTACCACTGTCCCATTCACACTCGCCTTCTATCCCTGTTTCGTCAGTCTCCTTTCATCCATCCTTTCTAAATGCCCAAACGAAACCCAAACCTCTCTAACTTCTTCAAATTTGTTAAAGACAAAATCTGTGGCAATGTAGTAAACAAGTAGTGATCTCGTTGCACGTCGCCGTCAGGTCACCGTGTCGTAAGCACCCGCCGGCCGCCGGTACTGCGGAGCACCTATCAACTTTGCATTTAAAGAGCAACATTACAAATACAGTTGCAACTCTGAAGATTCATTTTTACGACTTAATTACCTGAAATTGTAGTTTTGCAATAATCTTTAAAAATATTCCGCTCTGTGTAGTGTGCGTGCGTGGTACTTTCCTATCGTTCACAGGCCCTGTCAAGGGCACCGCACTCACCCGAGTCCCACCATTGGTTTCCTTGACCTCACTTACCTAATGTTTTTTGAATCGACTCTGTGTATCGATAATCAGATATCTAAAATCGCGCGAACCAATCTCTAAATATACAAACGACTTAATTGTAACAATAAATCTTTGGTTTTTGATTAATTTCTAGAGACTAATTGAAGATGTTAGCATTACATAGCTAGTGTTACACAAGTTAATTTAAAACAGAATGTAAATGAGATAAAAATACGTGAATGTGCTCTAATAGTCTCGTCTTCATTAAAAGTAAGAGGAAGCTCGGTTCAGTAACTCTCATTAATTAATTCAAATCCCGTCTCTGGCCGCTCAAATGTCAAGTGCCGATAGTCTCGTTCAAGTTACACAAGTCGGGGGAATCCTAAGCTGGACTACGTTCAAAACCATCACAGTTGGTCATCTAACTCCTGTTACAACCAATTAGATGTAAAACTTATTTAGAAAGATGTGACAGCAAAAAAAGGTCGTCACTCAGCTGTTACTATTATTACCGGTACTAGTATTATAAACGCGAAAGGAGCTGTACTTGTAGTACTAGTGTAGCTAGTTAGTATTACCTAACTACAAATATTATCTATGGGCTCACGCAGCTGGACCCCGTACGAAATGTCAATGTCAAAATGACAGAGACGTCAGACAGACCACACTTGCGTACAACACGATATACTAGTGACATTTTAAAATAATATGCTAGAAGCAATAAGATTGGTCTAAAAAATTATTAGCGCGAACCTTTTAGTATGTGTAGTGAGTGATATCTCGACATTTTGATTAGGTATCAACCTACCTACATTTTAGTTTCGTTCACACTTATTTAGAATTATTAGTAGGTAGGTATGTACCTAGCTACACTAACATGATCTAGATGAAGATGTTCAGTGAATGCAGCAGTGAGGTGGTCCCGTCGCCACCGCAGTTATTCGCACTCCAAGGACGTTGCCGCCAACGCACAGACTCGCCACCGCACGATTCGGCTGAAAGCAATGATTCGTTGATATTAAAAAATATGTTGTCTTTTTGTCTCAAGCTTATCCCTTGTAATTCTGGATACCTATATATTTTCTGGCATTTAAATTAACACTTACAAACATCTATGTCCAAATTATATTTTTATGATTACGTACGGTTCTGTACCTAGTTATGTCTCATTGTAAGATTCAAATGCCATAAAGCAAATGCCAGGCGGGCGTAGCTCTAGTTGCGGTTTGGTGTTAAAATATTATTTGTTTTATTAATAAAGAAACGAATAATTAAATATTTTTTTTTAAGAAACGCAAGCAAAACAAGTCAATGATTCATTTTTTGACATTCAGACCTTCAGATGTATTGAACTAAAAGGTACCCTCTTTTCCCTCTAATAAAGTTGTAAAATCAGATAATATTTTATAGTGCAGTGAAATGATATCCTACTAGCTTCCGCCCACGATTTTGCCCGTATGGTAGGTACCTTGAAAAACTAAAACAAACCAATCCCGCAGGAAACGTATTTTTGCCTGGATAAAAAGTAGCCTATATGCTCTTCCAGACTATAATTTACATCTGTGCCAATTTTCATCCATCTGTTCAGCCGTTTCAGCGTGAAAGAGTAACAAACATACATCCATACATCTACACATCCATACCTACATTCTTACAAACTTTCGCGTTTATAATATTAGTAGGATTGTTTATTTAATGTAGTGCTACAGTGCACGAGAGGAGCCTCTGAAGTCTGAAGCGCACTTTATCTTTTTAATCGCACTAGTTCGAAATAAAAAGAAGAAGAAGTAGACCGAATCGTATGATGCAGAATCGGGGTCCGATCCGGGTGATAACTGTCGCCATTAGGCACGCGAGGCAAGGCCGGCACTCGCCGCTTTTATTATATTTGTAGATCGCGACTAGCGCGAGCCCCTGGCGCCGCCTCTCCGAGGTACTTAAGGTCGGTTTTGCTATTTTGATTATTTGAGGGCGAGCCGACAACCCTAAGCAAATGTTTGTAAAGGAACGAAATAAGTTTATTTTATCCTACCATTATTATTCGAAATTTCAAAGCCGAAGTTAAAGAGAATGTTATCAAACGATAGATAGCTAAGCTCGTAGTCCGCTAAAGCGAAGTAAAGTAAAGTAAAGTAAAGTAATTATTTATTGCATGAATACATGTTAAAAATATAGATGGTAACAATGTCAAACTTTGCATCAATGTATTCTACCGTATTGTGGTGTACAATATTTTGTCATTTACATAAAACATTACAATAATAATTATAAAAGAGGAACAAATGTCAAAGAGGAATACAAAAACACACAAGTAAAAAAAAAAAATGTCAAATTATATCAGAATAAAATTATGCATCAGAATTATCAAGGAAATGTCTATCATTCATAAATTGAGTGATTTTATAATAACATTTATTTATTAATGTGTCCTTTAATTTTTTCCGAAACAGTGGGGTCGGTAGTTCCCTTAACGTTTTAGGCAGATTATTATATAAGGAAGGTGCCATGCAAAAGATACTCTTGCGCATCATTGTGGTCTTTGATGAATGCACACATACCTTACTTTGATCTCTTCTATTGCGAATTACAATTTCTGCGATCTAGAATAGAATCTTCCGACTCAGTAATTGTAAGAGCGAATCGGAGCATTACATTTTAGAGAGTTATTTGTATACATGGCGCGGTGTTTCAGCGAAGTATTTCAGTTTCAGGCGCCACAGCCAGCGCTGAGAGTATCGAGCGGCCACGCCCCCGCCCCCGCCCTGCCCCACCCCCCGCCGCCGCACATTTCGAGATAAATCCGATAAATGGATGCAGAATCCAAGTGTGAAACAGTGCTATATCAGTGCGAAATGAAGTGTTTCATTGTGTCCTCACAATCGATGCAATGTGCGATAGCATGAGATAGCAATCCGCATTACTCAGTCATTAATTAATAGAGTGGTAAATTATATATTGTACCCTCAGAATACAGAAAGAACAGAAACCGTGAACGCGCCTAATACTGAAGCGTCAAATACTACTCATAAAATGAGTAGTTTGAAGCGCAGCCGATCAGTCACTCTGTGGATGTCGTATGGCGTGACGTGACTTACCGGTGTGTAATTTAAATAAATTATGCCGTCTTGAGTCGTTCCTACCTGTAATAAATAAAAAATGATGTGGTGTCGTGGGACACCAGGTAGGAACGAAGTTCCTTCGGCTAATGTAGAATCGACACAAATTGCAAAAAAAAGAAAGAGGGAGAAAGAGAAAGGTATTATACACTACTCGCTTGTGTATGCGACTGTCGCGCCTGCGCACGTCTCATTTAACGGTTTTATTCCACGCACTTTTTCTTACGGTTTTACTATCACATTTTTTTCAGTTCGGTCGCGCAGCAAAATCCCCTCCAAGCCTGCCGTAAGGAACTTCGTTCCAAAAATACAGCGGGGCTACAAAAAAAACAGCATGGGATCACATTTCACGTGTAATAGTGCATTTAGATGTCGTTTTATTTAATTACTGAATAAATTGTTTTGTTTGTAATTGTCATAGAGAATGATGCGTCCATCTTGTTAGTGTTGCCAATGTAAGAGTTTTGATTTTCCCTGCTTTTTATTACGTAGGTAGGTACTGAGGGATTTTATTTTGAGTGATATTAAATTATTGAATACGTCTATAAAAAACATTTTAACATTTTGATTTCGCTGAATAAAGTTATTTTGAGTTTCAGTTTCGTGTTTTATTTATAAAACTTTTATTTCTTGAGATTTTTAGTTACATAGATATAAAATATGAATACATTTATAAGAAAGGACAATGTCGATTTATTATCTTACCTTCAATACTCTCAACGCTTACCCAAAAAAACGAGTAAGCGATGTCTAGCTAGCAACATTACGCGGGTGGGAAGTGAGGTGGGTGCGGGACGCTTGTTTGGTTTTTGGACACAGCGTGCGGTTTGCGATTACAGTCGAACGCGGCTTCTGTAGGTCTACCATGAGTTGTCGCATTTAGATCGGCTGACGTTACTACAGTAGTAATAGTACGTTACTATGACATCTGTCAAATTTGTTACTCATGGTACCAAATTCTAAGCAAATTAATGAGCGCAAACTACAGTCGCTGTAGTACGCTGTGACGTAGGATAGTTAGCTACGTGAGGTTTTAGTACCCAACTATCCACTAGAGGCGCTGTACCAAGTTTTCATACATTTTTTTAACTACAGTCGCTAGCGAGTGTAGATTGTGAAAACTCATGGTAGACCCTCTGGTTCTTTCTGTATTCTGAGATTGTACCACAACTATACGTAGCACAAAACTGTTTGTGGAAAGTACCAGGGTAACCGACATAGCCCGCAGGATAGGAGCCACCGGGGTATACCTACCCAAATAACTTAGGTTAAAAGAACTTTATTCTCATACAAACACAGGGTTTACTTATCTCTAAGTACTAATATTATTAAATTGAAGAGTTTTTTTTGTTTGTTTGTTTGAACACGCTAATCTCAAGAACTACTGGTTTGAATTGAAAAATTCCTTTTGTGTTGTTAGTTAATTTATCGAGGAATGCTTTAAACTGTAGAACATCACGCTGCGACCAATAGGAGCGAAACGTCAATGAAAAATGTTGCAAAATCGGGAAAAATTATATCACTTAAAACCCGCAGACAAAGTTGCGCGCTGGTCAGCTAGTATTGATATTAATGTACATAGGAATACATTAATCTACGTTTATAATATTTAAACTAAACTCTGGTACCTAAAATAAAATATAACTAGGCCATAGGTATGGTTCGTAGACCTAACACTGCACAGATGCATGCAGCATGCCAGTTATAGGATGTCGGTCAAAAAGCGCGCCAGCGGTGGCCTACATAGTGAGTCTGTGGATAACTGTCACCATTCTACTCGAAATAGGTAGGACCACAGATAAGCTATCTTAAAAAGGTAAAGTTTAGCTTGTTATATTGTCTGTATATTTGGTTGAAGGATAAATTTTTTATATTAAGTTTTTGTGTAAGTATACTATTTTTAAAAGCTTTGGATTTTGTACAGCGAATAATAAATAAACTTAACTCTGAAAGAGGGTAGGTAATCCAGATTATCCCTGAGTGCTACAGGATTTAGCTTGAGTCTACATTCGTGATTATATTCGTAAACTGATTTTTGTTTCTTTTCAAACTTAAGTTCTACAAGAAACCGGTTTCCACATGATGTTTTTCTTCAGCGTTTGATAGCGCACATGCATTTTCGAACAGCAATATCCATTGGTGCATGGTGGATCGAACCCACGACCCTAGGTTCTCAAGGGGGCACTTTCACTAGGCGGGGGCACTTCCACCAGTGCCCCCTAAGTGCTGAGTGGGTAGACAAGGCTCACGCGGCCGGGTGCCCCGAGTCGCTGATTGCATTGGGTGCATTAGCTGGACAAAGGCCGCTCAATTAATAATCAGTTTTGATGGTAAATTGATTAGGGCGTGACTTTGCGGAAATTCATTAAGGTAGAAAATTGATCATGTTCAGTTTTTTGTTAGTTGGTATCTGGTAACTACTTTTAGAACAACTTTTATTGCCGGTAGGTATCGGATAAGCTAAATTCTTTGTGTTTGTTAGATTTGGTCATTTATCAAAAGGTATTTAATATTTATATAGTCGATATTATATCTAAAAAAGTTGCACATAAAGTTAGTATCGCTGTGGTCCCGCGCGGGCCGGCGTATCGACAGCCGCCGGTATGCACCGTCCGCGTCCGGGACGCCTCCGGAGCGGGACCTAACTTATGAATGTCTATCCCTCCGGGAAGGGAGTCAGGTACCCGTAAAGTACTTTGATACACAAATACTTGGGCACTACAAAATGTCCAGCCAGACAGATAAATAGAAGCGTATTTTTGGCTTTCTATGAAAAAGGTAAGACAAGAGACAGCGCCGTGACTAGTTCGCTATCTATAGTACAGCTTATTTATTAAGCGAGTCAATACTTAAGGTCCACTGGCAGTTTCAATCCAGGTAATCGTGATTCAAATTTAAATCGGCTTAGCTAAACATTATTGATTGAATAACAAAACTTTTATCATTTTATTCTCGAAAAAAGTAAAACTGACAAACTGAGAAAGTACTTGTACCTTAGTACCTAATATTACATTATTCACTATTTTTCCCACTATATTTTCCGTCAGTCAAAAGGAAAATGAGAGGTAAGGTAAACTTAGGTAATACCCCCGCGGGTAATGAGCCGCGGGACGACGCGCGACGTGACGGGAATAACGGCATGACGGGAATAATTCCAGGAAAAGTAGCCTGTGTTATTCCACCATAAACTACTATTCCAAGTTTCATCCGGTAGCCTTAAAACAAGCTCTTACAAACCACCATGTTTCAGAAACGTCACATTTCAAGCTTTAAGTAACACTACTTGAATACACTTTTATAGATCATAGTACGGAATGTCCAAGTTATATTACTTTTACATTGCCCGAAAAGCTTGGGTCTCAACTCCCAGATCCGTTTCAGCGTGATTCAGTAACAAACATACATACCTACATCTATCTCATCATCATCATCTTCCTGTCCTTTTCCCACTTTATGTGGGTCGGCACAACATGTGATCTTCCATTTCTCTCTGTCATTCGTCATCTCGGCAAACATATAAATAATACATCCTTCCAAACTTTCGCATTTATATTACTTGGATTACGATACGTATGGCAGGTAGGTAGATATGAAAGTTGATATAGATGTGTCACGTAAAGGGTAACCCTTTTCAGTAAAAGCCGGGACAGGGACTGACGCGTCGCAATTACCAAGATATTTTCAGGCACAAATTATATGGCATTTCAGTTTCCTCTTTTTGCTTCGCTTCAAAATAATTTGTTGGACATTTTTGGGTTTATTTAATAAAGCTCCCGGTCTGCACTGCTCCTTAGAAAGTACAAAATGTAATTGAGTTACAAACGGACTGTTTGATATTTTAATTTCAAAATGTTTTCACCTATTTTAAGTTACGTACATTACAACTCTTGTTACAAAAATATGAACAACTAGCTTCCGCCCGCGGCTTTGCCCACGTGGTACCTTGAAAAACAAAAACAATCTATCCCGTAGGAACCGTACATTTTTTCGGGATAAAATGTAGCCTATGTGTTATTCCAGACCATAATCTATATCTGTGCTAAATTTCATTCAGATCTGTTCAGCCGTTTTAGCGTGAAAGAGTAACAGACATCCAGACATCCTCACAAACTTTCGCGTTTATAATAAGTATTATTAGTAGGATGGTAGGATAAGTAGGTACTTACCTACGTTTGTATTTTTTATGAAAGGTAGGTAGAATAAAAGATGGTTAAGAGGTTATTTAGTGATCTATGGTTTGCCATCCGTTTTATTTTCTAAAAAGCGTTAGAAGAATAAAAACTTTTTCTATTTATCCAACTTCTTTGGAGTTTGACATCATCTGGTGGGTGTTAGGAGCAGATCGCTTTGTCTCCCAACTTGTGAAGGTGGCGTGCTTCTGAAAAGTAGTTGTCGTAAAATGGATTCATTTTATTGTCAAAGAGCCGTATAGTAGGCGGCGCGGTGTCCCTCGGATTGTGAGAAGGTCACTAAAAATCAAAAACCGTCATATAACGGTCGCTACGTGAATCGTCAAAAGATTAATTCGTTAAAATCTGTTAAATATTTTGCAAATAGGTTAGATATATAATAAGACTTAGCTATCTTTGTTGTTATCATAATGTTATATTCCCATATGTCCCCCTGGTCTGTCCCCTTGGGGTGACAGATGAGACTAAAACGTCCCATTTGTTTCCTTCTTGGCAACAGGGGGACAGAGAGAACTTAAATTATTTGAAAAGTCCCACTGTCACGTGTTTTAACAGGCCTGGATTCTGAGTAATTTTGGCCTTGCAAATCACTTTTTTTATTATTAAGATATTTTTTTTTTCTTGTGTTACTTGGAGTTTGACTGAGATAAGTTTTCTGTGGATTAGGTGATGTAATAACACCGTGTTTTTATTTACGCAGTGTTACAAAGACATCCCGTTTGTAGGCCGAGAATAAATCACGGGCCGTGACGGGCGTGATCCCGGTAATCCCGCACGAGCTTGTTAGCAGCGGCACTGATCCCGTGACCGCCGAACCAACACCCGCGTGACACCCCACCGACACCACTCGCCGGGAACCGCGTCAAGTTATCAGCAACAACCAAACACATAGTTTTGACGACCTCAGTGGCGCAGCGGCCGAGAGTCCGCCTGCGACGCAAGAGGTTGCGGGTTCGATTCCCGCCGCGGAACAAATTTGTGTACGATCTGCAGAAATTTGTTCCGTTGGTCTGGGTGTTTTCTATGTATAATAAAATATATCTATCTATGTATAATAATGTATTAACACAAGCTTTGAGTAGCTTTGAGGCTAGATGATGCTGTGTGGATTGTCCAGCATTATTTATTTATTTAGTACTTACTAGCTTTTGAAAAAAAAAAACATAGATATCAGTTCTCTAGTTATTGCATCTTTGAGCATACTGAAAGAGAGGTAGTCAGATATTTATTTGGCACATACTTACCCACATTTTGTACAGAAGTTAGTATTCCGTACATGACAGGTTGCAAGCCCATTATCGCTTTTGTAGGAGTACTAATGTATGACACACCATTTTTTTGGTTCTAAGGCATGTCGGTTTTCTCACGATGATGTTTTTCTTTACCGTTTAAGAGCACTGGCATTGCGCACATACATTCTTCAAATATAAAAGTCATGTGCTCGGCCAGGTTCGAACCCACGACATTCGGATCGTAAGGCAGGGGTGCGCCCACTACACGACCAGGGCAGATCAAGAAAATTGTAATAATTTATTATTTTGAATGTAAATATTGTTGAAACTCTCACCTGAATGAATGGAGCTCCACTTTGCCATCACATGTCGGTTCCCATGGGACGGGGGGAAGAGGGGGAGGGCGAAGGGCGCGGGCGAGGGGTGAACGATTATATTAGTTTATTTATATGCTAATGCAAACAGTACGTGGGGGAGCCGTGTAATGGTAACTGAAATAATTCATAAGTTTTTGGAACGGATATTAGACGATACTCGCTCGATACTCTTGGGATGTTCCTAAAGAATGACTGCCCTCACAGCTCAGTTGGTAGTAGCCCTGCCTGTCCTCCAGTTTGTGGGTTCGATTCCCATCCAGGACAGACATTTGTGTGATGAACGCGATGTTTGTTCTGTGTCTGGGTGTTATTATGTATTCTATGTATGTATTAACAAAAGTATATAATTAACAAGCTTTTCTTAGTTTGGGGCAAATTGCATTGTGTGAGCTGTACGCCAATATTTATTTATTACTAGCTGACCCGGTAGACTTCGTACTTATTTAGAAAACGTTTGTATGGGAAATAGAAAAGGGCTATTTTTAGGGTTTTCCCGGCAGTTATTCGAATTTTTCTTACCTTTTAAACATTCCCTAGACCTCCACGAACATTTCAAGACCAAGATAAGATAAATCCGTTTAGCCGTTCTCGAGTTTTAGCGAGACTAACGAACAGCAATTCATTTTTATATATATAGATTTATTATTTTTATAGCATGTACCTGTCCAGTGTGCACGTAGGACACGTACCTAACTATCTTCTTTACTGAAATAGTTATTCCTACGGTTTATTGTTTGAGATGCTGGCGGAACGAGTAGTTAGTACGGGTAATACGGGTTTTGATGGCTTACAAAACTTTATTACGTTTCGCTCAATTTATCTGCACTGCCGTACTGCCAATTTAGTTCCTCAAAGTTTCGGCTGCAGGTAAATTTATGGAAGAACAAGAAACGAAATATGTTTAGTGAATTAAATCCATACTAAGGCCCCTGGTGTAGATATTGCGAAAGGCCAAAGGCGTGGATTGAAACGGATTGAAGGTAATGAAGAATTAAATTGTGTGAACAATTCACACAACGCCATCTAGAGCTGGAGTGAGCAAGGCTAGTTCCATGGGAACTAAATCACTTTGAATGATTTGGACAGCGCTAACGGGAACTCTCACTTCTCGCTGTAGCTTTAGGAACTGTCTTTAGGTGAGAGAACCAGAACAAATGATAGAATCAACAAAAAATCATCAATACGACATATTAATTCTGAAGTTATTGATTTTTCTATGGAGAAAAAAGGCAGCGAATTACAAACACACAAACATACAGTTAAGAACATACTTACAAGTTACTCTACTAATATTAATAAACATGAAAATGGATTTTTGTTACTCTTTCAAGCTGAAACAGCTGAATGGATCTGGATGAAATTTGTCACAGAGATAGATTATTATGTAGTCTGGAATACCTATAGGCTTATTATACTTTTTGTCTTGGAAAAATGCACGGTTAGACGTATAGATTTGTTTTTGTTTTTCAAGGTAACATGCGGGCGGAAGCTAAGTGTCAAATAAATTCGACAAAATCTATTTTACGATTGGAAAAATTGAATTCTCCAGTTCTTTATGTTTCCAAAATGATCGAAATCCATGCTGTTCAATCGGCAGGTCACGTCGTGGGCGCATGCGCGAGCTATCGACCCACCATAGCGGCGGCGTGGTGGTGAGTGGCGACACCACGCACCACCACACCGGACTAGCGCGAGGACAATCTAACATAGAAGAGGCAGTTTTCCGATGTGAATATTAGTCAGGCTTTACCACAATCTCTTACAAAACATCACGGTTCAAAAACGTAACATTTCAAGCTTGAAGTAACACTACTTCCAAAAAAAAATATGATCACGACTGTAATCCCCAGGCTTGGTGGATAATCTCCTCAGATCTCTTGTTTCTTAGAACTTTGATCTTAGGGGGTAGTCAGAGGCACGTCCAGACATGATATTTAGCACATGCCCACCTTTTACACAGTAGTTAGTATTCCGCAAGTGACAGATTGCAAGCGCATCGCCGCTTAAAAGAATACTAACCTATGACACATACCATCGAAATTTAGTTTCCTTACGATGTTTTCCTTCACCGTTTAAGATCACTGGCATTGCGCACATAAATTTTTCGAATAGAATAACTTGGTGCACGACCTTCGGATCGTGAGGCAGGGGCGCTACCACTACACCACCAGTGCACAATATTTATGGGTCATGGTACGAAATATCAAAGTTACTTTGATATTGCTCAAAGAGCTTGTCGTAAGGCCCGAGTGACAGCCTCAGCGCTGACCTGGATCCAGCGGCTGAAACTCACCACGCGGTTATTCAAGGGCACCGCTTAGTTATTCAGGTCCCGCCGCCTCGCCTCCCTCCGGACGTATCCTTCATGAGTTTATTGTTCCAGCACGCCGCCTCCTGACTGCACGAACAGGTAATATTTCATGTAATAACTCTTTGAGCTGTAGTATACTAATCCTACTTATTATTATAAATGCGAAAGTTTGTAAAAATGTGTGGATGTATGGATGTATGTTTGTAACTCTTTCACGCTGAAACTGGTGAATGGATCTGTATTATGTATGTACCTAACTGATAGAATCCTACTTCCTACTAATAGGTATGTTTGTTACTCTTTCACGTTGAAACGGCCGAACGGATCTGGATGAAATTTGGCACATATATAGATTATCACGTATCACGTCACGGAAGACCAGCGCTATAGCAGCACTAGACGCTAGCGCTACTATAGCATACAGCTGAGTGACGACCCTTTATGCTGTCATAATTAATTTTAGTTTATATTAATTTTCTAAGAGCGCTGGTGGTGTAGTGGTAGCACCCTTGCCTCACGATCCGTAGGTCGTGGGTTCAAACCTGGTCGTGCACCAATGAGTTTTTCCATTCGAAAAATTTATGTGCGCAATGCCGGTGCTCTTAAACGGTGAAGGAAAACATCGTGAGGAAACCGGCATACCCTAGAATTCAAGTCGAATTCAAAAAAATTGAACCACAAATTCGAAGGTATGTGTCATAGGTTAGTATTCTTATAAGCGGCGATGGGCTTGCAACCTGTCACGTACGGAATACTAACTACTGTGCAAAATGTGGGCATGTACCAAATGTCATGTTTGGACTTGCCTCTGACTACCCCCTTTAGATATCCTCAAAGATCTAAGTATCTAAAGATCTGAGGAGATATCTACCGAGCCCGGGGATTACAGTCGTGATCATATTTATTTATTTATTTTTTTTTATTTTAATTTTCTATTATGTTCTGTTTTTGTGACACAAAATAAATTTATTTGATTTGATTTGATTTGATTATAGTCTGGAATAGCACATAGGTTACTTTTTATTCCTGAAAAATGTACGGTTCACGTGGGATAGATTAGTTTTTGTTTTCCAAGGTACCGCGCGGGCGTAACCGTGGGCGGAAGCTAGTTCTACTATAATATTATAAACGTGAAAGTTTGTAAGGATGTATGGATGTATGTTACTCTTTCACGCTGAAACGGCTGAACGGATCTGGATGAAACTTAGAATACGCATAGTTTATGACCTGGAATACCTAATAGGACGCAGACAAATACAACAAATCAAAAACAGGTAGAAGGTGTACTAGCTACTGTGCCCGGGTACGCTCAACTCGGAAAATAATGTCAAAGTTTTGATTGTCTTCACAATTCAGAATTTTAATGAAACAAGTTGTTTTAAAATGAAAATCGATACTCCGTTTGTTGCTAACGCGGTTCAACAAGGAGTTTGATCAATTTGAAATGAACGGGTTAAAATCTAGACTTGGATACCTAGGTACAGCAATAGGTACTAACTGGAATGAAGGTCAACGTTTCAAAAAGGTTCTATTGAATACATTATTATTGTATCACTAGCTGCGCGTCGTGGTTTCGCTTGCTGTAATGCAGTTTTTACCTTCATTGGACTTTCTTCCAAAATTAATGGTATCGTAATAATTCAGAATATGAACTACTAGCTTCCCTCCACGGCTTTGCCCGCGAGGTGCCTACAAAAAATATATATGTTTATATGAATACCTATGTTTATCCAGAAGGTTCAATTTAAACATCGATGAAAGATTTTTTGAAATCGGATTGGTAGTTTCGGAGATTCCCTCCTCCATACAAACAAACCTTACCTCTTATATTAGTATACATTTAAAATTATGGCAAGTTTCATTAAAATCCACTCAGCTGTTTTTGCGTGTATCCAAACATACAAACTTAATATACCTATATTATTAATAGTATTTAAAAAATAGCACTTACTTACTGTAAAAGAATATCAAAGCGCCATTTATTTAAAAAGCCGTTTGAATAAAACAGATAGCTGTAATAAGCCAATCTCACTCAAATCTAGATCATTATTTACGGAGAACAAAGCCGCCTCCTCAAGCAGACTGCATAAATGCTTAATATCTCGTCATGTGCCGATGGGCCGAGGGCGGCGGGTCCATCGCCCATCGCGCGATGCGGCCTCGGGGTCTATTTTTAGTCATCGAGCGGGCCACAGTCGGCCATACCACATCCATACCTACGTGAGGCTTTCGGGCCGCTCCTATTGGTGGGAAGGCTGTGACGTAGGTTGCGCGGCTCGGCCAATGGGAGGGCGAGAGCTCGCGCATGGCAACACAGGCTTTGCAGGCTCTCGGGCTCCCCGGGGCAGTCTGGGCGAGGGTCGCAGGTGTGTCGCGCGCCGCCAACCAACTCACAAGGTCTATATTACTTTATATTACACTATTACCCGTTTTAGATGACAAAAGCGTTGTTTCAGTGCTTGTTGTGGATTACTTTTCGTTTTTTTAGGTTTGTTTCTGTGCGGGTGTTGTTTAGGGAGATATTTATGTACATAAGTATATATATGTATGTAGGGGCGAGTGAGGTTGGGTTATGTAATAGGTTACCTAAATGTGAAATTGGTGAGTATGTGGTGTACGAAAGAGTTAAGGACGACAATGGTGACCTAATATTTCTTAATTTATTATACATCTGAATTATTATAAAAATAAATAGTTAAAAATAAAAGTTTAATTATTATGGTGTGTCGCTAATGTGTGTTAAATATAGGTTATTAAACAGGGCTGAGTTTATTTTTAACATTGCGAGATTGCATTTTATAAAAAATATTACAAAAATTATAGTTTCTCGTACATATAATTAAGTACCTATTTACATAACTATTTGAAGAATAAACTCCGCCCGTCCCAGAAGCGCTACGAGGCCTACGTCGTAGCACTGCTACGCGGCCTACGCCGTAGCCTCGAACAGCGTAGCCTGCTACGAAGGCTCTAATTACATTCTCGAATTTTTTTAACCGACCTAAAAAAAAGAGGTTATTAAGTCAACGTGTATAAATTTTATGTAACAACGTTTTAAAAACTAAAAAGAAAAACGACTTCAATTTTGCACTACATAATTATAAACCAAACTACTGAACCGATTTTGATGAAATATCTATGAAACTAATAGAAAAGTATGCTTTTATGCTTTTACGTAAAAAAATAATTTTCTAAATCCATCTAGGCGTCTTCAAAAACACAATATATAAAAAATAAAAAATATTCCGACGAATTGAGAACCTCCTTCTGTTTTAAAGGCAGCTAAAAAGTTAAATTGCAGTGTAAGCAGTTGACCAATTATTTGAAACGGCAGTCAGTACTTCACTTACAAAGGATTTTTGCTACTTTTCATTAAAAAAATGCATTGTAAAGTTGAAAAAGATTATTTTGTAAAAAAAACGAGCATTAACCAGCAACCACAGGTTTGGTAGGCATCTCAGGTAAAATAAAGAGGGTAGTCATAGTAAAACACATTTTAAATCCTATAAATAAATAAGTACAGGCACAATGTCCCAACTAGTTCAAGCCGAGGGTTCCGCGCGTATCAATCCAGCCGGACAATTACAGAGGCAATAAAAGCTGAATTAATTCCCGGCCACATTCGGCACAAAGGGGCGGAAGTCGTAACCGGTGCGTTTCCGGCGGCAAGATGGCGGCCGGAAGTGGCTCGAGTGGCAGCTTCCACCAGTACACATCCGGGAAAACTCTCGGCTCGAGATGTGGACTGAGTCTGAGCATGCCCTGCGCAAACACGCCGGTATTTTCATGAGAAAAGTCGAAAAATACTTTTTAATTTTTTTATATTTACAACTAGCTATCGCCCGCGGCTTCTGCTGCAAGGTACTTACATAAGATATATCCTAAATTCATTCTAAACATTGGTGAAAGAATTTTTAAATAAGGTTTTGGAGATTAGGTACCTCTTATATATAAACAAATAAACTTTAACTCTGTATTAGTAATGATAATAAACATTACTTACATAAAACAACCAGTAAATCTAATTACTTATCCTAAATTAATACCTTAAATGAACTCTGTTCTCTATTTGCAACAAACTAAAAAGCTAAAAACCGACCTCAAAATAGAATATTGTAACATAAATATTTACAACAGAAAATCGTCCATCAATAATACTTCGTGGAGCCGTGATTCCAAGAGCCGATGATGTTTTTAAGTTAACGAAAATAGTAGCAATTAAAAAGAAAAAAAATGCAGACTGGACCGTCGCGAGATCTTTTCTGTGCAATAGTCAAAGAATCATTAAAAATCAGTCAACATTTGGCGATGATATCGACAAATTATGTTCCAAATACTCGTAGAACATTCCACCGGCTAAATAACCTCTTTGTTTTCAAGTTATTAGAAAGAAGCGATGTTATATTGTTTTTTGTTTCGTTTGAAATAGCCGCATAAAAGTCTCATTAGTTCGGTCAACCGGACTAATAACCGAACTACTGATACTAGGCATCGCACCCCACGGTTTCAAAGGATTAAAAAGTAGCCAAATCTATGAGAGAGACGTTTGAGCGTGAGGAAGTAACGAACGGATGAACATAATATAAATATAGACCAACCGCAGCTGAGCAGGGTGCCTTGTTGCAGGTCGAGCACACCATGCAGTGACGCCGCCGCACCGTTCACATCAGATACATATCAAATAATGCACTGATAGATTTAACATTATATTATACACTTAGCTATACACAAATATATCGCACGGCCGCGCTGGCCGCTAACGAGAACTAGAAAAAAAGAAAATTTAAAATTAGAATCAAATATTATAAAAGTTGACCAAAGAGGTTACGTTCGTAAAAGCGCGAAGTTCGCGGTTAGTTCGTACCGGAGTGCGGGGCAGCTGCCCCGGGGGCGCTACGGTGGAGGCAGAGGGGGGCGCGCTGTTCGGGCGGCTGCAAGGGGCGCTGCGCGGGGGCGCCGCCGCCGCCTCGCCGTCGCGGGTCGCCAGCTCCATCCGGGGCTACCTCACCAGCAAGGTCGGCTCGCTGCAGCTGCGGGACACAGGTCAGTCGCCGACCGTACCTACCTTATGACGCCTTCACATGGCTACTTGTGTTGCTATTGCATATTTCTTGTACTTGGAAAAGTGTAATAATAAACATACAAACAGAGGCCATACAGCAAGCTCTTCGGGCAATATCAAAGTAACAAAACTTTCATATTTCGTACCATGACCCATAGAATTTTTAGAAAGTATTGTTATTTCAAGCTTGAAACTATGACGTTTCTGATACATGATGGCTTGTAAGAACTTGTGGTAAGGCCCCATGTCGATTTTTGGTATTTGGATGTGGATTTGGTATTGACATATTTGTCGAATAGGCAACACTTTGTCAAATATACTGTCCTTATTAGTAATTGTTTGTGAAACGCAAAATACAACTAGCCATGTGAAGTGTCACCATTATTAGTTTAAGCTTAACATTATTTACTTTACAGAAATAGTAGAAAGCCCTCGGAACTAAAATTTGTTTATCCACATGATCGAGATCATTATCTAAAAAATATATCATCATCAAAATAAAAATCAATGTAGGTTGGCAGTTATTCGATTTTAAACTTACTACAGCTAGAAATATGGAGGCAATATAAAAATATGAAATATCGTTGGAATAACCTATAAATTAGGTACATTTTTCATGAAGGTGCCCGCCACTATGCTTACCTCTTTAGATTGAACAAGTGTGATACTTTAGTCTACTAGTTTCACTACATTTATAACTACATAGATGGCGCTACTGCAATAGGACAATTCCTAGATCGCGCTACCGGTGCATTTTTTTAATTATCTTTTTAATTAAGGCTTATTTATATCAAATTTTATTTTACTGGTTCTCCTCAATGGTTTCATCATTGTTCTTAATATTCGTCATTGTTCGCAACAAACAATTTTAGTTATCTCATAGAATATTAGTTAATTTAAATGGGTTGTTGTACATTTGCCACAAAGTAAATTCGTCACATTTTTGTAATCTCCATACATTGTACCCTTCGTGAAATAACTTATTATCAACCAACCTTTTACGAGTATTGCTCCATCTTCATGCTATCAGCTTAAAAGACGAGTTCTCAAATTTTTTTAAAATAACGACAAAAAACGAAAAAAACAACAAATAAAAAATAATAAATTAAGAAGAACCACCCTGTACCGAGATGTTCTTTGGCAGTCGCCAAATAATTCAATTTGTACAAACAACGAGACGGAGCCTTCTTCGAACAAGATCCCCTGCCTCCCTTCGGTAATACGAAATCATTTAAACTAAGCCTTATTACCGTTGAATAGAGTTTATGTCGAGGTGTTGTCTGGGGCTCGCTAACGATGCGCAAACATTTGCGGAGCGATGCGTCCGCGGTCCGCGGTCAACGAGGGAGCGACGGGACATGTCTATCGCTCACTATACATGCACTTGTACCCGGTTTCGAATGATTTAATTAACTAATGTTATGGTTAGTCTTAGTACACACACAAACACAACACACATTTCGTATCTTCTATATATAAAAAAATGAATTGCTGTTCGTTAGTCTCGCTAAAACTCGAAAACGGCTAAACGGCTAAACGGATTTATCTTATCTTGGTCTTGAAATGTTCGTGGAGGTCTAGGGTAGGTTTAAAAGGTAAGAAAAATTCGAATAACTGCCGGGAAAACCCTAAAAACAGCTTTTTTCTGTTTCTCATACAAACGTTTTCTAAATAAGTACGAAGTCTGCCGGATCAGCTAGTTTGTAATAATTATTTAATTAAGTTCGGAAAACCAACAGCTAACACATAATGTCCAAGAAACCATGAATAGAAATTGCTAGCCAATAAAAGGTCTTTACTAATAGAAACAGATTAGAAACTTAAATGTGAACACTTACTAAACGTGAACCTACTACACAAACAGATCAAGTAACATAATAAAGAACTAGCTGCCTACTGGTTAAAATTATAAATAACTAGCATCCCCCCGCGGCTTAGCCCGCGCGGTACCTTGAAAAACAAAAACAAAAATGTGCTATTCCAGACTATAATCTATATCTGTGCCAAATTTCATCCAGATCCGTTAAGCCATTTCAGCGTGAATGAGTAACAAACATACATCCACACATCCATTTTTCTTACAAAATTTCGCGTTTATACTCGTAATATTAGAAGGATCTACACACTAAAAAAATTATGGGACAGTGACTTCAGTAACTTTTGAAACTTTGATGTTCCTGAAGCATGATGTTTTGCAAGAGTTTGTGGTAAGGCCCCAGATGTAAACTTGTTATGGTATTACTTGCCAGCTCGTGTTCGTTCACGGTAAAACGGTTTTCCCCATTACTCCCCTACAACCGCAATTTGCCGACATCTCCCCTAATTGGATCAATTACGTCGCAGGTTCGACTCCCGATCCCGTTACTCTCGTTACAGTCGTTACGGTGTTTAGTCTTATTTCAGCTTTCTTTTGACAATGGCAACTTTTGTAACAGGGGAGTTTGGGGCTAATTAGGCCAGAGGCTAAACTGTGTCACAGATTATAAATTTATAATTTTACTGACGATAATTTGTAAAACTCTTTGTACAAAATATATACGTTGTGTAGAGATTTCTCTTAATCTTTACTAAAAAGCGTATTCTCTTAGTAAATATGAAGTTTCGTAGGTACTATACAAATATATACAAGAAACATTTCAATTTCAATTTTGTACTTACTTATTAAACTTAATATAAATAGAAGGTAAATCCCCATCGGGATTAGGCTTTGAGATGAAACGTGATTGCGTTATATTGTGTGATCTTGAAGCAATTATATTGTGAAATCACAAAAATAAGTAAACCTAGAGATATTCATAAAGGAAAATGTTTATGTAGTACTTTACGAACTCTCGGCTTCTTAATTTAGCGTCTCTCATTTCTCGCGGGTGTTTAATCTAATTGAAACAGCCCACACAATCTTTATCCTTAGCAACAAAATCTTATATAAATAAACCTTACGTTACCGACTGCCTGACTGACTGAGTCTACAGATCCTTTCTTAGCGATTTGGAGACTTGGAAAAGAATATTTTCAGGTGAACAAAGTCGAATAATTTCCACTAGTTCTAAAATATAAGCAAACATTTTGCCTTATGTAGGATTTATACCAACTTTATCTTATTGTGAATCGACTTCAAAGAAACTGAGATGAAACATAATCCCAAACGTACATCGCCAAGGGCGTACGTGATTAGATTTGCTACGTTGAACCGATCGTTCAATGTATAACGTGTTGGCGATACGATCTGCAGTGTGGGGCGCGGGTCGATCGCGGGAAGGTGAGACAGAAATTGTTTTTGTTCCATTACTGGCAGATACAGTTCTGTAGAAAGTTATATAAAAGATCATTATATATAACAAAACATCTGCAAATGCTTACTTAATCCATCTGTTGTGGTCTCGGGTACTACCGACTATCCTTTCTAAATACGTAAACCTAAACCGGTACACATAAATCCCGCCTGTTTCCCGACGGGGTAGGCAGAGACCACGGATCTCCACTGGCTACGATCCTGACATACCTCTCATGCTTCATCCACCCTCATTACATTCTTCATACTCGTAAATGCGCGTCGGTTTATGGTATTTACTCAATTTATGGTACTTTATACATGCGCTTTAGGTATTACATAGTTAACTGTTCCTGTGTAAGTGCATATGATATGAAATGGTTATCTCTTTTCATTTGGTAACAATTGGGAACGTGTGATCACCATAAAAGAAAATTACATTTGATTAAAGCACGATATTATTATTCCTTATCGTGTTTTTTTACGACACGTGTATTTCCTTTACGATCCCACGCAGCCTGAAATATCCCATTTTATCCCGATCGGTATAGTTTTATAACCCGCGAAAATACAATGTTAAGCAATACAAAGTTTGGGTCTAAAACCGTCAGGTATATGAGGGGATCGAGGGGAGAGTGGGGTGACGGGCCCCTGCCTATGAATATTACATGTCCCGAGCCGGCGTCCCGCGGGCCGGGCAAAAGTCGAAACTCGTGTACTATGCAAATACTGCGCTTGACAGACAGGACGCCGAGACTTTGGAAATAGATATTTGATCTCATTATTCTCACCGACAGGCGACAGTTATGGAATATATTATAAACGAAAATATTTATAAATCATTTATTTATGTCTGGAGTCTGGATGTTGTTTTAGAAAAATACTATAGGACTTATCGAAAAAGTTGTATTCAACATTTAAAGTCCTACATAGTAGAAGTCCGCCCTATGCAAAACATTCAGTCAGAACAGTGAATGCGTGTTTATTATTTATATTTGTAAATTGGATGATCCGCTGCAGGCGGTGACGGTAGCTAATGAATAAGGAAATATCGATTCGTCACTAGGTAGGTGCTGTTGTCACGCACCGAGCGCTCTCCTCGGGCACACCTTTTCATGGAACGAAGTTGTGTTATTATAATTCAACAATATTTTGGTTGAATTAACTGTAAAATTGCTAACTTTTTAAAAGTCAAAGTCAAATTAAAAACTTACTGTTCTTATGATAGATCACACTTTCTTTCTATAAGTGACAAGTTAACGCAATTAATAACGATAACCATCAAATAATCCCACTCGAGTTTTCTCGATTGTCATGTTTCCATTATCGATGGATCGAGCGCGCGGCTGAGCGCGGCCCCTACTTGCCCACTTGCTTTGACAACGTATGACAAATAGGTCCACAGATAACACACCGTGTCGTGATTGGGGTGGGGCTGGGGTGCTCTTGAGATGTGTCGATACAATCTTTATAGTAATAATTTAATAATCGTAAATATTATAAACTATTAAAAGACGTAAATACTCGTTTTAAATGTGTAGTTGTATGTAAAGTCACACGTTATTATGTGGTCATCATCATCATCATCATCTTTCTACCCTTTTCCCACGTTATAATGGGTCGGCGCAACACGTGATCTTCTTCCATTTCTCTCTATCATTCTTCATTTCAATACTCATCTAACTATGTGGTATTTTTAGTATTTTATGTGTTAGTTCAGTAACATAATATTTAACATGTATCTGCGTTACAAATCATATTGCTATATTTATGGTGGATAAAAACATTGCTAAATAGTAGCGAGTCAAATCAAAACTACTGCATCAGTATTCAGGTCACAAAAGTCCTTGCAGTCGGCCCCTACTGCTATTTATCTTGTCCGTAACTAACCGTTTCCGATGTGCCTACTTTGCCCGACCTCCCCCTGCACGTGCTTTTTGTTCGAATGCATTGGACGCGAGCCATATTTAACCCGGACATTCTTTAGAATTTAGATTTCAATAGAGAATAGTTAGTTTTTAAATAAAAGTATTTAACAACGCCATTTAAAATAACTGTCGTGCTTAAACACCATCAAAGTGAAGTAAACAGGCCGTTGCATTTATTTTAGATAATTTAATTGAATAGCGGCAAGTGGGATCTCGTGACTGATTTGTTTCTTTTTTATTTTGTCACTTAAATAAAATAAAGTTAAAATATATTTTATTAATTAAATAATATCACAGGGATCATTTTCAATCGTCTCCATTCTAGGTGAATCTTAGATGCCAATTCCAATTCTATCCCCAGTCCGAGAAGAACTTCGCTGAGCTCTAGCGCTAATGAGAAACCCAACTTTACTATTAATTTTTAATAAGTTACACCATTAATATGTAATATCCATCTAGAAATTCAAAATATTTGCGCAGTCAATTAAATTATTGAATCCCAAAAGCTCCGGTTCTGCCAATCTACATTCCGACACCCAACAAACGTAATCCCAGTTTTAATGAGGCCGTTCATCCCCCTCTCACCCTCGGCTTACATTTATTGGCATTGTACAGCCGACAATGCCGCGTGCGGTGTTGTGTTGTGGTGTTGTGCTGGAGACGCTTTGTTTCTCAGGGGTTGCTCTTTTAGAATCGTTGTTTAAATTGTTGTTTGTGTGGAAACATAAACTTAAATGAGATTTATTGTTTTGCTCTTCCATTCGATTCTCAGCTTGGATTTTTATCAAGACCTGGATGCTAGGTCCTTTTAGCCACGCACAAAGAGATAACAGTGTTTTTATACTGTCTAATCAAATTTGGTGAGCCCTTTTTAATTTACTAGCTTCCTTCCGCGGCTTCGCAAGTGATAAACCTACTTCAAATATAGCCTATGTATACATTATAGCCTAAAAGTTCATTCTACAAATCGGTCCAGTAGTTTCGAAGCCTATATCAATTCAAACAAACAAAATTAAATCTATCCTCTTTATAATATTATTATATGGTGTAAAAAATAGGTTAAGTAAGTATTAGGTATAATAAGTATTTTTGCCAACAGAAGCAGTTTACACAATGAAAATAATGTACCGACCGATACTTCCATAGCCTTTGTCCGTTATGAAAGAAATGAGGCGTGAAACTCAGCGATTATCGCGAGAGGAGACGTGCCATAATGGTACCACAATATTTGCAAGAAGCTCCCCTCCGGTGCTTTGTCATAATAAACGTTCTGCTTCTTGGAAGCAGATGTTTCAGTATATTTGCTGTCGTGGGAAAATATTGAATACACTACAATTGTACTAAACATAATATACATACGTACCGGTAGCGACAATAATAAGGATGTGTAGAGAGACATTTTCTCTGCTTGATGTGAGATTCCAATAGCTGAAAAAACATGTACCTACGTACTTCCATACCTGTAAGTGGAAAATTCAATAAATATTAAAGTTAATAGAATTAAATAGAGTGTTAAATGAATTTAAAAATTTAAAATTGAAAAAATTCAATGAAATTTTAGTTTTAAACAAAGATACTAGCCTAATTCGAGCAGTGTACAAACAGCTTGGAAGTGCTGATGAACTAAAACAAAAAAAACATGACTGTAATCCCCAGGCTCGGTAGATATCCAAAGAGGGTAGTCAGAGACACGTCCGAAAAAAGTACGTGCCAAATGTCATGAATTTGGCACATACCCAAATTTTGCACAGTAACAGTTAGTATACCGTACGTGACAGGTTGCGAGCCTATCGCCGCATATAAGAATACACCTTGGAATTTTTGGTTGTAGGCACATAATTTTTCGAATAGAAGAACTCATTGGTGTTAATAAATTACCTAGTCATTGCTTTCAAACGTAGCTAATAAATCAATAAATAAATAGTGCTGGGTAATCCACACAGCATCATCTAAAGGATAAGCTATCATAAGCTAAAGGAGTACTCTTAATAAAGAGTGAGGTACAGCAGTAGTACGGAGCCCCTCGGATGTTATCGCGCCGCGGTGTTCCTGCGATAGTTTACAAGCTTCCATTAGTCGTGCCGTATCGCGCTCGTCGCAAATCATCGCCCTCACGTCTCCCCGCACGTTACTGACGGACGATTTAGCATCGCCACGGATGGGGATGAAAATTGCCTTCCAATAATTTTGCTCTCACAGCTCAGTTGGTAGTAGCCCTGCCTTCTGCGCCGTAGGTTGTGGTTTCGATCCTCACCTAGGATAAACATTTTTGTGATGAACGCAGATGTTTGTTATTTTGTGTCTGGATAATGTATTTAATAAAAAAGGATTTAAATAAATTTATTAGATATCTGGTTTCCATAGTATAGGCGACCAAGAAATTGGTTTACCACTTTTGATGACATCTCCCAGTAACATAATTATTCGCTAGGTAGGTGCTTCCAAATCTAAATACTATCCACCAAAACGTTAATATTGCATTGAGCGCAAAAATATATCGCAAAAGGAAAGCAATAAAAACTTTAATCCAATAAAAAGTGCCAAAACCTTTCAGTGACATTTCAATCTTCAAAGAAAATGTCTGGCATTTCTGCGTGACATTTCCAAAGATATACGAGCCACTTCGGGGAAGTTCGGGCACTTTCGGGTATACTCGGTAAAAGCTTTATTGCTCGCCTGCGGGCCCCGTATCTCGTTATGGGATTTGCAAACGGCTGGCGGGACCCTAAGATTTACGTCTCCAATTCACGCTAGATATGCATGCTGGATTCATTTCGGCAGAGCGATAACTTTGGCCTGAGGGTTTACACGGAAAATGAGATATATAATCCGCCTTTTGAAGCTCAGTTATATCAGGAAATCTGCCAAGATTATTCTTATCTCAACGCGATAGGTATAGAATTCACGCTAAGCAATCTCTGGACTAACATTTCTTCATGTTGCAGGTACTTAAAAAAAAACTTGATAAAAATCATAGTACAATTAAACTGAATAATAAAAAACATTGTGTGTTGTATTTACAGCCAAAACTACTTTCCCTCGTATAGTTTTACACCGCAGCCAATGCTCATTACTCACAACAAACTACACATCTCTGAAACAGTACCCCTGTGTTGCCACATCCTATTAGCTACCAGTATCACCACACAATTCCAAAGACTCCTATCACAAAGCCATAGAGATGAATATTGGACGCATGTTTTTAAAATGCGTTGTGTTTTACTCACATTTATATAATGCTGTTCTGTACATCTGTATTGCACAGCGATATGGTCGAGAGTTCAACGGTTCAATGAAATGTTTCTCTGTGAGTTTCCTGAGAGGAATGGCTTCATTTGCCCAGTCTCCCCTCGCAATTACGCCGGTGTCTTGTTCTGTGGCTCGTGCAAATTTAATGAATCTGCAGGTACCCTTAGTTCACGTCTTTATTTAGTTTTATCTTGTTTGGGTGCCGGCTCCGTCTGCGAAGGTACGCTCTACCGAGGATATTTTATTTATTTTCTTCTCGAAGACAGCGTGGGTATTATTTTGTTACAGTTAACAATGAAGAATGTGGATTTTAAACAGATTTTTAGAACGAACTTTTGTCTACTTATAGATAAACATTTGTAAGTGAGTTTAAACATCTTTAGTAACTATAACAGATCACATCGTGATAATATGAAAAATCTTATAATCAAGGTACTTGCTATTGTGACGTATTCAAGTATGGCGATACAGCAACCGAATAGGTACAAAATATACCTTCGGAGCCCACAGCAGGGCTGGGCGCCATATTGCATTCTGTAATATCAGGTACTAATAAATACACACAAAGTCGTTGATTTGATATTATAAAACTCCACATTTTTGTTAGAACTCGGTAAAATAAACAGCATATTTTTAATGGCCAAGAAGCTAACCGATAGTTTTCACTATTATGTAAAACTATTATTCAGCAAGTTCTATATCTTTTATACAGCAGCTGAACAAAATATTTGACGTTTTTATCCAACTACCCGCCGCGGTGCCCAAACAAACGAGATTACAGCTGACTTACGTAAACTTGGGCCCCTCGCCCCCGCCCCGGCCGGCTCGCCCCGCTCCCGAGGGACCCAGATAATCCAGTTTCGCTCAAAATGGAAAGCTGAAAAATTCGCGCTACTTTATTTGGACGCGCTTTTAAATCCATCTTTTGAAATGTTTTGAATGTGATGATGAATATAAATTGTTTCGCGCTGAAATGAATGGAAGCCGTTAGGAGCGTTTTAATGAATGTTTATCATCTTAGAGATTAGTGGACTGTGGGAAACAGGGCCAGTACTGTGTAAAAGTTATCTAACTCACAAGGTCATGACAATAAGATTCAAAATCGAGGAATTCACTGGGCTTCGCGAAATAAAATCTAAAACTTTTTGCCACAACTCTACACTCCCCGCACAATAATGGAAATTCTGACAGGTGCCGAATATTGTATTTGGCACCTATCATCATGCTCAAGATGTAGGTAATCTCGAAACTTCCTTTCGGTTCAAATGTTTTATTTATCTGTCTGAAATTGGTTTGGCTCACGATCTATTTCGATACTAGTGGAACTCATATAATTCTCATAAAGATTTCATTTTCGGGATAAAAAGTATCCAATGTTCCAATCCAAGTCATAATCTGGGTATTAGGTATCTGTGGTTTCAGCTGGTTTGAAAATTATCAATCAAGTCAAGTTGAATTGGCGTCTCGCCGTGATCAGATCTTGCCACTGATTCCTAAGACTTTATAATTATATATTACTAGCTTCTGCACGCGGCGTCGGCCGCGAAGTACCTACTTAAAATATAGCCTATGTTCATCCTGAAAGTTCGTTCTACACATTGGTGAAAGAATTTTTCAAATCGGTTCAGTAGTTCGGAGCCTATTCAATTCAAACAAACAAACAAACAAACAATCAAATCTTTCCTCTTTATAATATTAGTATAGATAAATGCGATAGTAATTCAGTGTTACGCAATCACGCCTAAACTACTGAACCAATTTTGATGAAATTTGGCACAAAGACTAGAGGTGAAAAATAACTTAGGGCTACCTTTTATTCCGAAAAAGTTTACTGTTACCGTGGGATAGATATGTTGTTTTTCAAGGCAACATGCGGGCAAAGCCACTGGCGGAAGCTAGTAGCCGTATATATCCAAAGTGATTTGGCTATGTACTGTGCATCGCACGCGCCGACACTCCAGTGGTGGAGTGGAGCGCGGGCGGCGATAGGGCACGCTCCTCTCCGCGCCGTCGAGGGCCCTCCGCTGTTGACCTTAGCTACCGTTCTATTGTTTTATTTTACGTTGTTTGATTGGAATAAGGGCAGGGCTGATCTGTCAGTATATATATCGCTGTCGCTTGATGCACAGATAACACAAAAAAACTTATAGTTTATATTTTATTCAAAACTTTCACCCTGAACTTGATGAACAGAGACATACCAAAACTATCTCATAACTTTGCTAGAAATTAGCTTTTGAGGACTTGGCGAGTCCATTGTTTTATTTTACGTTTTTGATTGGAATAAGGGCAGCCCGCTTAGCATAGAAACGTCTGTCACTTGATGAACAGATAACACAAAAAATTTGAAATATTTTAATCAAAATTTTCACCCTGAACATTATGAGGTACACACCAAAACTATCTCATAACTTTAAAGAATGGGGAGGGGTAATGATGCATGCAATGAGCTTTTGAGGACTTGAATCCTACCACCACAGTGGTCCCAAAGAACTGGTGACAGCATAAGGAGAGCGAACGGTGACATAAAGAAATGCAGACTTTCTGTAGGTAATTATCCCTGGCTTATCTATACAAAGAAAAGAGTAAGAGAAAGGCCAGGTCCAGAGTACCCTAAACCGACGCGCATGTATGAAGAATGTAATGAGAGTAAATGAAGCAAAAGAAGTATGTCAGGATCGTAGCAAGTGGAGATCCGTGGTCTCTGCCTACCCCGTCGGGAAACAGGCGTGATTTTATGTATGTATGTATGTATGTATGTATCTATACAAAATTCAATCAAAATAGTTCGTGGCACTAAGAATAATTCACTTTATTCTTTACTAGCTTCCGCCGACGGCTTCGTCCACGTGGTACTATGAAAAACAAAAACAAATCTATCCCACGAGAATCGTACATTTTTCCGAGATAAAAAGTAGCTTATGTGCTATTCCAGACTATAATCTATCTCTGTGCCAAATTTCATCCGGAACCGTTCGGAACCAGTTGTTTCAGTGTGAAAGAGTAACAAACATTCATACATACTAACTTTCACGTTTATAATATTAGAAGCCGTTGTAATAAGTAGGTACCTACACACTGCCTATTACAAACTTTTAACCCTAAAGGCAACACCGCGCCGCGGGCCGCGTGTCCCCGACAGCCGATCAGGACACAAATGTGGCGCTCAGCGGGACGCGGCCTTTGTGCAAATATCTCATTACAATCCAAATACTTCGCTATACTTACATGTATTTGTTATAGACGTTTCCCGCGTGATTAGGAAAATATACCATCAGCTTTGTCGACCTTATTTATTTACAGACATTTATTTATTTATATTCGGAATATCAACAGTTATTATAAATGTCCAAAATTATGATACATACAGTGAGCCAATTACAAGGTTTGCTGGTAGAAAACTCTAGTAAGGTTAAGCTCGCCTTCGTAAATATTTTACTGTGTACAATTATAATTAATTACAAAAATTACAAGAGGGTGTGCCGATTTCCTCACGATGTTTTCCTTCACCGATTGAGAGCACTTTGCACACATAAATTTTTCGCATAAAAAACTCATTGGTGCACAAGCAAGTTTGAACCCCCCGGATCGAGAGGCAAGGGTGCTACCACTACACCACCAGTGCTCTTAGGTCAAATATCGGCAAAATATTCGCTAGAAACTAAGTGTTCGGGCTCATGGTACAGGCAGCCTCGTGTGACATCCCGAGTACTGTCCGCACCTGCCGCTGGTGGAATTGCATCTGTTTCTCGCAAGTTACCTGGAAACGTTGAAATTGCTTTTGCCTGTTGTACAATTGAATTTTTAGTAAACGTTCTCTGAATTGAAACTGAATTCAATGAAAGTTCGAGTGTTTGTTCGAATAAAATAGGGAGCGCTTTGTTTGACGTTTCAATAAGCACTCGCTACTCGTATGGCTCTTTAGTCAACTGAGGCCGCTGTCAACTTACCCCGCGGGATGAGTTGACCTAATGCTTTTTTGAATCGGTCAACTCATCCCGCTGCAAAAAAAACAAAAAGGAATGTATTATTTGAAATCACTTCATCAGTTCTTCCAACCACTAAGGTAATAATTACACATATATTAAGGCCCAGAATACTCGTCACACTATTCCTTACGTAAAAGTTACAAAAAAAGTAAGTGACATAGGTTCGTATAGCAACGCGGATCTCCGCGGAATCAGACATGGCACAAAGCGAAATACCCAAATGACAAGTAAGTAGAGTGCGGCATGATAATATGGCTGCTTTAAATTATATAACGAAAGCGACAATTTATAAAAAACATAAATAGGTTCAAGTAAATAGCTTATTTCAAAAAAGGGCTGGGTTGATTTGTTTCAATTTAACTGATTTATATTCATGTGAAATAGAAATTCAAAATACCTTACTGTTCTGGATAAATTAGAGAATTTCTGAATTTTCAGAAGTGTTTTTGACAAGGTTTTCTAACTAATTCGTGTTTTAGCTCCGTTTGATTTATCACTTATATCCTTGAGTATCGTGTAGCTCAATTTCAATGTAATCTATTAAGCGGTAATAGAATGATTAGGTTTGCAATACTTGCAATTTTCAAAATGCTGGGCCTTAATAACAAGGATAACCTTTGGTATGCCCGAACGTGAATCTACGCAAATCAATACATAGTTTTTGCATTGTGTCTATGATCCAAGCATAGGTACAACTTAGTATCATAGTAATATTCCAAATTAAAAACTGTAAACAGCAAGTTAGATACTGGTGCTTCAGCATTTAGCTAATAAAAACGAAAATTAACATGCATAGAATACTTTGTACATTCTAAACTTAAAGGGTGATAAAAAATTCAGAGGTCAGCGCTCACCCTACGAGCACACTATACATCTCGACACAGAGAGCTGAGACGTGGTAGGGTTGCCGCGCAGGCTTATTTCAAAGGTGCTAGTAAAAAAAGTCAGTTAAACCACCCCTATTGGGAACACATACGAAAATCGTAAAAATGTGCACTGGTCAATTTTAAACAAGCTTTGACGTCTTTGATTCCCATAAAAGTGGTTCTTCGGAATAATTTTTCTTAGGTTTCAATCATGGTCTATAATAACGGTTTTTTTTCTAACCTATATGTCCCAGTGCTGGGCAAAGGTCTCCCCCAAATTCGTCCAGTTGTCCCTGTTCTCGGCTGCGTCCCACCGTTCTTTCGTAAGAGCTGCAAGGTCATCCCGCCAACGCTTTCTCGTTGTCTCTTTCTCTCTCTTCTTTGTCGCACTCCTTCGGGTATTCAGACTATAATATCGGTTATGACGTGCTTAAGTATCCAAATTCAGTTTATTATACTCAAATTAACATAGATTGCTATCCAATGCGTTATAGTGGAACAGAATACTTCCAAACATGAAATCGTTCAAAATTTTGCATTTATTTAACAACTTTCGTCTTTATTTGCCGTAAATGCGAAGGCAGCCAGCCCTGCCTGTTCGGTCCGGGCTACAGCTACGAAACACCCCTCGCCTCACCTGTCCTTTGAAGCGCCTCGCCTCACCGCCTCACGCTGCCTCACGCCACCTCGGTGCAGCACGGACGCACGTCAAATTGGACACCTGAGCAATAGTCGACTCAAAGAAACACCGACGTCCTCTTAACCTGCTCGAATGGGATTCTACTGTGAAACTTGAAGAGATGAAATGCGAAATAGTGTCTTTCGGTGAAAGCGTCTTTATTTTGCTGACGTCAAAATGCTCGGCGCGTACGAGTATTTATTACCGCATTTACAGTTATTGTATAAAGAATGCCGCGCCGCTTAGCACGTTGACAAGACATGTATATAACTCTATTCAAAAATAGTAAAATTCCTAAGAACTACTTGAGCCAGCGTGTGACTCTGTGATATAGCGCTACTTTACAAGATACTTACAAATTAAAGGCTCCAGAGTGCATGAATATAGTAGAAACGGCAGTCTATTGCTATACAGTTAAGATTTTCTAA
Organism: Cosmorhoe ocellata; assembly: GCA_963675405.1. Classification (NCBI taxonomy): domain Eukaryota; kingdom Metazoa; phylum Arthropoda; class Insecta; order Lepidoptera; family Geometridae; genus Cosmorhoe; species Cosmorhoe ocellata. The sequence continues at coordinate 11,076,472 of OY776253.1, read as the reverse complement.
TCAAATTGTAATTATACAAAAGCTATTTAAGCCATTTTCCACCTGTAATAAATTCTGCTATCGCCAGCGTCCGTGCGCGCCGCGGGGAGTCGTTCTGAAATAGCAATTCCTTTCCTTTATAATGCGAGTGTTTGCTTCGATATAATCCAGTTAGAGGCCCTGAGGCCGCGGGGTCCCGGGGGCCTCGGGGCCTCGGGGCCTGCAGCAGTCAGGGGTACCAGTAATTACATATTTTCATCACAAATGCCGCTTTAAGAAAATACAGAGAAGAAAACGGTTTATGGTAAAGAATCAGAATCGAAATGGTGTGATGTGAATACACACTGCCGATGCGTAGTTCGTACTTTTCCGAACGTGGCGGAGACACGCGCCGTGTGTCAGCGGTCATAGAAATAAATATAAATTGCTACTATATAAGAGCGCTGGTGGTGTAGCGGTAGCACCCCTGCCTCACGATCCGAAGGTCGTGGGTTCAAACCTGGTCGTGCACCAATGAGTTTTTCCATTCGAAAAATTTATGTGCGCAATGCCAGTGCTCTTAAACGGTGAAGGAAAACATCGTGAGGAAACCGGCATACCCTAGAACCAAAAATTCGAAGGTATGTGTCATAAGTTAGTATTCTTATAAGCGGCGATGGGCTTGCAACCTGTCACGTACGGAATACTAACTACTGTGCAAAATGTGGGCATGTACCAAATGTCATGTTTGGACTTGCCTCTGACTACCCTCTTTAGATACCCATGTAAGATCTTTACAGGCTCGGTAGATATCTGAGGAGATATCTGATTAGAGATCTGAGAGAGAGCCTGGGGATTACAGTCGTGATCATATTTTTTTTTTTTTTTTTTACTATAATACTAACTGGATTGGTTTTTGTCAACGGGATTGTAGAGATTGAAAATTGATTCACTGTCATAAAAAAACTAATTGAAAATAAGTGACGGGATTTTCTGCGGTGCATTTGCCTGACAACTACGTCGCTCTGGTTTTTATATGTTTTCTCGTGTTATTTTGAGTTTTATTGCGTAATTTTGGTGGTTATTTTGCCAATAAAGCCCGGGTTCTTGACGCGAGTGTAAACTATGTGAATTAGAGTGAATAGTTCTCTTCAAATTCCATCGGAGGAAATCCCGAAAATTTTCAACAAAACAGCCATCTTTTGTTTCACTTGATAACTTGACTAAGACTCTGTGACGTTGACAATACTTATAAATAAATACACTTGACACTGGCAAAATTGTTCTCTACTAAGAGACAGATGCCATAATTGAAGATGAAGACGAAGAACATAAGTGACTGTAACATCATAGTTTCCTTAAAAGGAGGTTTTATCACTGTCAAACTATGTACTTTTTATAATCGAATAACGGGTATTTATCACGTACCTATTTTGTTTTTATTCCCGACGTTTCGAACACATTACAGCGTTCGTGGTCGCGGGCAGACTCAAAATAGGTACGTGATAAATACCCGTTATTCAATTATAATTATGTCATCAAATCACGGAAGTTTAAAAAGTTTATGTACTTTTTGAAAACGAAATAAAAACATTTATTATTTATTATTATTATTATATAAAAATGATGAGTTGGTTTTGACCGCGGCTTTTACCCTCTGATAAAAAGTACCTATGTGTATCATTAAAATAAGGGAATGCATATTAGGTAGATACCTTCATAATATTTTGATCTCATGAAAGCAATTAAACAATTTTTCGTAAAAACGTATAAGTATATTTCTTCGTCATTTCATAATTATAATAAACAGTCGATATATCATTCTTCTAAATAAACGTATATTCTAAAACATGAGGGGTAAACGTTAATGAGAACACAGCTACATCTCGGCAGAGTCAACCCTTTATTCTGACACAACAACACTTATCTATTAAGTCCTACGTGAGACCATGCATTTTGTATTTTATTATAAATTAGTATCAATTATCAATAATCATCAGATAGATGGGACTAGATCACATATCTATTTCTATATCTCACTAACATAGATTTCCTAAAATCATACTAATATTATAAACGCGAATGTTTGTAAGAATGTATAGATGTATGCATGTTTGTTACTTTTTCACGCTGAAACGGCTGACCGGATCTGTATGAAATTTAGCACAGATATAGATTATGGGATGGAATAGCACTTAGGCTACTTTTTATCCCGGAAAAATGTACGGTTACCGTGGGATAGATTTGTTTGGCCAAGGTACCACGCGTGTGAAGCGGGCGGAAACTAGTTTTGTCTTTATAAGTAAGAAAGAGCAATAAATGTTTGAGGTAAGTTTCCTGCAGAAAGCTCCGGCGGGCGGCACGCGGCAGGTATCGATCGGGCCGAGCACGCGATGTGCCGCGGATAGAGATGGGCGGGTGGGTAAAAATTCGGGAGGGTTAAATAGGAAGGAAAGGGTAAAATAGGTAAAAATTAAAAAATACCCATTTATACCGGGTAGTTTTTATTTATGCCGGGTAAAAATTCAACGTACATTTTCAATGTAAATAAAAAACCTAATTACTTTTAAAAATACGTAGTAAGTAGGCCAGCCTTAATATTATATAGGAAAACCTAAACCATGAGTTAAAGATGTTTTTATTAAGTAAAACCAACACAAAAATCATTTAGAAAACATACACTCGCGGGCTTTAAACTGGAATCGCTTCATCAAGACACTTTTGTACAATTTCTGTCCAATGAACTAGGGATTGTGGTATATCATTTGAAAGAATATTTTATTAGCTATTAAATTCTTGCCGAGAGATGGCGTGCCTACTGTGAGCAGTTATATACGGATCCCTTTTTAATGCCCGGAAGTGAACCGAACTGGAAGGAGCTAGAACTGGAACCCATGATTCTTCGTTCCGAAATAGCTAATGCTCTACAGTCGAAGGCGTCAGGAAGCGACCAAATAACAGCAGAGGTGCTTAAAGCTATGGATGACTTGGGTATATTGGCACTACACAATATCTGCTCACATATCTGGCAAAACGGTAATTGGCCACGAGTCTGGACGGAATCCGTCATTCTACCGCTGCACAAGAAAGGGTCAACTAAGAGCTGCGGTAATTATCGAACCTTGTCCCTCATCTCACACGCCAGCAAAATCTTGCTCCATATTCCTAACAATATCGCATCAGCTACTACCTGGATTGGCAAATCCTTCAGGAGCAAGCCGGTTTCGTGACTCGTGGCACTCGGGAGCAGATTCTCAAGGTCAGGCAGATCGTTGAGAAGGCATACGAGTTTGATACGCCAGTGATAATGGGTTTCGTCGACTACAGCAAAGCTTTCGACTGTGTCAACTGGGGTTATGGGCTTATGGAAGGTCCTACAAGAACTTGGAGTACCAATGCATCTTATCGCTCTACTTCGCACCTTGTATGACTTAAGCCAGGGAGTCGTAAGAGTTGATAAAGTAATTCTAAACCCTTTAAATTTCACCAAGGAGTACGCCAAGGTTGCATTTTATCGCCCATTCTGTTCAACGCCTATGGAGAGTACATAATGAGACAGACTTGCGAGAATTGAGAGGGAGGTATCACAGTTGGTGGTGTGAAAATCACCAACCTGCGCTACGCTGATGACACTACTCTTCTTGCAGCAAATGAGTCGGGGATGATTACTCTTCTAAACCGAATGGAGCGAATTAGCGAGATGGGACTTTGCATAAACAGTCCAAAACTAAAGTCAAGGTGGTTGACAGATCTGGAAAGTTAGAACTCACTGGCGATTTGGACCTAGAAACAGTGGACAATTATTATTATTTATTATTATTAGACTTGTACGGACTCTAGTCTTCTCGATCTTTTCGTATGGCGCTGAGACTTGGACTCTGAAAGCTGCAGACCGCAAACGCATTGACGCTTTTGAGATGTGGTGTTGGAGAAGGATGCTCCGTATCCCTTGGACAGCATTTCGGACTAACGTCTCTATATTGCGAGAACTCAATATCTCCTCGCGACTGTCCACTGAGTGTCTGCGCAGAGTTCTCGAATATTTCGGTCACATTGCAAGAAAAGACGGTGACAACCTCGAAAAGCTCTTTGTGATCGGGAAAGTAGACGGGAAAAGGCCTCGTGGACGCAGTCCATTACGTAGGTCCGACCAGATCTGAACCGCGCTTGATATTTCGGTTCACAACCAACGCCCTCCACACCGCCGAAGACAGAAACAGATGGAGGATAATTATTAAAGAGAAGGTGATGTAGAAGGGAGGTCACGACCCTTAGCATTGAGGAACACGACGCAAGGAGGAGGAAAATCTTTGAATATCATAACCAATAAGCATTCACCTTGTATCATGGAACGTAAAAAAAAAACATCAATTTTTCAAACAAATCACCAACTGTTTGAAAGTCCTGAAATCCTATAAATAGTGAGCTTTTATGAAAATTGGTCATCAGTCCAATGTTTTACTTTACTGGGAACAGTTGAACTTAAGAAAAATGCAAACCACAACCACAGAAGCCGCTCTAATCGTCAGCCTAATTCAGCAAGGGTTGTCTCAGCGTAGTATCGCTTGACAGCTTCACCCAAGCCAGTCCGGTGTCTCCAAGGTGCACAAGAGATTCAGGTAGATCGCGAACTTAGTCTGGAGACAAGAATCTGGACGATGGCTATGCAATACGCCAAGAGATGGTCGATTTATTGTCACCACTTCACTCCGAAAAAGACACCATACCGGCGTCGACGTCCAATAGCAGCTAAGAGAAGTTAGAGGGAGAGCTGTGAGCGAGTGGACAGTTAGACGAAAACACAAAGAAGTGAACTTGACCCCAAAAAGGCCAGCCATGGGAAATCAATTGTCTCCAGCCCACCTACAAGTCCGGCTTCAGTTTGCTCGCGATCACTTGATTATAATATATGGAGCAATGGAGTCGAGTCCTGTTCTCGGACATAACCAGAATGTGAACCGTCGTCGGTGAATACTATGTAGGCACGTCCTACGACAAAGATTTTGATAGCTAAAAAAAAATTATATACCACAATCCCTAGTTCATTGGCCAGAAATTGTAAAAAATTGTCTTGAAGCGATTCCTGTTTAAAGCCCGCGAGTGTATTTTGTGTAAATAGCACATTAATTATCTTTTCAGTCATGGAAACTTACACCGTACTTCAAAATAAGCCGAGTATTTTTTTAAAAGACAAGTACTTACATAATACACTTAATTTTTTTTTAATATATAATTGTTCTAAAAATAACAAGAGCCTTTATATTGTAATCTGTCGTTTTTATGTTTTTACATACTTAAAGGCTTTTGTTATTTTCAGAAAGATTAAAAATATATAAGTATACGCACTATGTCATTATAAACAATCTAAAAAACCATAATTACACAGCATAACGAAATCAATAAATATAATACTTAAATAAATATAATCCAAACAAATTATACTGATAATTACATTATTTTACACCAGAGAACATCGAAACACTAAAAAAACAAATAAAATGATAAATAAATAGTGGCGGACATTTTTACATAGCACCGTCTAGCCCCAAAAAACAAACAGGAATAAAAACTAACAAGTTAAAGCTTATATAATTCGTTGAACCTCAAGAAAAAGAAGCATTGAATTTTTACCCGGTATTAATTCGAAATGGGTGGGTAAAAATGGGTAAAAATGGGTAAAAACCCGACCTGCGGGTTTTTACCGGGTAAGCGCCCATCTCTAGCCGCGGACCGACCGCGTTCGTAGCGGCGCGGGGTCGCGTTGAGTTTGCGTGTATTACGCTGGTTTTAACAAAGCCATTCTTAAACTTCGAACTTTATCTGATAGTTACTAGCGAGACTAGGGTCCAATTTCACCAAACTTTTGTTAACAAAGCATTATCTGATTATCAAAATTAACAAGAATGTTAAAGTATCGTTATCTATTTTACGTAATTTCATTTTATGGAAGATAATTCTTTGTCAGGACATAGTGGGACACAAAACATTGACAGGCGATTAAGAGGCTAATTTGTTAGTTTAATTAACAGAGCATAGTGAACCTAGAGGTTTTACTATTTCGTGACAGATACAAAGACAAATTGTCGGCCTATGAAAACCTTGTAATTCGATCATTTACCAATTTCATTTTATTGTAAGTACCATCGGCATGAAACACCAGTTTTCACTAATATGACGAAATCTAACTTATTTATACTTACTCATTCGAGTCGAGGTATACCTATAGCTGAGAGTGTGGGATATGTTATTAAACGTGATTTTATATCTCGCATGAAGAGTAATCAGCAAAAATCCAATTATGAATACCACTAAGTAGGCACCTACCTCACCTACCCCTTGAACGAAACTTCAGACTTTAATAATAATTGCAGGTTAAACCCTTACCTTTGTAACGCAACCCAGTGAGCAATCATTCCGGAGCCCGAGGGGCATGGAGTGCTCGTTCGGCAGGGGGCGGGGGGCGGGGGTGCTACCCCATGTCTACGAGGACGTGGTAATTGTGATTGCATGTCTATCCAAAAAACTAGCGTGACGTCATCACGACTGTAATCCCCAGGTAGACCAAATCAGATCTTTTGCAGATAATATCTAAATGAGGTTGAGGCTTTTTTCTAGTATTTCTTAAACATTCGCGATTATCACACCCCATCAAAAACATTTTCATGTAAAATGTTGCCTAGACGAGACGTTATGACTCGCATTGTCAAAAAGTTATCAGATCCCGGATAGAACCAAGCTTCTAACTCTACACACCCTAACTCTACAAGGCCTAAATTTACAAACTCTACACCTTAGTCAAAACATGTAGCTTTGCCGTTTCGTTGGTACAAGTAAGAACTCATCCATCATACTCATACGCCCAAGTGCTACAGCCACAGCACAGCTCCAGCCAACGTGTGGTAACGGCAGAAATTTTGGTTCTAGTGTATGCCAGTTTCTAATGATGTTTTCTTTCACCTTTACTGAACTGTACTGCGCTTTTTTTATGAAAATGTTAAAGTACTATCATGTCCTAGATATTTGGTTGGTTATCGATTTGTTCAAGTTATTGTGGCCTTGCCTGAGCCTGAGCTTACGGGCACCGGGCCTTATTTCGAACAATAGGCAGCTACGTGCTTATTACCGTGAAATTTGGGCAATTTTGAAACCCTTGTTAAGAAACCTTCAGAAATAATTGGTTTTAGAAACAGGTCGAACTGCTTTGAAGGATTTAATATTTCTGTACGTAAGTACCCGTCTTATTAGGCAATTTTTGGGTGAAAAATAATTAAAAAATGTATATGGGTTTTTTAGTTTTAAACAAGTAATTACAGGGTTCAATTATACCAAGTTTGTAGCAAATCGTAACTAAGGTAATACATACAAAATCTCTAATATTCGTTAACTAACATTTTATCGATTTGGAGTGGAAGCTTCAGTTTAGCACAGAGCCGCCGGTGGTGGGGCGAAGGTCAGACCATTTCCGTCGCCGTTTCTACAGAAATACATATACCTACATAGGAACTGCAAATAACTACGTAAAATAATATTGCTTTCTCTTTTACGCCAGAGCGGAAACGCCGTGGCTCACGTGAGCTCACGGCGCCGCGGAAGTGGCTCACGCGACTTCCGCTCAGGTAATTATTGTGCGGACGAGCTTGTGTGGAGAATCATTTTGGTAACTCACATTTTTGTTATTATGAATGAAAAATATTAACGTGAATATGGGAAGGAATATTGGAAAAAATATTAACGAGACATGGATTATACAAGCAATTATATTACGAGTACTATCATAACATGTCATTAGTTAGTTTAACATTGGTAACGTTAGTTGCGTACACTAAAGTACTAAAAATAATGTTAGTTTTTAAAAACGATGCTAGATTCGTATACTCCTATACTAAAGTTGGTAATTGGATTATAAATTAATTGAGTTTTCTGCTTAAATAAAAGTATCATGAACATGATATATTATCTGTAACTAAAGTAAAATATCATGTTTATTCGATAAGATTGGGTAAGCTTAAGGCTATAGAAGTTTGTCAAATAGAGCTTTAGCAAGCGGGTGGTTCTTCTCAATTTGTATGTTTGTCGTTATTTTAAGAACTGTTATTAGGGACCTTAGTTCTAGGACTCCGCTGTCCGTCCGTCTGTCCGTCTGTCATCAGGCTGTATCTTATGAAACGTGTTTAGATTGTTGAAATTTTCACAGATGATTTTCCGGAATATGGTTTATTATATCAGAAGTAGGTCAAATCCACCTATAATAAAATAATATTGTGAAATAGCTTTCTAGCTAAATACTTCGTAGGAGCATAAGTACCTATGTTATTTTCGAACTAATTATTTCCTCAGAAAACAGCAATAGCTCTGAGAAATAGAAGTAAGTCAACTTACCGGTCATTGATTCCAGGAAGAATCGATTACTATCGATTGTTTTTAGTATCCATTATCTAGGTCCCAGTGGTAAATCATGAGGAAGGTTAAATATTGACTATGTCTAGACCGATTAGTAACGTTTTCATATAAAAATATTGTTATAACAAAACGAACTAAACTTTAGTAACAATAATTCTGATCATGTTAATCATCAGCCCGTATCCCACTAGGTGGGTCGGCAAAGGTTCTCTTCCTCCACTCTCCCTTATCATCAGTCATCTCACTATTCACATAATCTTTCACACAGTCCATCCATCCGTTCAATAATTCTGATGCTGTTTTATTGATTTAGACAAAAAGTCTACTAACTCTATGAAGATTCAAGTCACGTTGATGGATATCGTTTGCGACTCGTTAGCGATTAGATCATACCAGAAATTGGTGTTAAGGGTACTGAACATTATCCGCTTCAGTAGACACTTGTAGTTCATTGAAATTCTCCGCCCGATCTCGAGATTTTCCGCTCCTTGGCTTTAACGAGAGGAAAGAATTGTCGGCCTTCACAAGATTGGAGGGGCTTACCGGCTACCGGCCCATCGTCCCATCGCCCATCGCCCATCGCCCATCGCCGGCAGTATTATTGTAATAGGTATGGATTAATTGGATCAAATTCAATGGAGGTGATTATAAGTGGAAGTCTTCAATTTGGTTTTAATATAAAGAACAGTTGAATAATGATTTATAAATTACTCGAGCTAAGCTAGGTACATATTTTTACTACTCTACGTAACCATCTGTGTTATCTTATTGTAAACTAGCTGTCCTGCCCGCGACTTTGTTCACTTAAAGTAGGTATCTAACTAAACTGAGTTTCAAACAAATCACACTAATAAAAAAATCCCATAATAACTTTGACACCCAATTTTACCCTTTTTAGAGGGTTTTTTTTGAAATATCCAGGAATACGTTTCCATTTATTTTGCATTTAAAGTATCCAAACCAAAATTAAGACCAATCGCACCACCCTTTAAAAAGTACCCATAGAATCATTGATCCCACATTTGACCCCTTTTTGAAGGTTATATTGAAAAATCCTGAAACATGTGTCCATTCATTTTGTATTTACAGTACACAAAGTTTCAGACCGTTCAAAGGTTCACATACAAATATTGACCACACATTTGACCCCTTTTTGAAGGTTATTTTGAAAAATCCTGATACACGTGTCCATTTATTTTGCATTTACAGTGCACAAACAAAGTTTCATGAAAATCACTCCACGCGTTAAAAAGTTTCATACTAACGTTTTCACCCTTTTTCAACCCCTTAGAGGTGGAATTCCCAAAAATCCCGCCTTAGTGGGTGGTTTTGTTATAAAAGGAAACTACCTTCCAAATTTCAGCTTTCTAGCTTCAGCGGTTTCGGCTGGGCGATGATAAATCAGTCAGTCAGTCAGTCAGTCAGGTTAAGCTCTTATCTATATATCTATATATAGACTAGCTTTTGCCCGCGACTTCGTCAGCGTTCGACGGATTCCCATACAAATTTTCATCCCTTATTTCAACCTTTTCAAGTATTTTATCGCAATAAAAAGTAGCCTATGTCCTTTCTCAAGCTCTAGTCTATCTTTGTACCAAATTTCATCAAAATCGGTTCAGTGGTTTAAGCGTGAAAGCGTAACAGACAGAGTTACTTTCGCATTTGAGTATAGACTACGCTCATAGGTGTTAATGTTGTATTACTAAAGGCTACAAATTATTTAATAGGTGCACACTTTCAATAAAATTGACTATAAGTAAAACGGGAAAAATATCACTGCATTGTAGGAAAATCTGGCAAAAACCGAAGAAAGACTGCAAGGCGGGAATTACACGCATTTTTGAGATTCAAAAAGAGGGGCGCTAGAGATCCCTCGCGGACTAATGACATTGGCGGCGCGATTGACGAGGACTCGACGCGCGACGACGGCCCAAATTGGATTTGGGTCAAACAAACCGTTAGCGTCGACATTTGTTCCTCACAAAATAAACTTCATACAACGAACGATGAAGCTGTTGACCGTATAAGTTCTCTTGTTTCAAAACCTCACGTCGTATTTGAGGAAAGTTGTTTTTTATAACGTGTTTATTCATTTTGTCTCTGTGCTGTGTTCAAAAGGACTCTGAATCGTCTTTGGCCCTGGGAGATCTGATTGTTATCCGACCGTATTCGGGACAGAGGAACCTTGCAAACTGACAGAAACAAAGATCGACTCAAAATCCTTTTGAAACATGCCGCGTAGCTGGCGAGTCCCTCGCTCTCTTCAAGGAAATGATAATTCAATGATCATTTCTGTTTGTTGTCAGGTTCCGAAGTCCCGAGGGTCGACGAGGGAAGGCAGTGAATGAGTGAGGGAGGCGCGAATCCAATAGTTCTCACAAAAATGATCAAAGAATCTTTCGAAAGATAGAAACTATCCGCCACAAAGTATAAGGAAGAAAACAAGATGGCGGAGGAGCCACAGTCGGTATGGCGGAAAATCGACGCAGCCACCATCCCGGTGGTGAACCTCGAGGTGAAGGAGGTGAGGGAGATCCTTTGGGAGAAGATCAAGGAGCCGACCTCCCAGCGGAAGATCATCCTGGTGATCGTGTCCATCGCCCTGCTGCTGGACAACATGCTCTACATGGTGATAGTGCCCATCATCCCCGACTACCTGCGGTACATCGGCGCGTGGGGCGAGGACGGCTACGACCACGTGGTCACCATGACGCCTTACAAAGAGGGCAACAAAACCATCACGCCCACAATGATCATCCCCGGCTCGCACGAGGGACAGGACTCCGCAACAGGGGTCCTATTCGCATCTAAAGCTATAGTCCAGCTCATGATCAACCCTTTCTCCGGTGCCTTAATCGACCGCATCGGGTACGATATACCGATGATGATAGGACTGATTATCATGTTCTTGTCTACTTCTATCTTTGCTTGCGGACGGAGCTACGGTATGTTATTCTTTGCGAGGAGTCTCCAGGGCGTCGGTTCTGCCTTTGCGGATACCTCAGGCTTGGCCATGATCGCCGACCGGTTCACCGAAGAAAACGAGAGATCAAAGGCTTTGGGCATTGCTTTGGCTTTTATAAGCTTTGGCTGCCTGGTAGCTCCACCTTTCGGTGGTGCTCTGTACCAGTTTGCGGGGAAAGAAGTCCCGTTCTTGATCCTCGCGTTGATATCTCTGATAGACGGGTTCATGTTGCTGCTTGTGATGAAACCGCTGAAGACCCAAATGATAGAGGCGCAGCAGCCAAAACTAGCCGGCACACCGATTTGGAAGCTTCTGATGGATCCATATATTGCCGTATGCGCCGGCGCTCTAATGATGTCCAACGTGGCGCTGGCATTCCTCGAGCCTACGATCTCGTTCTGGATGGAGGACAACATGACGAAAGACAACTGGAAGATCGGTATGATCTGGTTACCGGCGTTCTTTCCTCACGTGCTAGGTGTCATCATAACAGTCAAGATGGCAAAGAAGTACCCACAGCATCAGTGGCTGATGGCGGCCGGAGGGCTGGCGCTGGAGGGGCTGTGCTGTTTCATAATTCCCTTCGCGAGTTCATACAAGATGCTGATGATCCCAATCTGCGGGATCTGCTTCGGCATCGCGCTGATCGACACGGCGCTGCTGCCCATGCTGGGCTACCTGGTGGACGTGCGCTACGTGTCGGTGTACGGCAGCATCTACGCCATCGCCGACATCTCGTACTCGTTCGCGTACGCCGTCGGCCCCATCATCGCCGGCGAGGTCGTCGAGACCATCGGCTTCACGGCGCTCAACCTCTTCATAGCCTTCAGCAACCTGCTGTACGCACCGATGCTCATGTACCTGAGGCACATCTACGACTTCAAGCCGTTCGAGAACGAGGCCAACATCCTGATGGCGGACCCGCCGGACAAGGAGTACCAGACCTACAGCTTGCAGGACCAGCGCCCGGTCAACGGCGAGTACAAGAACCACCTCGAGTACTCCAACGTTTCGGGCGAGGTGGCCAGCACGCAGGAGACCAGCGTCGATGCTGGGGCGTACTCGTACGACCAGTCGTACCAACAGGGAGGCTCGTACCAGAACTACAGTCAGCAGCAGCAGGGCTACCAGTCCGAGTACCAGCAGGAGCAGGGCTACAACCAGCCGCGACAGCTGCCGACTCAGCCGCAGCCCACCGCTAGCAACCCCTTCCGGGCAGAGGCCGCGCCCCCGCCCGCGCCCCCGCCCGCGCCCGCTCCCGCACCACCCCCTACCGCCCCGGGGCCCGTGATCAAAAATCCCTTCCGGCAAGGTTTCTAAATTCAAATTCAGTGTTGTTGTCTCTTTTGAATTAACTTGTTGTGTAATTATAAATGTTCTTTATTTAGTTCGATCACTGAGCCGCGGGCCGTCGCCGGCCTCCTCGTCTCCGGATAAGTTGTCTGTTAGCTGTGCTTGAACGTAGTGCTGTCTCGACTGATTGCAGGCGCCGCCTTCGCGATACTAGTGCCTGAAACGAACGCTGTCTACAGCTTGTGTTATATAACCCTGCGGTAAAGCAAGAGGTATTTAGTAGTCCAGGAGAGATCGTTATGTGTGAAAGAGCAAGAATCGTCTCTATTGAGTATAACTCTTTCGGCGTACTGATGCAATGCTCTTCTATCTCTTTCAACACACGACACGACATTGACTTATTTTTGATCGTCTATGACACTGTATGAAGCTGTCGTGTCGTATGTTCTAATGAACATTCAAAATAATATCATATTAGCTGTAATTCAGGCACTTATTAGATTTACGTATGTACTACGTCATATAAAAGCCAGTATCGCCAGTGAAGTTTGCAATCAGTCGAAATAAGTTTTCCTTGTTGATATTAGTGTTATAGTAAACTATCGCGAGAACGTTAACTATGCCTTTACTAGAATGGTGTGGTGACACTTTTGATCTGAAGTAAGAACCAACATCGCGAGTAAGACCAAAATATATTATCGTATTAGAAGTAAGTATACCGACATTATTGTATATTTTTGGTCATGACTAGTAATAATTTATTGATATCGGTTACAAATAGTAGATAGTTAATTCTACTTATTTATATCTAAGTTTTCCATCAAAGTACCTAAGTACGCTTTATATTTAAACTAAAAGGTAAGGGCCTAAGATATAATATATATTTGGAATCTTGAGGCATTTAAATATTTGAATATGATGGAATTCGTTATTCGTTATAATGTAACGGAGTGCTAGTAGCGGGCGTTAGAGTTATCCATGATGTATCCAAAGCTTACTGGATTTTATCGATGGATATTAGCTAAGACATTTGCATACGTAGAAGCTATCTGTCATATTACTTCTCATGCTAAGTCAGCAATATTAGCGTAAGGCGTATTAGCTTCGTAATTATGAATATATCAATTATTATCGACACTATATCAATTATAATATCAATTAGAGTAAGGTAGGTAGGCCAACTTGTGATAGTTGCAACCAGGTAACGACACATATCAGAGTCTTTTGATTCACCCTAGAGTTACGACGTTCAGATGTATTTTGTCTAAGTGTACAGTTTGTAATTATAAGGGTCAATTTTAAATTATATTTCTTATTCAATATATATTTACTAGCGACGTAGCGGTAAGTGTCTTCAGAATAAATACGAAAAACTGCGTGCTCGTTCGTTTGGATGAAATATTGTGTTTCCTATATGTTTATATACGAGTGGTGGCCGTCTGGAACTCGCGGAGATCACCTTATGTCACTAAGACAATCTAGCATTTCTCATGACGTGACGCGTTTATGAAAATCTGCCCAAAATTTGAGAAATAGTCCAAAATATGTAATACAAAATCAACTTATCAATTAACTTCAAACGATAAATACCTAGTTTCATCCTTTCGAATGATGATTACTTTCTTTGCTGATGTCTGGACACATTTTGATAAGTTTAATCGAAAGTTATCTAAAAATAATTGTACAAGAATATGACGTGCCCAATATGTCAATTGAAAGAATGTATAAAGTTAAAATATGGTTATTAAGTAAAGTATGCGTTAAATTGTTATTACGAGAGAGCTACGGCAATCAATTATTTAATTCAATTTACTTTGCCATTAGTGGGATTATCTGGACGATGCCTTGAAAATGACGAATATCCGCAGAGTATAGTATCTGAAAAATAACTGCGATGCACAAACACATACATATCTCTCCGCACAAAAATAATTAAGGGAATTTTGTTCAGTGCTAAGTTTGTGTGAAATTACATGATTTAAAGACGTAAGTTTTTGACAAAAAAGAAAGGTTATCACACCGCAAAGTTTGCAGCAAATGCACTAGATATCATAAAGTATGTCAGAGTTTTTAAATTCACGATCACGCTATAAATTTAATAAAGATTTTAGTACGATTGTTTATAAAACAACGTCAATATTCTGTCACGTGACTTATAGAATCACATCAATAGAGTGGTGAGTGGACGTCTCTCGTAAAATATATTTGTAAGTATTAAGTGTCAATTTTCTTGTCAAATTCTCCCGAAATTCAATTAACTTAGTAGTGTTTGCGCAGAGTGACATTTGTAAGAATATTATTTAAGTAATGAATAGTTAAGATTTCTTGGTGTGTTGTATGGACATGGGCAGACAGTTCACTTTCAAAAATACAACCGTTTTTAAGATACTGAATATGTATCTAATTAATATTATAATAATTATGATCTGAA
Source organism: Cosmorhoe ocellata (assembly GCA_963675405.1). Taxonomy (NCBI): domain Eukaryota; kingdom Metazoa; phylum Arthropoda; class Insecta; order Lepidoptera; family Geometridae; genus Cosmorhoe; species Cosmorhoe ocellata. Next base: position 11,061,425 of record OY776253.1, on the reverse strand, counting down.
CGTTTAATATTATTTTTTTGACTTATTTAAGACAGATTTTTGTAACATAGGACATGTTAAGTGCCCAAATTAAGTGCTTAAAAGTTTAAGGTGTCAAATTTTAAACTGTCGCGTACAGAATACAGTGCAAAAGTGGGCATGTACCAAATATCACGTTCGTGTCTCTGACTACTTAATATCCTCAAAGAAAAAGTAACTAGAGATCCGAGGAGATATCTACCAAGCCTAGGGGATTAGAGTCGTGATTATGTTAAAACTATATTTAAAAATGATTCTCTATTTATATTTCCCTTGGTCACGGCATCACGCGTGAACAGCTAGGCCTTATGTAACAAAAAATATCAATATTCATAGTTAAGACAGGATAAAGTCTGTAGGGTCAGCTAGTAATTATTATAATTATATGTATCTCTATAACAAGAGCTAGAATTTAAACTATAAACTTCTTGAAAAGTGGACTGCATGCACCATGTCACGTGATTTAAGGTTAATCTAACTATTAATGTAAGTACCTATACATATTTTACGAGCAATAAGCAACAGCCAGATCAAATACATATCATTAGATATAAGTTATACATAATTTTTGCTAATATACTACTAGTTTTCTATGTACTTATGAATTTATAGTATTCAATTATATGTGTGTATCTAATATATAGGTGTCCTTTATATATTTTACAAGATATTACATTACAAATGGATAATTCACATGGTATTGTGTGTTAAAGTATTTGCCTTTTCAAAGACTTATGTACAAAATATATGTATTCATCATTTAAAACCTTATAAACATATATATAATTATTAATATTTAACTATTATGGAGATAAAGAGTGAGCTCTGCTTCCGATAATGCGCACAAGGGAAGTGGCATTCAGATATTAACCATCGACATAAAAATGAGTCAAGTCGTATATTCTCGGGGAGTCTACTTTACAAAACGATTAACGATAATCAGCACAATAAACGTGCAAAGCCAGTAACTTACATCGTTGCGATTATCAAATCAAATCAAATTATTTATTTGCCAAATACATTAATAATGGTAACATGTCAGGTCTTATAACTAGAGTAATGTCAAATGTATTCAACCCGCAAGCAAGTATGCAAATATTAAAAGTGGTTATTTATTCTGTGTCAAAAAATAATAATAATAATAATAATAATAATATCATATATTAATAATATTATTTGAACGATGGAACACCGACATTATTTAACTATGGTAACGGAAGACACGAAGTTTCCAATTTGACAACGAAACTACTGTAAATTCGAATGAGTTCGACGAACATTCGATACCGATTAAATAGTTTTAGTTTTGCGGAGTAGACACCCCGATTTGTCATTATCGTCTTCGCCCTTGTCTCTAACTATATAGGGTTCAAGACGTATTCTTACCTATACCTAAAAAATAATGATCTATACAATTTTCATTGAGAATAGTTACAACCTATTATTATTATTATTATCTATAATAACTTGTATTTTTCTTACAAATCTATATAATTTACTAACTTACATTTTGTGAACATAGTAATACTTCATATGTATGAATAGTTCATACTTAAGTAAATAACTAATTATTTATTTATTAGCCGTTTATTAGGCGTGTTGGACGTTTATTCATAATGTATCATTCTTATTTCTAAGCGTCTTATTCTGTAGCTAGTTCATTGCATTCACATAGATTATGGATACTTCGATTATTATAATATTCTCTTTCGCAATTAGTTTTCGTAATCGTATGTCTCTTTCTCGCTTAGTGTGTCTACTCTATCTATTGTGTCTAGTTTTAATATCTACGTGTCTATAATGTTGTTAATGTCTGTATGACCTAACTGCGAAACTTCCTGTATTTTTATAATATCTTATAATAAATTATTTATTATATCAACTTATATAAATCCGTTACAAGTTCCGTTATAAATCAATAAACTAGCAAAATTATAAAAAAAAAACATTTAAAGATATAGTATCTGAAATAAATGCAAGACGTACATACGTCATCTGATACAATGTTAAACTATATATACGCCAATTATTTATTATATATAAGTATATAACTATCAAGTATATAACTAGAATATTCGCAGTTAGGTTTCTTTCGTAGGTCAAGACCCGTCCGCTAGATCTAACTCTACTTTAGACTTTATGTCATTTAGCATTATAATTATTTGGCTCGTCATTATCATCTGTATTGTCATTAATACGTAGTTTTTTGGCATTAGTTTGATCATTTAGCATAATTTTGTAGTTGTCATTATTCTGAGACGGAGCTGTTTACTTTATATTAATAATTTATTAGATTAAATGAATTAAGATGAAAATTGTACATATAAAACGCGAATATTCACACACATATGAGTGATAGATAATTAAAACATAGTAAAATTAATATAATATTCATAATAAATACTATCTAATATTACCTTATATACTTCCCCTTCATTTTAAATTTTCATCATAAATCTCCGCAAATCAGTAACTAAACTCTAAACCTAAATTTTTTTGTAAGTTTGAGAAATATTAATTAAGAACAAGCAAAACCAGACAAAGAAAAACTCTTCGGTGCCTGCTGGTAACATTGTTTTGTAAAAAAAAATTCAATCAGATCACTTGAACCTGTGGAATCATAATAATTGTTGTACTCACTTTATCATATCCAAATAAATTATTCATTAGGAATAGTATTTATACATCAGACTACAGATGATGGAACACTAACTTATCTACCAGTACCTATGTCTCTCTATCGTAACAATAAATAATATATTCTTATAATTAGAATTAAAACCGCTTGTAGGGTACCTAGGCATTGTCTATTAGTGCTCCACTCATGTGTATGTAGGCAAATGCTATGAAATATTGTTATATACATAAATATATTTAATTATTGTAAATTTTCATCAAATAAACATCAAAGTCAAAAGTAAACCCATTTGTTATAAAAAGTATATTAAATCATCATCTCTGTACCCTTATCCCACGTTACGTGGGGTCTACACAACATCTCTTTCTTATATTACATTATATTATACAAATATTAAATATTATAAGAGTTAATTACTTAAGAAAACGAATATTAATCGTACCTACGTATTAATTATATTTTAGCGATTTTTAAGCGTTTAAATCAGTACTAGATAGGTACATCGCAAAGTATGAAATGATTCGTGCTTAATATTTTTTTTAATATACGTTGAATAAAGTTTGTTAGAAAAATATATTAAAAAAATTAAAGTATTGTATAAATGTGACGTATAATATATTATTGATAATCTATAGTTTAGAGGTAGCAAATATAGAGGTTCTATCATAGATAAAAGTATTTATTCACGATTTTTTCTACGCTATTGATTTAGATCATTATGATTAGTATTAAACGGGTATTTATCGCGTTTTATTTACCTATTTTTACCGACATTTCGACAGGTTTACACACTGCCTACATTAGTTACTGTCTATACAGGTTTACAGAGTCTACCCGTGACCACGACAGTGCGTAAACCTGTGGACACGTCGAGAAAAATAGGTAATTAAAACGCGATAAATACCTGTAATAATACTAATAATAATGTGTTCAGATCGCGTAAATTCAAAAATAATGATGATTATGTGTAGATTTCACATATTTATTATCACTTGAAGCGTAAATAAAAATCATTAGTGAACTAAGTATAATATATAAGGTGTTGTAACTACACACATTGTTATCAATAAATATATCAAATTAGTAGATCTAGTCAAAGATCATATGTTTAATAACCTACTAGGTATTGCGATGTAACTCTTAGATATTAAAAAAGTCACGTTCATTTAAAATGTAAATTACCTTTGAGATTGTTACTTTTCATCTGTGATTACTTTCATTTAGTCTTTTAGTGTTTGTTAAGTTAGTTATAGCCTTTCAAATAGCTATGTATAATACTTAGATACGTATTTTGAAATGATATCTTGAAACACACGGCAATAATTTGAAAAACTCAAATTACCTTCGAATCAAATTCAAATACTTAGGTGATTATACAGGGTGTCCCGGAACTATCTGACTTATTCTAAGGAGCTATTTTCTGACATTTACGCAAACAACCTGTTCTACGACTTTTGTGAAAGGGCAATGGGCAGATTGGGACCACCATCCAATAGCAATAAAATATATGTCGTTGGATAGGTCTGTTCAATTGGAACAACTATTGCTATGGCAGCTTTGCTGTCACAACTGTCCGTTCAAAGATATAAGACATTTAAGTTTTGATAAAATGTTAAAATAAATAAAATATTATTATTCCATATAATTTTGCCCATTGTCCTTTTACAAATTTGTGAACAGTTTATATTGATCGCTGAACCAGTTCGTTCTAATTCCGGGTCACGCTGTATACCATAAAAAATATTAAAATAATAATGAAACAGCAGGTCCTGGCTGCCTCTTGCAATAAGGCTCTGACGGAGTGATTCGCGCTCAAGATGTTATTTCAGCGCACGCGGTAAATGTTACAACTAGTTTCTACCTTAAATTATAACCGTATTATATCTAGTTGTATGTATATTATTAATATCAATCAGTGATCGAATAAATTGTTACAACAAAATTATTTTATTTTATTTATAATCTACAAAACGACCGCTCACAACTTCTTCTTCGTCTTCTTCTTATCGAGTCACTAGTTCAACATTGAGCATGTGCCAAATATCACGTTTGGACGAATGAATTTCTGATTTTCTCTAGATATCCTCAAAGATCTAAGGTGATTTATACTTAGCCTGGGGATTACAGACGACAACATATTTAATTAATGTTTAAAATAATTAATCAATACTGGATAATTTTCAGAAATTTCCTTATCTCCTGAAAATCACTGAATTATTACACTCTACATTAATAACAAGGGTTATTGTCATTAGTCGCTAACTTGACCTTTTATTCCGTGGCGCACTTTACAGCTGATTTTATCACCGCTACCCTTCTATACCCCAGTACCCCACAGCACCCCGCGGTACCCCGCAGTACCCCCCAGTGCCCCGCAGTGCCCCACAGTGCCCCCTGGCTACGCATTAAGTAATTGCTCCGAAAACTCTAGCACCCTCTACCAAAACATACTTTTGCGTTCCGAATGCAAATCAACCAATTAGTGAATCATCGATTTGAACTTTTACTCAAACGAAAATCGACTCTATGACATTAAACTTAAAAGGTATATCAACGTAAAGTTATTTCAGACAAGTTTTGACCATACTCGTTTGCTAAGATATTATGATTTTTATTATAAGTAACTAAGGGTAGAGAATCGGTCGGCACTGTGCGAGGGGATATCTGAGGGGGGGGGGGGGGGTTCTCGCAATTAGTCTAGACTAGCGATGTCCAGTTACAGCTGACCGACGCAAGCGGAATAAGTACATGTTTTTTACCCGACTGCGAAGCGAGAAAGAGGGTAATGTGTTTGGGGTTCCTTTGGCTGTCGCTGGAGCCCAAACGGCTGGACAGATTCTGACAAATGGTGGATTGCAAAAGTGACATCTATAGATTATACAAAATAACAAAAAATCCAATATGGCTAATAATAGAAGCTATTTCCAATTACTTTCAGCCGGGTTAATTGAAACTTTGCAACACATATTATTTAAGATTTAAATAAAATGTTTTGCTAACTGTATCATATACTCGTAGGTACCTAGCTTCTCACGGCGTTGAAGCATTACAAAAAGTAAGCTCGGAAGAATAAAACCAAAGAGCACGAAATAATTTTATAATGTGATGACTGATGACAGATACGGCTATATTGAGGACAATACGATGTTGTATGCTCAAGTGTTTCCATGACACCTTCATTACTTTAGTAACTATTACAATTCACCTTTCGCCCACCTTGAAAAACATTACTTGACATCAATTTGTGTCGCAAAAACGAGTTTTTTGTTACCAAGTACTTGATCATTTGAATACAAGTACCAACAATAGCTCTCGCCAAACAAACAGACCTGCCAGGCGACCCTCGACCCTCCTGCAGTCAAGGGGTATCCGCGCTGAGTGTGTGTCCTTTGTAATTGGGATTCTGTAGCCGGAGGGAGAGGATGTAGGTACCTAATCCTGGATTGAAGGAATCTAGAACCTTCGATCAACAGTTGTATTGTAGGATGAGTGGGCGAGGGCAGGATTGCGCAGCTAATGTCAACGTCATTGTTTCTCGAACCAGTGTGGTGAAAGGATTACATTGCACCTCAGAGGCTCCTTTTGTGCTGTAGTGAAGAGTGGCAGGCGGAAGGCTGTCAAACTGAGTGCTTCTCCTTTCGGACCATTATTATGAGTTTTTTTTAATAAAAAATATATTTAGTTGAGTTGAGCAGCAAATAAAAAACAAGCAGGATCAGCAAATTAAAATGCTTTTGTAAAATAAAATATGCATTATGATCACGACTGTAATCCCCAGGCTCGGTAGATATCTCCTCAGATCTTTAGTTACTTAGATCTTTGAGGATATTATCTGAAGAGGGTAGTCAGAGGAAGTCCAAACATGGCATTTGGTACATGCCCACATTTTGCACAGTAGTTAGTATTTCGTACGTGACAGGTTGCAAGCCCATCGCTGCTTTTGTGTTTACACTGTTTTTTTAATATACACACTAAAAATTAAGAATAAGTAGGTGTGGGTAGAAACGAGCATAGTATATCCAAAGTTTTGGGTCGAAAGGAGAAAAATACCTATTGGGTAAAAAAATCTTCTCAAACTATTTAACTAAGTGTTCGCGCTACACTACCCTCCGAATGGGGCTCACAGATAAGGTCCTACATTTGAAGTAGGGTGTAATCTTGAAGGTCCAGTAGGTACTAGGCGAATTAATCGATTTATTATACTTGATTTATCAATTGGAAAATTCAAAAATGTAATTAAACAGAAACTGTCTAGAAAAGCTTACTATAAAATATCAGAGTACTTAGATGATAAAAAAGCTTGGGATGAATCAGCTCCAACTCTGCTAGGTATTCCTTACAAAATTAACAAGGATCATACAAAAAAGCGCTAGGGCCCAGCGAGTTTCTTGCCAGTTCTTCTCGCACTGGGGATAGGACTGGAACTGGCACTTAGACTCACCTAGTATGTAAGACGTTTCAAAGTGATCCCTGTGATTCTATTGAAAATAAACATATTTTGAATTTGAATTTGAATTTGAATTTAAAAAAAAAGATCCAATAGGCGCATTAAATATATTTTTTTAAGAAGGCCGAATAGGCCATGTAAAGATCCTATAGGCACTTTTTACTTTTGAGTCGAATCTTAAAGGTCCGGTGCGTACCAGATCCTCTTGCTTATAATTTGACGACTATCTCTGTCACTCATTACAGAGCTGTGTGAGAGAACCAATTGTTTTCATGTAGAAATACGCGCGCAACTTGACACTATATTCCACACATCGAAACTCCTTCGTGGATTTTCGAGTTTATCGGAGGCCTAAATTGAGGGTAAAACTATAACTCGCCGAGTGTGAACGTTTTTCAGGTACGAGTAGGGGGGTACAGGGGGGGGAGGTTACACGTGCATGAAAATTTAACAAGTGGCCGGCCGCTCTGCCCTGAATAACTAACTCTGGAGAGGTTTATTGAATGTACGTCTAGCTTAGAGCGCTGGTGGTGTAGTGGTAGCACCCCTGCCTCACGATCCGAAGGTCGTGGGTTCAAACCTGGTCGTGCACCAATGAGTTTTTCCATTCGAAAAATTTATGTGCGCAATGCCAGTGCTCTTAAACGGTGAAGGAAAACATCGTGAGGAAACCGGCATACCCTAGAACCAAAAATTCGAAGGTATGTGTCATAGGTTAGTATTCTTATAAGCGGCGATGGGCTTGCATCCTGTCACGTACGGAATACTAACTACTGTGCAAAATGTGGGCATGTACCAAATGTCATGTTTGGACGTGCCTCTGACTACCCTCTTTAGATATCCTCAAAGATCTAAGTAACTAGAGATCTGAGGAGATATCTACCGAGCCCGGGGATTACAGTCGTGATCATATTTATTTTATTTATTTTTTTATTACGTCTAGCTTATGAAACTGGGGAATTAATGTGGATATACGAGTTTTTTTTTCGGGAAGCTTCTAGAATAACTTATTCTTCTTCTTCTTGCCCTTTTTCCACGCTATGTAGGGTCGGCACAACACGTGTTCTTCTTCCATTTCCCTCTATCATCCGTCATCTCACTCAAGTACTCACTCCTTTCTTACTCTTATCATCTTTCACACAGTCCATCCATCTTTTATTTAGTCTATCTCTACCTGTAGGTATATCCATCTATAAAGCTTCTAGAAGACCTGTGAGGTAGAAATTAACTTGCAAGACAGTGGCAGGAACCATTCTATGTAAAACCATTTATTACAGAATTATCGACTGATTAAATACAAAAAATAACAAAATTAAAAATGTCACCAATTAGTGAAACACGAAAAAATATTTGCAGAACTTACAAAAGCTTGCAAACATTTTTCGAACCCGTAACTATCTTGTTTCAGCCGGACGCTCGCCCACCACGCCATGGAATACATCTGACATGATAATATTTTTACAAAGCATAAAATTAAAACGAAAACACGTAGCAGTTCGTAGCAATCAGCGTAGAGTCGTAGCAGTGATCAAGTTACGTAGCACTGCTACGGCTCTGTGCTACGATATTCTTTTTGTAGAAATATGTTACTCAATCGGGCTGAACGAATTTGGTTGAAATTTGGTATACGTCTTACAAGTTACAGTTTATAAACTTGCACGATACTTTTCATCTCGGAAACCCCGAAAGAGTTAAAAAAAACTTTAAAAGTGCGAGTCGGACTCGTGCATGAAGGGTTCCACGCAATTTGTACAAGATTTAATACAATGTTGGTACTTTTGTTTTAACTTATTTATCTAAGTTTTTACTTTTTTTTGTTGTTAAAGCGGCAACAGAAATACACATTCTGTGAAATATGTGCAATGTAAAATTTCAACTACCTATTACGAATCATGAGAAACACAGACAGACAGACGATGGTCAGCATAGGCTTAGTGATAGGGTCCCGTTGGATACCCTTCGGGTACGGAACCCTAAAAAAGGGGTTCAAAGTTGTTCACACGTTGTTCTAGCATAAACTAATGTACTAACGAGTTAATGTACAAAGTTGGAGCTGGCAGGGGCCAAGCGCGAGTGTGCATTTCGTTAGCGGCGACATGGTAACGCCGTTAGCGCGGGCCGACGTCGTTAATTAGCCTTATTAGCCTTCCCGCAATTTTAACGTATTTAACTGTCATTTTGAAAGGAAAATTAGTACACCGGTACTTGTTTTTCTAGACCTACGAGTAAGCTGATGACCTAGAAAATATTACAAAGTCCAAAAATAATAGCAAAATCCTACTAATATTATAAACGCGAAAGTTTTTAAGAATGTATGGATGTTACTCTTTCCCGCAAAAACTACTGAATGGATTTTGATGAAATTTGACCCAGAGATAGATTATAGCCTGGAATATGTTATCTTAAAAAAAGTAGTCAGAGGCATGGCCAGAAATAACATTTACAAACACAAAAGTTTTGAATTAAATTACGATCCGTTCAGCCGTGAAAAGATAACAAACAAATAAACAGACTTACTTTCGCATTTATAATATGAGTGTGGATAGCGGCGGTACCCCAGCCCCGGCTCGTTCGCGGGGGCTCCGGGGCGCCACCTGCGATCGATCTCACCTGTGTCGCCATGGCAACGCGCCGCCCCCGCCCCCTACCCCCCCGGGCCTGGCCGCACTCGCAGCGGACAGCGATTTGACAACATCTTACCACAACCTTTTACAAACCATCGTCTTTCAGAAAAGTACACAAATCAATTAGGGATCCCTACTAAAACTTCAATAATGTACCCCAAGGTATAATAATAAATATGTTATATTGATGGATTTTGTGGACAAAGTCGTAACTAGTTACTTCTAAAATAACTGGTGATACGAGTAGAATACCAATAAAAATTGAAGCGCGATTTCTTGAACGAAACTATCGCATCGCTTTTTTCACAAAATCGCGTCTCTCACCACCTAATGCTGACCCTATGCTCGCAGGCTGCAGCGCGCGATGCCTAATTGAGTTGTGGGTCCGTGCAGTGTGTGTGTGTGTGTGTATGTGTATGCATGTATGTATGTGTGATGCGTGGGTTTCACGGGTGGTTCATTTAATAATGGCCGGCGCGTCCAGGTGATCTAATTGCGAAAGAATTACATTTACGCACACCTTTCATAACCTAAAAGGCACTGGTGTAGTGGTAGCACTCCTGCCTTGCGACCCGAAGGACGTGGGTTCAAACTTAGCCGTCGATAATGAGTTTTTCTATTTGAAAAATGTTTATGCGAAATGCCAGCGCTCTTAAACGGTGAAGGAAAATATTGTGAGAGAAAACAGGCATATTCTTAAAACTAAAAATTCAGAAGTATGTGTCTTATATATCATATGCGGCAATGGGCTTGTAACCTTTCACGTATGGAATACTTAACTGTGCAAAATGTAGGCATGTGCCAAATATCGTGTTTGCACATGCTTCTGGCTACCCTGTTTAGATATCCTCAAAGATCAAAGTAACTAGAGATCTTAAGAGATATCTACCGAGCCTGGGGATTACAGTCGTGTGAGTGTTTGTTTAATTTAATTCGCTTTAGTTGGCTAACCAGTCTGAAAATGTGGAACTCCTTGCAAGAGTCTGTATTTCCAGAAAAATATGAGGGTCTTCAAATAGAGGGTCAATAGGTTCTTTCTAGATAAGCGTGCACCACCTCACTGGTGCTTATCATCAGACAGAATGAGGTCAAACGTAAACCTATCTTCTTCTTCTATATATATAAAAAAGGAATTGCTGTTCGTTAGTCTCGCTAAAACTTGAGAACGGCTAAACGGATTTATCTTATCTTGAAATGTTCGTGGAGGTCTAGGGAAGGTTTAAAAGGTAAGAAAAATTCGAATAACTGCCGGGAAAACCCTAAAAATAGCTCTTTTTTATTTCCGATACAAACGTTTTCTAAATAAGTACGAAGTCTGCCGGGTCAGCTAGTTTATTATAAAGATGGCGAAGTAAGTCTTTATAGCAAAAAGTTCTCATCTTTTCTACATTTTCTTTTCTGTAAGTCCGTGAGCTTAGAAAGTTTCCTTGATTTCTAATTCAGAGTGGATCGTTCACTGTTTTCCTTTAGAATGAACTTCAGGGATTCGCTACAACAGGCAAAGTCGCGTGGGAGGCGCCACCTGCCCGGAATACTAACTGCGGACACCGAGCGTGCGGGTACACCCTGTACTGCGACTTGTCAGGGTGTCGCTGGGGTCGCCCGATGTGATGTTACACACCCTGTAGTGTATAGTGTTGTGCTTGTTTTGCTCGAATTGCTCGAAAAATAACCACCAAAATGTGCGGATGTAGTGATATTATGTTTGTTACTCTTTCATGCTGAAACGGCTGAACGGATATGAATGAAATTTGGCATAGATCTAGACACGCGGCAGCGTGTCAAGCCAAGTCCAAGCTGGCGAACCGCGCACCGTGTGTAATATTACACGAACCATTTAACCACGAACGCCTCGGGCTCAAGTATAACAACAACAAGAGCGAGGTTATGGTCTTCGCTGCAAGAGGCCGCCCCCCCAGTGACATCCCCCCCGTCTGTCTGGGTGGTCGCGAACTAGCCAGAGTGAGTAAATTTAAATATTTAGGACATTGGGTCACTGCTGATTTACGGGATAATTGTGATATAGAAAGGGAGTGTAGGGCACTGGCGGTACGAGGAAACATGTTGATCCGCAGGTTCGCACATTGTTCAGTAGATGTTAAAATTTCCTTATTTAAATCCTACTGTCAATCGTTTTACACCAGCGGCCTGTGGGTTACTTATAGCAAGGCGTCCATCAGTGCACTACGCGTCCTTTATAATAACTTGTTTAGAGCAATGGTGGGGCTGCCCAGGTACTGCAGTGCGTCCGGCATGTTTGCGGACGCACATGTTAAGGATTTTTACGCTATGATTCGCAATAAAATAACATCAATAAAACGCAGGATACTGGGCAGCACTAACTGCCTCATAGGGGTTCTGGCTGGAAGACATTGCAGTAATCTGCAAAGACACTGGACGTCAAGCCTGATTAACCCCTATGCAAAACATATTTATTACTTAAATTGATTCTGTGTGTATGACTTTTTGAAACTGTGTGACATTTAAATTTATTACTTATAATCTATGGATCTTTTTGTTGTCTGAATCAATAAACGAATTTAATTTAATTTAATTTGGAGCCAGTTTTCACCCCCTCATAACTCCAAAACTATTTCACGTAAGCATGTCAAATTTGGCTCATCTATTGATATTTACGACCTAAGTAAGTACACCAAATTTCATAATCACACCTCAAACGGTTTTTTAGATATTAACTTCCAAAAATCCTAATTTTTATCACTGACTGACCTATAGACGTTAATTCTAACCCAGTTCCAGATGACCTAGAAAGTTCAAATTTGGCATCCAGGTAGGTGGTTGGGTGAATACAAAGGAAAAAATCAGAAACTAGAGTAAATTTATATATTTTTATTATAATTTTTCAATTACTTAATTCATTCTCTTAGGAACTCTTATAGCGCCTATAATATAAGTAAGAGCAAAGATTATAGTGCGTCGGATCTACCTACCTAGGTATGTATACAATGTGCCAATAGTTTCAGCCGTCCATGCACGTAGATGTACCTATAATTGTTTTTGTTAAATTATTCGCTCATTTGAGCAGGCTTATAGTCATAGACCTTACTGCCTAGTCTTGCGTAAATTAATTTCTTCCGTTTTCTCTAATCTAACTAAATCTAACTTAACCTAACCGCCATTTTCTCCTTGGCCGATGTACCTATAAGTATAATAGGCTTCAATATAATATCCTAAATTATAAGATGAAATGATATTTTAAAGTTGTTAAACATATTTCATATTGTTATAAATAAGTTTCAGGACTGACCATTGTACTTGGCACCCGTTTAGATCTCACTTCTTTTGTCGCTGAAGTCAACGACTAAAGCATACTTATTGAACTTAGCTCTCATTTCACATTTATGTTTTTGATGGGATATAGATTATAGTCGGGAATAGCACATAGGCAACTTTTTATCCCGTAAAATGTACGGTTCCCGCAAGATAGATTTGATTTTGTTTTTCAAGGTACCACGCGGCCAAAGCCGTGGGCGGAAGCTAGTACGAGTATACCATAAGTACTATGCTTTATTATCAAGAGCTCTTGGGTAAAATTAGGTAGGTATAGGTAACTATTCTGAGAATAACTTAATGTCACATGCAATTAAAATGTCAGTTAACTTTACGATAACTACGATTTATTCTAGGGATAATGCTTACACTAGTTCGGCCGCATCCGCTCAGTAATCAATCTACCGAACAATACTCAGTTATCATAAAAAATCCAAACTAGTTATTGTTAACATTGCTATAAATTACCTTTATCTTTATTACTCATAAACAGTTGATTGAAAAACTGGCATCATTGACGAAATCGCTCATTGTATCCCCTAATAGATTTGTCACTGTCCACCCTCTCGAGCATCTCATTTGGCGGTGTGGCTCGGCCACCATTAATCTTGTCTACAAACTGCTATATTTCCCTCTTGGTCACCACATCCTGACAGTCGGAGACCGTTGTGTCCGCGGGTGGCTTTGTGACTATGAAAATTGTTATAGGTAATGAATTTATCTGCAAACTAGTGTTATTACAAAAAAATGAAAAAATCGACTGAAAGTATTAAAAAATAGATTCTTAGAGCGCTGGTGGTGTAGTGGTAGCACGTCTCACGATCCGAAAGTCGTGGGTTCTAACCTGGTATTGCACTAGTGAGTGTTTCTATTCGAAAAATATATGTGTGCAATGCCATTGCTCTTAAACGGTGAGGTAAAACATCGTGAAAAAACCGGCATACCCTAGAACCAAAAATTCGAAGGTGTTAGGTTAGTATTTATATAAGCGGCGATGGGCTTGCAACCTGTCTATCTACCGAGCCCGGGGATTACAGTGATTATATTTATACATATTTTTTTATCATACAGCAACTATATTAGATTTTTGTCAAAATCTGTCCAGCCATTTGGGCTCCAACAACTGCCAAAGGAACTCACATACACAAACACATTACCCTCTTTCGCTTCGCAGTCTGGTAAAAAAGGGCAAAAAGCAATTTCAGTAAACTCAATTCTTCACGTGCTCACTTCAAATTACCGGCACCAATTCAAATCCAGTCTAACCTAATCCGTGTTTTATGTACAGGAAATAAGATCTTAATTGAAGCAGCACGAGGTGTGCAGAGCTGATCGCAGTTCAGAACAGGATATTGGCTCTAAGTCCTGATCGAAGTCGCCTCAGTAAATACGAGAATGGATTAGATCGGGGCATATATCCAATTACTTAGTCGATCCCTTTAACTACAGAATAATTAACTCATCCATTTGATGATTTCAAATTAACGAGGGTTTTAAATGCTCTTAAACGGTGAAGGAAACCACCACACACTACAACCTAAAATTTGAAGGTGTTTTTATTGATTAGTGTTCCTATGGGCTCACTATTTCGCAAGGTGCCACTAGGTACTAACTACTGTGCAAAATCTGGGCATGTGCCGGATTTGTTTAAACGTGTCTCGGACTACCCACTTTAAAATATCCTCAACGGCTGAACGGATTTTGACAAATGATATGACATAGGCTATTATGAAATGCCGGCTGCAAAATGCTAAGTATCTTTCATAACTTTGTCGGGTTTTTTAATTTTTGAAATGCATACTTGTTATTATTTTTGACTAATATTTTAAACGCGAAAGTAACTCTTTCTCTGTGCTACACGCCTAAACTACGGAACCGATTTTGATGAAATTTGCTACAAAGTTAGAATAGAGCTTGAGAAAGGGCATAGGCTACCTTTTATTCCGAAAAAATGTACGGTTTCTGTGCGATAGATATATTTTTGTTTATCAAGATAACATGTGGGCGAAGCCGCTGACGGAAGCTAGTCTAATACTAATATTACAAAAAAGAATTTAGTATTTTTGTATTTTTGTTTGTAACGAATAAACTCAAAAACTACTGGTCCGATTTCAAAAATTCTTTTACTGTTAGAATGCTACATTATCCCTGAGTAACAAAGGCTATAATTTTATGTAGGTACCTCGCGAGCCGCGAGCGGAAGCTAGTATTAAATATGGTTGTGTTGTTGCCAGATCTGTTATAGTTACTAAAGTTATCTCTATGGTTGTTGCAGCATGGGGCGAGTCCCTGCTGTCGCTGCCGAAGAGGTGGCTCAGCACGCAGGTGTACGGCTCCGACGACGAGGAATTCCAGGTAAGCTCGGTGTATCACTCTCACGTCACCGGCTGACTCACCAGCACACAGCCTAGGCCATAAGCTCTAGGGAGCAAATTGGAGTTTAAGTTTCTGTAAGGGGATACAACGGGGAGTTAAAGGTTTTATAAGAAAACTAGCAACGTAGGACAGATTTGTTTTTAACTAGCTAGAAAACCAAAAACAAATCTATCCAACGTTGAGCACTTATTGGCCACCTCTCTTCCGCTTTTGTCTCCCGTTTGACAGCCGCCATTTTGTATGTTTTGACATTTTACATAGCCTATTGTCACTCTTGTTATCTAGACAAATCCAAAGACACCTCATTTCAAAATCCGTCCAACTTAGGTTACGCCAACAGCCAAAGGTACTCGCCTTCTGCCTCGTTATCCAAAAATATAATATAGAGATTTTCAGTACATAAGAATTCAATACATATTATATATGTATGTTGTACCGCGTGTTTCTTGTGAAAGTGAGCGTTGGCGCGTGTAAGCCAGGCATGACTAGCGATTTAGAGAAATAGGTATATAAACAATGCCAAAACTAAATAGAATTATTATAGTTCAATCAGGCATTATCGCATGATACAGCCGATTAGTACATACGGCTCATAGCGATATACCTATATAATAATTTACAATGTTTGTATGAATTCACTTTCCTCTTACGTGGATCAAACAAGGGGGAAGGAAAGAGGGGGGTCTAGGCAAGATTTTTTTTTCATAAGCGCGAAACGCTGCGTATGTAACTAGCCCATCGAAAATAAAAACTATCTTATTAAAAATTTATTGTGCTTTTCCAACTTTTTTGAGAATTGTACACATCAAAATGCTTTGAAACAAATCGACAAGACGACTTACGAAACGACGAGACTAAAACTAGGAATAATGATATTAATTCTTACTCCATATCCTATCCTATCCTTCTATCCTACTTCCTTCCTACTAAATAAAATACGAAAGTGTGGACGTATGTTCGTCGATCACGCTGAAATGGCTGTACAGATCTGCATGACATTTGGAGAGATTAATTTAAAATCTGGAACAGCACATCTATTATTTATATCTATATAAGAGCTTAACCTGACTGACTGATTGACTGATTTATCATCGCCCAGCCGAAACCGCTGAAGCTAGAAAGCTGAAATTTGGAAGGTGGCTTCCTTTTATAACAAAACCACAACCTAAGGCGGGATTTTTGGAAATTCCACCTCTAAGGGGGTGAAAAAGGGTTTAAACGTTAGTATGAAACTTTTTAACGCGTGGAGTGATTTTCATGAAACTTTGTGTGTGCACTGTAAATGCAAAATGAATGGACTCGTGTTTCAGGATTTTTCAATATAACCATCAAAAAGGGGTCAAATGTGGGGTCAATTTTTGTATGGGAAATTTTTAACGGGTGGTGCGATTGGCCTGAAACTTTGTTTGTGTACTGTAAATGCAAAATGAATGGACACGTGTTTCAGGATTTTTCAAAATAACCTTCAAAAAGGGGTCAAATGTGTGGTCAATGTTTGTATGTGAACTTTTGAACGGGTGGTGCGATTGGTCTGAAACTTTGTTTGTGTACTGTAAATACAAAATGAATGGACATGTGTTTCAGGATATTTCAATATAACCTTGAAAAAGGGGTCAAATGTGGGGTCAATGTTTGTATGGGATTTTTTTAACCTGGTGCGATTGGTCTGAAACTTTGTTTCGTGTTTCAGGATTTTTCAATAAAACCTTTTAAAAAAGGGGTCAAATGGGGGGTCAATGTTTGTATGGGAACTTTTCAATGGGTGATGCGATTGGTCTGAAACTTAATTTTGTGTTTTAGGATTTTTCAATATATCTCTAAAAAAGGGGATCAAATGGGGGGTCAATGTTTGTTAACGGGTGGTGCGATTGGCCTTAAACTTTGTTTTCTGTTTCAGAATTTTTAAATATAGGTAACTCTAAAAAAGGGGTCAATGTTTGTATGGGATTTTTTTAACGGGTGGTGCGATTGGTCTGAAACTTTGTGTACTGTAAATACAAAATGAATGGATACGTGTTTCAGGATTTTTCAATATAACCTTCAAAAAGGGGTCAAATGTTGGGTCAATGTTTCAATGGGTACTTTTTAAAGGGTGGTGCGATTGATCTTAATTTTGGTTTGGATAATTTAAATGCAAAATAAATGGAAACGTATTCCTGGATATTTCAAAATAACCCTCTAAGGGTAAAATTGGGTGTAAAAGTTATTATGGGATTTTTTTATGATTTGTTTGAAACTCAGTTTAGTTAGATACCTACTTTAAGTGAACGAAGTCGCGGGCGGGACAGCTAGTAGGTTATAATTTAACAAGGTTCCATGCGAGCGAAGCCACGGGCTGAAGCCATTTGAAACAGAACAAAATAAAAAATAAATAAAAGGGTTTAAGTTTAGTTAATTTCTAATCAAATATAATAACTAGCTTACTTACACGTCTTATTTTATGTTGAGCTATTTCTACTGCGTCGTGAATAGCAAAGGTACACTCAAATTTATTTGAAATCGATTCATTCGCTACGGCATGTCAAAGCTATAACTGTATTAATTTGGTAAGTTTAAAATGATTTAACCGTTAAACTACGTCTCAGTATCGTCACTAAACTCTGACGTCACAACATGGTGTTTTTTCGTACCGTTTATATAAGCTTCATAGTGCAGAGCTGCAGCTAGGTCACTCGACGATTGTCACTCAAAGTTGGAACAGTTAACGTGGTGTTCCATGATGTCGGATCGTTTTCATTTACGGTCGCCGTGTCCACCTGCTTTCACATACATAACCTACATACACCCCCAAACATATTACCTTCCTTCGCAGTCGGGTAATAAGGAGGCTTTCGGGTGGGCCGCAAAATTCATCACCAGGATCAGCCATAAGGATTTTCTTAACCCTACTTTGTGTGCGCTGGAATCTCAGGTAGTGTGTTCGAATTCCGGTTGTGACCATATCAGTACCGCTAATATGAGTGTTTTAAAGTTTACGAAAACATTCCTTTCATACATTTACCTCCATCGGAAATGGTTTGAAAATCAATATTTTCGATATTATCAACCTTATTTTAGTTCCTTAAGATTTCCGATGAAGGTAAATTTATGAAAGGATACTATTCGAAAAAAGTTTTCGTAGACTATCAAAAACTCATACTAAGGGTACAGTATTGAACACTAAACTCTTCTCAAACGGCATCATTTAGAAGACGCTTAATCTAACCAATGACGCCACTTCCTCCAGAACCTTGCGCTCCCGAAGCTTCCAGTGCCAGACCTTCAGAGCACCATGGAGTCATACCTGGAGTTCGCAGCCGTGGTGGTGTCTCCGCAGCAGGCGGAGCACTCCCGGGGCCTGGCGCGGGGCTTCATGGAGGAGCTGGGGCCGAGGCTGCAGGAGTCACTTCTGGAGCGCCAGAAGGAAATGGATAACTGGGTGAGTGTTTCAAACTTGGTTTACCCCTCGGGCATGGCTGAGAGATTCTCGTTAGATGTAATTTTTAAGAGTTCACCAAGGTATGTAGGGCTCCAAGGTTCCTACTCTCACAGCTGGTATACCCAGATTGTTGTGGGAGCGGCTTGGCTCGATTGATGGTGATGGAAGCTGCCTGAGGGCAAAAAAATTGTGACCTTTCCGTGCAAAACAATACATGAGATCACGACTGGTAGACACCTCCTCAGATCTCTTGTTACTTAGACATTTGAGTATCTAAACCAGGGTAGATTGAGGCATGTTCAAATATTATCCTTGGTGCATGTTCTCACCTCACAAAGCAGTTAGTATTCCCCACGTGACAGGTTGTAAATCTATCTTATAAGAATAACCTACACCACACCTTAGATTTATTGGTTCTTTCTACCGAAAGGTATAATCAAACATGAATAATTCCTTAAAGAACGCATTGCGTAAGCACAATAATTATTGCCCAATCAGTTTAAATTTACGAGCACTCAAGTCCTTATCGAATTGCTTTTTCTCGAGTTAAAATCCAAAACAAGCGCGCTGCGTAAACACCATTGTTCATAGAACCTTTCGAGTCGCGTGAAGATGACGCCCGTGTACCTGCCTACTTAAAATGAAATCGATCAGTTTTGGAATAGCGCTTATTATCCTCGGGATAGCAAATAGCGGAGTGGTCGCGAGTGAGAGTCCCGTGCTGATGAAGATACTGCAGGCTGTGGATGTGGCCACCAGTGATGAACACTTATTCGATGTCACGTTGCAACTGCTGAAAAGTGTGTGTGCGTGCATGAGGAAGACGCTCGAAGCTAAAGAAGACAAATTGTTATCCGACAGTGAAACGAATTCTATACAAGTTGAAGATCATGACAGTGACAAGGATATGGATTTATACATGAAAATTTACAACAGCACATGTTTCAATTTGCGCCAGGAACTATCCGCTAAATTACGCAAGATTAACAGAGATAATGACAATGAGAATTGGTTAAATGATCCTAAATTTAGTGAAGATTGCTCCGTGAACAATGATACGAATACCGTGGTGGACCCACAGCCACAGATAAAGATAAAAGATGTATTGGACAAGGTGCTATTTCAGAACAAACATTTACATAACTACACCATAAAGTGGAATAACTTATTCAGACAAACCAATACTTTTGGTACAAAATTTTCAAAACATAGTCTTATTCTTATAATAACGCTTTACCGTAAAGTAAAAGTTAAACAAGCCAAGCTTGTTGATGCAGAAGTTATAGATAACGTGCTCAATTCCAGTTACCCGATAGATATAGATATTCTTACAATGCAAAACTACAAAGAAAAGAAAGAAAGCCCGGTAAAAAGTTGTCATCTCTCTTCTTTATACGCGTATATTTTACAAAAAGAGGCACTAAACCAAACGAATGTATTCAAAATGCTTGACAAACGCAGTTCAATAAAAATATATATCGACGTAGATGAAAATTTAAATGACTATGATTTCATTGATACGTGCTGCAACAATAAAACTGATGAAGAATGGTGCCAAAGAAATAGAAACGAAAATGAGCATGATACAGATGCCAAAAATGAAAAACATCATGATATGAAAAGTTATAAAGAAACAATTTCCAAAATAAAAACGTTAGTAAAACTATACGATGCCAAACTAAGAGAGCAAAAATCTAACAGATTCAACGAGGATGATAAGAGGAGCACACATCCAGAATGTTTCAAAGCAGCATCTTTACACAGCAGTCAAATAGAGAAGAAAGCTAAACACGATAAAAAATATAAAATCCATCAAACAAAGGATGCTAATCAATACCACATATTTAAAAAAAATACGATTGAATCAAATGATATAATATCTAATGAAATATCAGAAACTTTAGGAAATAAACCAGCAGTTGGTTTTGTACCCGAAAAATTATTCAAGCTACAGCATGCTACACCTACGTCCATTGTAGGTTATATAACAAGAAACGACTCTTCAGACGAATCAAGAAAGTATAAATCAAGAATTTCTGCCATACCTAGAGATAAAACAATTCCTGCAAGGAAAATGGATGGGCCTATAGGAAATAATATGAGTGATACAGTAAAATATATAATTGATTCAAGAGACATTGAAATGACTTTAAAGAAAGAAGCTGTCGAAGAGATGCAAAATTTGAGAACCAACATAACAAATAATACAACCTATTTACATCATGCGAGTAACTTTGCAAGGAACCATTATATTAACAGCACTGATATTCAAACAGACACGAGCTATTTACATCGAACAACTGAAAATCCTGATAATGAAACAGTTATGTTTCCTGGCACAGCCACCAACTCAGTTGTGGAAACGACCACTAATTCTGTCGGCGAGACAGCAGCCAGTCTTGCTTATGTAAAGTTAGCAAGTTTTGGAAATGAATCAACAAGTTCTAGCGATGAATCAACCTCAAGTCTTGGCGATAAAACAATAGGAAACTCTGATAATACAATGGCTGTTACAAGCCCTGGTAATGAAACAATTACTTACTCCATCAACAAAACAGCAACAATTCTTGGTAATGAAACGGCTACCAGCCGTTATGAAATAATTACAAGCCCTGGCGATGAAAAAACTACAAACCCAGTCTACGAAACAACTACAAGCTTTGGCGATGAAATAACCACAAACCCAGTCTACGAAACAACTACGAGCTCTGGCGATGAAACAAATACTAACTCTGTCAATGAAACAGATAATGCCAGTCATGATAATAAAACAATTACAAGCCAAGACCATGAAACAACTACAAACTCAGTCTACAAAACAACTACAAGCCAAGACGATGAAACAACTACACATCTTAGCCATGAAACAATTACTAACTGTTTCAACAAAACAGCAGCCACCCATGGTAATGAAACAACCACAAGCCCGAGCGAGGTAATGACCACAAACCCTGGCGATGAAATGGCAGCAAGCCCTGACAATGTAATGGCAGTAAGTCCTGGTAATGGAATAGCTACAAGCTCTGCTGATGAAATAGATACAAGTTCTGGCGATGAAACAATTGCAAACTCAGTCTACGACACAAATACTAGTTCTGGCGATGAAACAACTACAAACTTAGTCTATGACACATCTACAAGCTCTGGCGATGAAACAACTACAAACTTAGTCTATGACACAACTACAAGCTCTGGCGATGAAAGTACTACAAACTCAGTCTACGAAACAACTACAGGCTCTGGCGATGAAACAACTACAAACTTAGTCTATGACACAACTACAGGCTCTGGCGATGAAACAACTACAAACTTAGTCTATGACACAACTACAGGTTCTGGCGATAAAACAACTACAAACTTAGTCTATGACACAACTACAAATTCTGGCGATGAAACTACTACAAACTCAGTCTACGAAACAACTACAGGCTCTGGCGATGAAACAACTACAAACTTAGTCTATGACACAACTACAGGCTCTGGCGATGAAACTACTACAAACTCAGTCTACGACACTACTAAAGGCTCTGGCAATGAAACAACTACAAACGCAGTCTACGAAACAACTACAAATTCTGGCGATGAAACTACTACAAACTCAGTCTACGAAACAACTACAGGCTCTGGCGATGAAACAACTACAAACTTAGTCTATGACACAACTACAGGTTCTGGCGATGAAACAACTACAAACTTAGTCTATGACACAACTTCAAGTTCTGGCGATGAAACAACTACAAACTTAGTCTATGACACAACTTCAAGTTCTGGCGATGAAACAACTACAAACTTAGTCCATGACACAACTACAGGCTCTGGCGATGAAACAACTACAAACTTAGTCTATGACACAACTTCAAGTTCTGGCGATGAAACAACTACAAACGCAGTCTACGACACAACTACAGGCTCTGGCGATGAAACAACTACAAACTTAGTCTATGACACAACTTCAAGTTCTGGCGATGAAATAACTACAAACGCAGTCTACGACACAACTACAGGCTCTGGCGATGAAACAACTACAAACTTAGTCTATGACACAACTACAAATTCTGGCGATGAAACTACTACAAACTCAGTCTACGAAACAACTACAGGCTCTGGCGATGAAACAACTACAAACTTAGTCTATGACACAACTTCAAGTTCTGGCGATGAAACAACTACAAACTTAGTCTATGACACAACTACAAGCTCTGGCGATGAAACTACTACAAACTCAGTCTACGACACAACTACAGGCTCTGGCGATGAAACAACTACAAACTTAGTCTATGACACATCTACAAGCTCTGGCGATGTAACAACTACAAACTTAGTCTATGACACATCTACAAGCTCTGGCGATGAAACAACTACAAACTTAGTCTATGACACAACTACAAATTCTGGCGATGAAACTACTACAAACTCAGTCTACGAAACACCTACAGGCTCTGGCGATGAAACAACTACAAACTTAGTCTATGACTTAACTACAGGCTCTGGCGATGAAACTACTACAAACTCAGTCTACGACACAACTACAGGCTCTGGCGATGTAACAACTACAAACTTAGTCTATGACACAACTTCAAGTTCTGGCGATGAAACAACTACAAACTTAGTCTATGACACAACTACAGGCTCTGGCGATGAAACAACTACAAACTTAGTCTATGACACAACTACAGGCTCTGGCGATGAAATAACTACAAACGCAGTCTACGAAACAACTACAAATACAAACCTTAGCGATGAAACAATGATTAGCTCTGTCAATGAAACAGCAGCAAGCCATGGTAATGAAACAACTACAAGCCATGACGCTGAAACAACTATAAATTTAGTCTATGAAACCACTACAAGCCATGGCGATGAAACAGCTGCAAGCCAAGACGATGAAACAAGTACACACCTTAGCGATGAAACAATTACTAACACCATCAACAAAATAGCAGCCACCCATGGTAATGAAACAACCACGAGCCTTAGCAACGAAATAACTACAAACCCTGGCGATGAAACAGCAGCAAGCTCTGATGATGTAATGGCAGTAAGTCCTGGTAGTGGACTAGCTACAAGCTCCGTTGGTAAAACTAATACAAGCCTTGACGATGAAATAATTACCAATTCTGTCAATGAAATCACTCCAAGCCCTGATAATAATAAACATGCAAGGCCTGTTGATAAAACAGTAACAAACTCAGCTGCTAGTCATAGCCAAGAAACAGCTTTAAGCCCTGATGATAAAACGGCTGAAACAGACATTACCAATGAAACATCTACAAGGCCTAGCAATACAACAATTACAAGTCCTGTTATTTTAACTTCTTCAAGCTTTGACAACACAACAAGCCTTGTCGAGATATCATCACCTATAAATTATTCCACAAACAAAGACACCGAAATATCAAGAGTTGTTAGTGAAACAACTGTTACTAATAACAATGAAATAGAAACAAGACCTAAAGATGAAAAGATTTCAAGTTCTCTCAATGATATAAATATAAGTTTAACTTCTGATACTAATATAAGCACTATTGCTGAAACAACTACAATCCTGGAAAGAAAATCAACGAAAAGTGATGAAAGTGATAAAACTATAAACCATATCGATGAAACAAATACTATACGTGTAAGTAAAGCAACAACAAGCCCAGAATTAGCTACAAGCTCTAGTAGTAAAACAGCTACAGACTTTGTTAATAATATAACCACGAATCCTACAAATAAAACGACTGAAAGCTTTATAATTGAATCAACTACAAGACCTGTCAGTAAAACAGCTGCAAGTTCTTCGATCGAATCAACTACAAGGCCTGTCAGTAAAACGACTGCAAGCTCTACCATTGAATCAACTACAAGACCTGTCAGTAAAACAACTGCAAGCTCTACCATTGAACCAACTACAAGACCTGTCAGTAAAACAACTGCAAATTCTTCGATTGAATCAACTACAAGACCTGTCAGTAAAACAACTGCAAGCTCTACCATTGAATCAACTACAAGACCTGTCAGTAAAAAAACTGCTAATTCTTCGATTGAATCAACTACAAGACCTGTCAGTAAAACAACTGCAAGCTCTACCATTGAATCAACTACAAGACCTGTCAGTAAAACAACTGCAAATTCTTCGATTGAATCAACTACAAGACCTGTCAGTAAAACAACTGCAAGCTCTTCGATTGAATCAACTACAAGACCTGTCAGTAAAACAACTGCAAATTCTTCGATTGAATCAACTACAAGACCTGTCAGTAAAACATCTGCAAGCTCTACCATTGAATCAACTACAAGACCTGTCAGTAAAACGTCTGCAAGCTCTACCATTGAATCAACTACAAGACCTGTCAGTAAAACATCTGCAAGCTCCTTCATTGAATCAACTACAAGACCTGTCAGTAAAACGTCTGCAAGCTCTACCATTGAATCAACTACTAGACTTGTCAGTAAAACAACTGCAAATTCTTCGATTGAATCAACTACAAGACCTGTCAGTAAAACATCTGCAAGCTCTACCATTGAATCAACTACAAGACCTGTCAGTAAAAAATCTGCAAGCTCTTCCATTGAATCAACTACAAGACCTGTCAGTAAAACGACTGCAAGCTCCTCCATTGAATCAACTACAAGACCTGTCAGTAAACCGACTGCAAGCTCCTTCATTGAATCAACTACAAGACCTGTCAGTAAAACGACTGCAAGCTCCTCCATTGAATCAACTACAAGACCTGTCAGTAAACCGACTGCAAGCTCCTTCATTGAATCAACTACAAGACCTGTCAGTAAAACGACTGCAAGCTCCTCCATTGAATCAACTACAAGACCCGTCAGTAAACCGACTGCAAGCTCTTCCATTGAATTAACTACAAGACCTGTCAGTAAAACGACTGCAAGCTCCTCCATTGAATCAACTACAAGACCTGTCAGTAAAACAACTGCAAGCTCTATCATTGAATCAACTACAAGACCTGTCAGTAAACCGACTGCAAGCTCCTTCATTGAATCAACTACAAGACCTGTCAGTAAAACGACTGCAAGTTCCTCCATTGAATCAACTACAAGACCTGTCAGTAAAACATCTGCAAGCTCTACCATTGAATCAACTACAAGACTTGTCATTAAAACAGCTGCAAGCTCTACCATTGAATCAACTACTAGACTTGTCAGTAAAACAACTGCAAATTCTTCGATTGAATCAACTACAAGAACTGTCAGTAAAACATCTGCAAGCTCTACCATTGAATCAACTACAAGACCTGTCAGTAAAACAACTGCAAGCTCTACCATTGAATCAACTACAAGACCTGTCAATATAACTATCACAAAGCCTGTTGTCCAAACAACAGTAAGTTCTGTCAGCAAAACAACTACAAGCCCTGTTAGAAAAACAACTGCATCATCTGAGATCAAAACTACAACGAAACATACCGTTGGTACTACTGAGAGCCTTGTTCATGAAATACCTGCTAGTGAATCAATTACAAGCACTTATACTGAATTTACTACACGACTTATAAGTAACACAACTGCAAGTTCTGTCGTTAAATCTACTACAAGATCTGTCATTAAAACTACCGATAGCAAGGTCACTACATCAACTTCAAGACCTGTAAATAAAACAATTGTAACCTCTGTCACCGAACCACCTACAAGACCTTTTAGTAATACAACTGAAGGTCCCATCATTAAAACAACAGTAATTAAAAAAGCTACAAGCCGTACTAATCAGACAGCAATCGCCAGTGCCACAACTACAAAGAGTGACATTTTAAGTACTTTAAGCTCTGACACAACAGCTGAAAGCGTCAATGGAACTAACTCTATCAAGTACCCAACTTTTATTTCTATCAACGACACACGCTTTTCAAATGACACTACAGCAAGCCCTGTCATAGAAACAACTTCTGTCTATGTTTATAATACTTCAACAAAAACTGCGATTAAAACCACAGCAAACCTTGCCACCAAAACAACTGTACGACTTACGGATGATACCACTAGTAGTCCTGAAGATAAATCAACCACACACCTTATCACTGAATCAATAGCAAGTCTTGATAACGGAGTAGCTACAAGCTCTTTAAATAAATCGACTACTAGCCCTGTCATTGAGACATCAAAGAACCTTATCGTTGAAACAAATACAAGTCCTGTCATCGAGATGGCTACTAGCCCCATAAAAGTAGTTACTAAAAACCCTGGTAATAACAAAGCGGCAAGTCCCATCCCTGAAAAATCTGAAACTCTTGCGCATAAATTAATTACAAGCCCTATACAAAAAACAACATTGAATCTAGACGATTATACAGCTACAGATCTTAAAAATGATATAACAATAAGGCTTGGATATGAAACAGTTGCTATCATGGAAAAAGGTATAAAACTATTTGGCAGTGAAGCTGATACTCATCCTAGCATGAAGACGACTGTAAGCTCTGGCAAAGAAATAGCTACACGCCCTGAAATTAATAAAACTTCTAACATTGGCATTGAAACAGATACTAGCTTTACTAATGTATTGACCTCAAGTTCTGCTAGTGAAACAGCAACTAATACTGGCAGCGAATCAACTACAAGCCTTGATAAAACAACTGCTATAAGACCTAGCAGTGAATCAACTGGGGACATTGGCATTGAATCAGATACTAGCTTTACTAATGAATTAACCTCAAGTTCTGCTAGTGAAAAAGCTACTAATACTGGCAGTGAATCAACTACGAGCCTTGGCAAAGAAACAGCTATAAGCTCTGGCAGTGAATTGACTGCGAACTCTGGCATTGAATCAGATACTAGCTTTACTAATGAATTTACCTCAAATTCTGCTAGTGAAACATCTACTAATACTGACAGTGAACCAACTATGAGCCCTGGCACAGAAACAACTACAAGCTCTGGCAGTGACCTGACTGCGATTTCTGGCTTTGAATCAGATACTAGCCTTCCTAGCGAATTGACCTCAATTTCTGCTAGTGAAACAGCTACTAATACTGGCAGCGAATCTAATACGAGCCCTGGCAAAGAAACAGCTATAATCCCTGGCAGTGAATCAACTACAAATTTTATTATTGAAACAGTTACTAGCTTTACTAATGAATTGGATTCAAATTCCACTATTGAAGAAACTACTAACACTAGCGCAGAAGCAACTACGATCCTTGACACAGAAATAACTACAAACATTAAATATGAAACAAAAACAAGCCCTGACATTGAAACTACAAGTCTTACTAAAGAAACCACTTCATATATTGCTAGTGAAACAGCTCCTAGCACAGGTAATAAGCCATTCACTAGCCCTGAAAATGAAACACCAACAATCCCGATTATAGAAACCACTGCGAGCACTGGCATTGAAATAGCTACTAGCTCTACCAATGAATCGAGTGCTAGTTTTGCTACTAAAGCAATTACCAGCACTGTTGACGAAACGGCTACAAACCCTATCAACTTAATAGTAACCGACCCTTTCAATAACAACGCTACTAGCCTTGGTAATGAATCGACCATAACTTCTTTCAATGAAAAAACTACTAACTCTTCTAATGAAACGCTTACAAGTTTTGCTAGTGAAATAACTACTAACGCTAGCGATGACACATTTACTACTATCGCTACCAATGAAATAACTACAAACCTTGTCATTGAAATATTTACGAGCCTTGATAATCAAACCAATTTTTCAAATGAAACGGCAATTGGCACAACGAATAAAATAGCTACAACCTCAGTCAATGAAACAGTTACTAGCCCAGATGATGAAACAACTACAAACTCTGTTAGTGAAACACCTGAATATTCTGACAAAAAATCAACAACAACCCATAACAATAAAAATATTTCAAATATTGGCAGCGAAACAACCAGTCAAATCAATGAAATTACTACGGATCCATATTCACATCATAATACCTCTGTCAGTGAAATATCGGCTACACCTTCAATTACTTCAAGTGATTTTCCTGATAAAAAATGTAGCAGGAAAGAGTCAATAACAAATACAACTTTCACTAGCTCCACTTCGGGCGAGTCTAGTGCGGCAACGTTTACTAGAAATGCTACAGAAAGCACAAAATATCTAGAAATAAATAATGGTGACATTTTCACTACTCAAGATTCTCAGAATGCCAATTTAAACACAACTTCTAATACTACTGCTAACTGCACAAGGAAACAACCGATTGTTAATTACACAACTATTGACAATAATGCTGTAGACATTACTACAGATTTTAAGACAAATATTACGAGCTACACTACTGATGGTTCTGAAACCACTTATACTACTAGTTCCGCTTCTGAAAGTAGAGATACTGGTAATGTCACTAGTTCTGCTAAAACTGAACCTATGTATGCACGTGTTACTAAGTGCACCAAAGAACAGTCTTCAACTAACTTGACTATTGCAAGTGTTGTTCTTGAAACAACTGAAGATACTAAGGCGATTAATGTAACTAGCTTTGATACTGAAGTATCTAGTACTGCTATAGTTACTAGTTTTAATACACAAAATACTAATGCAGTTAAAACTACGACTGTTTCTTTGACTAGTGACGCTTCAGACGCTTCTACAGATTCAAAAGTATTTAATGATATCGCTATAGAACATTTTGGGAATGCCATTGACTCCATTTCAGAAAAACCTACGACTGCTAAAGTCACTATGTGCACTAATAAAGAGTCTATAAATAATACTACTATTGGTAAAATTTTTACAGACACTACTGAAAATCTAAAACTAAATAACGTTACGATTATTGAAGATTTTGAGGCTACTAATTTTACTAATTTCACTTATGACGATACTAAGACTACTAATATTACCAGATTCACTACACAATACCATGAAACTGTATCCAACGCTAGCAGTACAACAACAGAGAGTACGTCTATTCGTGCTAAGTGCACTAAAGAAGGTTCGACAAATAAAATTAATGTTACTAACGATGCTGCAGAAAAGTCTTCGACAACGAAAATGCTATTAAATTCTACAGATAACAATACTAGTATCCAAAATACTCTGTCGAGTTCATTCATAGAAGTACAAAATGAGAATAAAACCAGCACTGAAAATAACATTACAGTTTCACCACCAAATACACCAGAAAATACTACTCGAAAATGCACTGCTGAATCTACTAATGTAATGTCAGAAACAAAAATTAACTTACATAATAATGCTGGAAAAAATATGTTTGTAAGATCTCAAGTGTTATCACCTGTATTAAGTAGCACTACCAGCCGAACATTCCTATCGACCACCGAAAGGAGTTATACAAATCAAATTACAAAACTTGTCTTAAAAACTACTTATAAAGAAAAGGCTGTCGCACAAACGAAAGAAATCCAAACTAAAGTTAGAGACGACAAGAAAAAGTGCACGGAAAAAGAAAGTAGCAGTCAGAAGCCTGATAAGTGGAAAATCACTGTTAAAAAACATGATATGACAGTTAATGGATCTGCATTCAATTTATCTTCTCGCAACCTGATAGACAATTATAATGAAAAAAATGGTGTTGGAACCACAACTAAAACAGAAAATGCTGCACCGCGTAACATTTCAAATATTATGGGTGATGCTATAACTGCACGCAGAGCAGCTGATATAGAAATATCAACAGAAAGCATGCTTCGAACTAACCCCTTTTTAGTAATTAATAATAAGGAAACTATTCATGATGGTAAAAAAACTAAAAGTGACATTTCTAGATCTTATTTTAATAATGTGAGAGCTAAAAGACAAACCATGAAACCACCAACCGACTTAAATAAGAGCACAATAATTAATAAAATGATAAAAGAAACAGTAGCTTCAGAAGAAACCATTAAAATTCACTCAAAAATGTTTAGAAAACAAAGTCAAGTTACACCACCAAATGATACAACTAAACAATTAAGCATTTCAACAAATCTATCAACCAGCTCAGCTGCAGCAGTAAATCGACTCTATGACAAAAGTAATAGATTTTTAATACGAAACCAACAAAGCTTAGAAAAAAGTAAGATTAATAATGATATCACAATAAGTGCAAACATTGAAAATACATTAGTGAGAAATACGTTGGAATCACTTGAAGCAAGATTTATGAGTACAAACACAAAATCGTCTATAAGCAAAATGGCATCTGAAATAACAGCTGTGACTAGACACAATACAGCAAGGAAATTAAGCACTGAGAAACCTACAGAAAAAAACAATAATTCTAAAAATATACTAAGTGAGAATGTCAAGTCAAACGTGGGTTACGATTATGGAAGAGGAAAATATAAATATTTTAAGGGCAATGATTTTATGAGCACTTTCCAAGAATTAACAACAAAGGCAGTTAAAAAAAATACAATAAAATACAATACATATCAACCAACGTCTGAAGAAGATCTAGATTTATCTATGAAATTAGGGTACAAGCTTTCGGCATACAAAAGTTTCCACAAAAACTTTATGCACACCAGTATACGTCCAAAAACGATCAAAAGAAAATACCGATTTACAACACAACCAATGAGTACAAGAACCGTTACGGAGCAGAGCAAGTCTACTGAAGCAGATGCAGTAACCGTGAAAACAACGGCCCCCACCTCGCCAGGCACCACTCAATCTGATGAGGTCAATTGGCGAGATTATAACAGGAACATGCGTTCTCGAATAGTCTTAAAAAACTTTAGAAGGCCCAAAAATTTTGAATCAACACTCTTCGATCCTCTTGCAAAGACCAATTTGTATCCGCGGAAAATAATGCTACCAAGCTCACGACGAAAAGTAATGAAAAGAATTCAGACTGCCAATGTCAAAAACGTGAATTCAAACACCTTATTTTCCTCATTTGCAAAGAGTAAAATAGAACCACGAAGACCATACATAAAGCCCACACGAATGCACAGGTTCGTTACATCAATTCCAAGGCAAGTGATTTTAAGACCAAAGTTTGAAGATATAGGCAAAAGCAATCTTCGTAATATGAGAACGGAATATATGCGGCCGAAGCCAATTCTGCTACAGAAAGATGGTGATTTTTACAGAGAAGATTTCAAAACTCATCACCATCCCAGCGGCTTGACTTGGAAAGAGAAAGTGAACTTTGTACAAGAAGCATTGCACAATCAGTTTACTAATCCCGATGAAACCCAAAACGTTGCCGACCGACCAGCACACATGCCCTTAGTAGATGAAAAACCAAAATTTCTGCGAGATAGAATAGATTCTATCAGAAACTACGTATCAGATTTCGTGAAGCCGACGGTAAAAGCGGATATCTGGAAAGACTTTGCTTTAGATAAAGAAGTGGAAGATATGGATGAGCAATACAATGTGAAGCACTCTTTGTTTTACTACAAAACTAGCTACCCGGAGACGAGCACGGCGCCGAGCACCGCGAGGACCAGACGGAAAGGAAGAACTTTGTTCTTTTACAGCCCCACAGTGCCGTACAATCGTTATTTTTAAAATGTTAATAAAATTGCCACAGAATTTAATAGTTTATTTTTCCTTACCTTACCTCTTAGGTTCTTGTTTAGATCTAAGGAATATTTCTGGCGAATGGATCTTTATTGCCTGCCGACCGAATTCATTTTCGATCATTATGAGTAAAAAATAGAAATAATGGACCAAGGTACAAGAGTTTTGAGCTTATAATAGAGCACTGAATAATTATTATGAAAGAGAAGAACTTAATGGGGAGGACGAGTACAATCTAAGTTAGATAGTTAATCCAAATAGAGCACAACTTTTGCTGACGTTTTTAAACTTACGCGATCTGAACACATCTTATACCTTTAAACGAGCAATTCTTGTATATATAATATATATATATATATATATATATATATATATATATATATATATATATATATATATATATATATATATATATATATATATTTTGAGCCGTTTCCGAGATTCAGATTATATATATATATATATATATATATATAATCTGAATCTCGGAAACGGCTCAAACGATTTTCATGAAATTTAGTATGCAGAGGGTTTCGGGGGTGATAAATCGATCTAGCTAGATTTCATTTTAAGAAAACGTCGTTTACCCCAAAGAAACGAGCAAAGCTCGGTCACCCAGGTACTTATTAATAATAACGGGTATTTATCGCGTTTTATTTAACTATGTTTTGTAAGTAAAATGTATTTATATACTATGTTTGGTAAATAAAACGCGATAAATACCCGTTTAATACTAATAAAAACTTTTGCTGATTCCGAAATTGCGACATCAGGTGTGCCGGTCGCGGGGAGACTCACATAACCAATTGAACTGACCCTGGATTAAATATCAATTCCTCCGACAGGTGACAGACTGGTGGGTTGACGACATGTACCTGAAGGTTCGCCTGCCGCTGCCCATCAACTCCAATCCCGGCATGATGTTCCCTCGCCGCCACTTCGCCAAGATGGAGGAGGTGGCCGACCTCGGCGCGCTCTTTATTGACGACCTGCTGGATTACAAGGAGATGCTAGACCGGTAACTGTTCTAGCAATCGTAAGAATTCAATCAATTTCGGTAATGGGGATTAAACATCTAGAATTCAATCTGTTTCGGTACTGGGATTAAACGACATCTAAGGTGTAACCCAGGTGCATTAGATGTCTGCGTGTGTTTTGATCTGATAACATGTAGTTCCCAGACCGTTCTTCAATACGCCTCTTCAACGTTCTTGCATACATAAAGTATGAGACTGGCCCGGCGCAAGCCAGATAGAAAGCTCAGCATTGGCGCACTGCTTGCGTCTTAATATTGATTGTTGGTACTCGACTAAAAACCAATATAGAAGCAGAACCTTTGATGTATTTACGTTGAAGCTAAGTGTTCAGAGTTAGAGACATATTTTATTTTTCTCAGAAATCCATAAAGAAACTCTAGTATTCGGAGAAGCCACAGTCATTAGCTAGGTAATGTTCTGAGTTAGCTGTACCTACATAGAACTATCCTAGCTCGTATCATCGTCGTCAGGTCATTTAAAAGACATTATCCGCGCTCAAAAGACCTTTTTGTGTCACGCGAGCGACGGTCATGAATAAACTGAATGTTTCAAAAGGTTTTTAACATTGCTACCGGAAAAATAATTATACTCTCAAACGTTAGTGTCTTTACTATTTTCTTGGTCTTTTGGATAAAATTATACTTGTAAAGTATTGTTAAAAATAAGAAGTTACATTCCCAACCATTAGTTGTGTAATCTCTAGGGGTGAATTACCACTAGAACGAGCTACGAGTCGCGAAAAAGGTCAGCCCCTCTGCATGGAGCAGTTCTACCGTCTGCTTGGCGTGTGCCGCATCCCAGAAGTGGGCAAGGACCGGCTGGAGCTGCCGCTCGTGAAGAACGACCCTGAGGAGTATGAGGAGCTGGTGGTGGTGGCTTGCAGGAACCATGTAAGCATGGAATCATTAGTTGAAATAAATAACTTTGAACACTACTTTTCAATTTGTCTTTGTGGCATATTCTTGACACATTTCTGAGATAAAGACATTTCCGAGGTGCATTTTAATCCTTTCACCACAATGGTTCGACAGAACTGGAATAAGAACACTATAAGGACTCTATAAGAAAAGAAGATTAACTTTTTTAAGCGTTTTTCAACGCATGAAGAGAATAAATCGCTCCAAATCCAAGTAAAATCACATATTTAATCCAACCAACTCATGCCAACTACTCTCTCGACAAGGCCACGTTCCCTGATTCAATGTCTGCGACTTGATTAACTTAGTTACCGAGTTCGCGCTCGATAACTTACTTAGCACTCAGAGCGGTTCCCTCGATCACTTAAGTTGTTCGAAGTTTCAGAACTATTGAAATATTTACGGTTAGGTTCGTAACAACTTATAAAGAGGGGAATTTTCGTATACTCGTACACTTAACATTATTAAATTGTAATTATCTTACAGCTACCTATATAGTTATTTTTTCATTGGCAAGATGCTTAGCACTTGGTTTTTTGCAGTTCTATCCTATACCGGTAAAGGCAGGGGACAGAGGTCGCCTCACTCCAGGAGAGATCCAGGCACAGATCCTGCACTGCATGATAGACGCAGCTAGCGCTCCAGCGGCACCCCGAGTGGGACTCCTGACTTCAATGCAGCGCGACTCTTGGGCCAGAGCTAGGGAAACTCTAATTAAAGGTACACACTAGAGCCTCATCATCATCCGCACCTGACTTCATCCGCTGCTGGTTAAAGGCCTCATTGCGTGTGCAGTTGATCACAGTCCGCTGTTAGCCTCATCCATTAAAGAACCTGAATATTCAATAACCGAACTGTAGGAAATATGAAAGTAAAGGTACAAGTTGGCAGCGGGCGACATGAGGCAGCAGCGGACGACGTGTCGTCGCTTCATGTCGCCCCAACGTTACGTCCGCAGCGACAGGATTTCGAACCCGACTGCAGACGTTTCATCCAGTTGGTTCCGAGTGTTCCGTGATACAAAATGTCTGACTGATCCGCGGTCGGGCGACACTGGCGTCTCGACGCGTCGCTAGCTTCGTATCGCTAACTACGGAGGGAATTTCATAGAAATACATAGAATCCAGAAGAATCCTGCGACACGTCGTCCGCTGCTGCCTCATGTCGTCCGCTGCCAACTGTACCCTAATTCATGACATTGTGCTGTCAGACGAGAACAACCGGACTAACCTGGAGCTGATCTCCCGCGCTCTGTGCCTCCTGTGCGTGGACGAGCCGGGTGGGGACCGCGCCGACACCGACGAGGACACGAATGGCTTGCTGCGCGCCATGCACGGCGCGGGCACCCGCTACCATTCCGCCAACCGCTGGTTTGATAAGACTGTTCAGGTAAGGATATTAATTACCCTGGCTTTTGTCTAAACACTCGAATTTTTAGTTATAAGTTTCTGTTTAGGCGCAGAGGGCAATATTAGTTAGACATAGAGGGCAATATTAGTTTATCTTTTTGTTTTTGTTAGTAAATATTATTGTTTTTTTTTTGTCAGTATTTTGTTTTTTATAATAAAATACCCGTAGATTTATTTGTTTTTGTTATGTTTATTTTTAAATAATTACTTATGCAAAGTATGTTAGTTTATATTTATATATTTTCTGTTCCTCTTTATCGCATTGGATAATTTATCTGATAAGTTACTATGAGTTTAATAAACTGAATTTGAATTTTTCTCACTCCGTACTGGTGTTGCTTCACCGAGCACCGAAATAAGCGTACCAACTGCGTGATGACGCTATTTATACCCTCAGACAGAGTCAAGTTTGTAAAAACCCACCTTTCGTCCCTAGCTGATCATCTCCCAAGATGGAACCATCGGTATGTGCTACGAGCACAGTGCGGCCGAGGGCGTCGCGGTGGTCAGACTGGCGGAGCGCGCGCTCGCCAGGGCCGAGGTGGCCGACAGGCCGGCTCCCCCCCCGGCCCTGCTGCCGGCCCCGCAGGCCATGAAGTGGAACATCCACCCGGATGTGTACAAGACCATGGAGATTGCAGCTAGAGATTTAGACAGGTAGGATTACTCTAAGCTTTATGTCTTGACTTTGTCAAATTAATATTATACTCGTAGTAAGGGAGCGCACGATGCTAAATGGGGATTTGCTCGAGCAATATAGAGACCTATTGGGATGCAAAGCTTACCTACATGATATTATATTATATGATATTATAGCAATCAGCCAAGACTACGAGTTTATGGACTAAAATGACTGCAATGGGTAGGACTGTTATAATTTAAAAAAAGCATGATCACGGCGTTAATCCCCAGGCTCGGTAGATATCTCCTTAAATCTCTACTTAGATCTTTGAAGATATCTAAAAAAGGTAGTCAGAAGTACTTCGAAACACGTTATTGCCCACACGCCACATGTTCACATTTTGCACAGTCATAGTTAGAATATATATACCTAACCATTGTTTTAAAACCATGTGAAGTGAAACCACGATAACATTGCAGGGCCATTTCAAACCTGGACTTCAAAGTGTACACCTACCGCGGCTACGGGCGCGAGTTCATGAAGTCCTGCCGCACCAGCCCCGACGTCTACATCCAGCTGGCGATGCAGTATGCCTATTACAAGTAAATCTATCCCATAAACAATATTCTTGTTAATAGAGCTGTAGCAAACCGTATGTATTCGGTACTGAATAACGGGTGTGCCATCTAGTAACGAGTAACGAAACGCTACACACGCATGCATCTCGTTACTCGCATTTTTCGTAGTAAGGATATGTGTAGATATCCTTACTACGAAAAATGCAATTCTATTCACAAAATAGCAAATTCCGTCAACAATTCACTTGTAGTTCTACATTTTACCTATTAACAAGTAACGTAAGGATACGATAGTAACGAGTACTTATTGTTATAGTAACGAATACGTGCGGGTACGTTTTTTGTCGTTACTTTTACACCTAGGTACTTCTTAATATTCTGTCGGCATCACCTAATCACCTGATCAGTTCTAAGTATCTCGCTCATAAATTCTTCGCTGCAAAGTTAATTCTGTCTCTAGGATGTATGGTTACCTGGTCAGCACGTACGAGTCAGCATCTCTGCGTCGCTTCCGTAACGGCCGCGTCGATAACATTAGATCCGCGCATGCGGCAGCCCACGCGTGGGCAGCGGCCATGTGCACCGCCGAGACCCCGCCACTGAGCGAACCCGACGACGGACAGAAAAAGGTGTCGTTTAATTTATATGGGGTAAGGGACTTTGACGGTGTTGACGGTAGATGCTTTGACACTGAAGACAAGCACGAAGTAAGTGGGAAATATATCAGTTCTCTTCTTGATATCACAATATACTTACACAACGGAATACCATAACAGCTATTGTATAAAGGCTCATGCACGCACACTAACCGGGCCTTTCCACAAGCTTTTCGGGCAACATTTAAGTAATCAAACTTTGATATTTCATAACCTATAAAAATTGTACTAAAGTAATGTTACTTCAAGCTTGAAATGTGACCTTTCTGAAACATGATGATCTGTAAGAGCTTGTGGTAAAATCCCTATATAATACAACAACGAACACAACAACTTGGCTACAATAATGTAGTTGCTGAAACATATAACATCACAACGCCACTGACAGCAACTCTTTACAGGAGCAGAAGAAGTTGGAGCTGTTCGAAGAGGCAGCGCGCAAGCAGACGGAAATCATGGAAGCCAATATCCTGGGCCGCGGGATCGACAACCACCTGCTCGGGCTGCGGGAGATGGCGAGGGAGACCATGGGAGAGCTGCCGCCGATCTTCACAGATGCCACTTACAAGCAGATGATCGAGTTCAAACTCAGTACCAGTCAGGTATGAAGTTTACGTACCTTAAAGTTGAGTTTACCTGCAAGCTGGTAACATCAGGCATTATGTGATAAGATTCTTCTTATCAGTAATTCTTTCAAACCAGTGTGAGGAAAGGATTAAAAAGCTGGACCTTTGAAGTGACTCTAGTGACTGGTGAGGTCTAGTGACTAGACACGTGTTTTCGAACTTTTTAGGTGGTACGATATAATTTTTATCACAGAAAAATCTATCGGTGCACGACCGGAATACCGCCCACGACCGAAGAATCGCGAGACAAGGGCGCTCCCACTACACCACCAGTGGTCGCAAATGCTAGATCAAAGTTACTGTAGCATGAATCTCCAACTATTGTGCATGATTGTTCGAATGCAACCTTAGGAAGGTAATGTGTAAGGGTGTATGTATGTATGTGATTTCCTTTGGCTGTCGCTGTAGCCCAAACGGCTGAACGGATTTTGACAAATAAGGTGTCGTTGGATTCATCTAGATCACAATAGTAACATAGGCTATACAAAATGTCAAAAAATCTAACATGGCGGCAGTAAAAATCTATTTTCAGTTACGTTCAGTCGGGTTTCTTTTTTCTTTTGCAGTAAATACTAAGTAGTTTGAAGCTATGTCTTAAAGAGTCGTCTTCCAGGTGGCGACTACCACTGATGGTACATTCATGGGCTACGGAGCCGTGGTGCCCGACGGCTACGGCTGCAGCTACAACCCGAAACGGGAGACCGTCATCTTCTGCATATCCTCTCTCACCTCCTCCAGCGTCACCAACACGGAGGCTTTCAGGCAATCCTTGGAGGAAGCTCTTGACTCCATGAAACTCATGTTCCAGACTAAAAAGCCTGATGCTTAGATGGAGATCAATGCGCGAGGTCGTACATGAAAGCGCATATTGTAGTAAACTATTTATACATGAATTTAGAATATTATATTGCAAGATCTATTTATCTATCGTTAAAAAATACAAGAATATCTTAGTACAATTTTCAAGGAAATATTGTCAATCGTTAGTTGATGAACACTAATTATATCGTCTATTGTTGTTGACTCTGTGAGGCTCTGCCTTCTGAGCTGTAGGTTGTGGGTTCGATCCCCACCTAGGATAAACATTTATGTGATGAACACAGATGTTTGTTCTGTTTCTGGGTGTTGTTTTCAAAAAAAAGTATATAATTAATCTATCAACCATCTCGTTCCCATACAAGCTTTGCTTAGTTTGGGGCTAGATGGCGTTGTGTAAAATGTCCACCAATATTTATTTAATATTTATTGTAAGTATAGCACTGATAGTATACTCAAACATATCATCAATTTGTGAAATTGTAACGCTTTTGTGCCGTATTGTAAGATGAAATTATGAATTGAGTACATAATCTCTAGTGTTATAACTCTAAAAAGTAATGTGAACATATCAAAGTTATTTAGGATTAAAATAAGCTTTTAGTAAATTATATCGTTATTAGCATTAGTTTTACAAGTTTTATCAAAGATTGAAATCGAAACATATCAAAACTATCGACTAAGGTATAAATTATTGATAACTATTGCCGTGATAACTATGTATTATACGAGTTACTTGTTAGCGCGACTTGGTCGTTTATTTCAAAGTTATCCCCTTGTGGTTTCACTATTATCGTTAGTTATGTTTATTTTGTCTGTGGTATTAGTAGGTATAACATCTGGTGTCTACTCCGCCAAACTTTATCGCAACAATAATCGTGCAAAACCTACTCCAAGTTACATCGTTTTAACTATCAGACAGACATTACTTTTGATAATCCTTTCTATAGCA
Organism: Cosmorhoe ocellata; assembly: GCA_963675405.1. Classification (NCBI taxonomy): domain Eukaryota; kingdom Metazoa; phylum Arthropoda; class Insecta; order Lepidoptera; family Geometridae; genus Cosmorhoe; species Cosmorhoe ocellata. The sequence goes on along the minus strand of OY776253.1, from coordinate 11,021,559 downwards.
CCACTTGGAGACAGTACGATAACTTGCATACTTCGAATAATCGATGTCGTTTTGAGCGGTAAACGCCCTGAGCTCCCGTGTCGAACACGTGAAACTTATTAACTATCTATTCAGCCAAATATTCACCCACTGTTGGGTATACCAATGCCTCTTTATCTCCTAATAGCAGTTCCGTCTTCATGTCATCTGACGAGTGAACGGAAAAAAACATGGAAGCATTAGGTACCTCAAGGGAAATGTCTGCGAAACATGACACCAAATTTCACACATCGAAACTCCTTTGCCAAAAATTGATCAATGTCAACTTTATTCCCTTGACGTTAGGGTTTAAGTTGCCGTGTAACGTAAGCTTATGTAAATTTATGATATAGGTAATTCTTTGGCATACTTGACAAGCCCCGCCTACCACAGCACATTTTTTTAGCTCAAGAAATGCTTTCATGTATTTTCCGTTCACTGCTTCTGACTGACCTCTGGCTGGATATCTGCCTGATGCTGTATGACCCTCGCGTGGCCATCGTTCCACCACTGGGTCACTGATTTTATCCACCTACCTTCTTCTTCCTTCACAAGAGTTGTGCCCATATTTACTTCCACAACTTTAATTGCCGTGCCCCACCCGGGCCCATGTTAGATATATCCATAGCTCATGAATGCAATAAACATATTTTTAATTTGAATTAGTCTGTCTGCTATTTTAACTACTGTTTCATACTAAAACTTATTATTTACTAAGTAATCTAATGTTTATGCCCTAGGTTAGTTAGTGTTGTGTACTGCCACAGTTGCCTGTCCCTATTGCCAATGTGTAACTTCCTAGGAGTCTAATGTCGTATTTACATTTGTTGTGTATTATTGTTGTGGAGGCACTGTGTGTTTCGCCATTAGCTCTTAGTGCTCTTAGAGTGAGAAGCTTTGATATAGGTTATAAACTTATTTATCATTGTGATATTGTTTAATGTTGAATTTATATTAACTTTGCATCTGTTGTTTTATTTAGCTGTTGATCTTGGTGTTTAGAATTTACGATTCGATATTAAATATAGTTATAGATTTATAACTACATTTATTTCGCTTATTTGTAATTAGGTATAGAATTAAATTGTAAAAATAAGAGAAAAATGTCAATGCTGTGGTGATATCATAATGGGTAGTTTTGTACTTTATAAGAAACTAGCGGGCGCCCCGCGTTCCACCCGGGCATACTTGCTATCCCACGAAATTAGCACTCAGGGATAATTTAGGAGATTTTTTTAGAATCTGTCCCCAAAGATCTAATCTACTAATATACATGCAGACTTTACCTCTTTTTAATACTAGTAAATCACTTAGTTTCTTCATATTCTTTACTTATTTATTTAGTTTTCATATTATTATATCCTTTTGTCTACTTATTAAAGTTAATTGATAATTACTATTTAAAAAATGCTTTCTACTCATTATTCTAGTCAAAGTAATTTTTAAATTAAAACTAGGTTAAATTATATTAAGGAAACGAATACATATCGTATCGACTTGTCTCATGCAAGACATGACCAAGAATATCAAAACATATCAATGTTTAACTTTATGCTAGGGTTAATATTAAAACATATTAATGTTTACTAGTTAACTGTAAGGACTTTCAGAATAATTTTAATTACTAAAATATAATATTTAGTATATATTTTCACTCGTTGTCCTAAGTGAACGACAAGCGCGGCAACGCGACGCGACGCGATAATATAAAATAGACGTAATCCGTGCTAATCAGTCGGCGACGTAAACCTACGCGTGTATTATGTAGCATTATATCGCGTCGCATCTCGTCGCATCTCGTCGCTCACCTAGGACAACGGGATTAGAAACATTCAATTAATTGAATGAAATATTTTATCAAAATTAAATTGTATTCAATTAATTAAATTAATGAAACATTATAGTTGATTCTTGAAAGGAACCATCGTATGTTAATTACATACATAAATTATATGTTTTAATCAAACGATATTTCTATAAATAATCGTATACAACTGAATACGCGTTAAAGTTTAGTAGAAAATAATATGTTACCTATTTATTGGCTGCCTTTGAGCATTTATTCTAGCCGTTGTCATTTTAAGATTATTTGAGTAGCACCTAGGTACCTACCCAGGGCCGCGCCGACCCCCCACAGCGCCTGTGTGCGAAACCAAGCGCCTCTTTTTTTCACGAATCTTCATGTTTCAACTTAGGTACCTATGTGTCGCCTGATACGGCAAAAATTTTAAATTTGGTCTATAAAAGTGGTGTACATTTTTTAGGTTTTACTTATCGATACTCCACTACAAAGAATATGTTATTGTGTAAGTGTATCAAAAATAATTTCGATGGCGGCGCCTCTATTGTCTTGGCGCCTGTGTGCGCCGCACACTTCGCACATAGGGGCGGCTCGGCCCTGTACCTACCCTACCACTACTTTTACAAAAGTACTATAATAAAAGATTTTAGAAATTATAATATTTGTTGCATAATGTTCATGTTTTATAGAATGTATGTTTACCAAAGTATTCGAATGTTATTGTAGTCAATTATATTGATAAATATATTAATATAAATGCAAATGACCGCTGTCGCATGCGTATGCACACAATATATAAGTACCTATCTATAATTATAGTGAATGTTTAATGTATTAGTTAACAAATACCTGTGTAGATTTAGATTGTGTGAAGAGAAACTTCGTATTTGTTAAAATATATTTTCCGTCCCAGCCATGAATTAGATTCACTGTGCCATTTAAATCAACCAATCACGAATTGAACTAAACAATATGGCGATATTATAGCCAATCAGAACCGAGCTGTCGACGCCTGGGCTTTTCTACTCGACGGCTTCATAATTTCTCACACTTTCGTCATTGTTCGCAAAATATTAGTCAATGTTATCAACCGTCTTCATGCTATCAGCTTGAAAGACGAGCTCTAAAATCAAAGTTAATTTTGTTTTCAAAATAACAGTAAAATATAAAATTGAGTAGAAACGTCCGCCTGCGTTTCGAACCCTTCAGAAGAGTAAAAAACATACAGTACTATTTTAACAATGTATGGAGTTGATCAGCTGAGCACCGTGTCCTATGTGATAGAAATGTACACATATCAGTAGTGTAAGTGTCTCTATGTCAATTCAATGTTGCTCTCAATAAAGTCAAAGTAAAGTAAAGATATTTTATTTCTAGTACTTAATGCCTTCCTTTAGACTTTTGTCCGTGAATTTCATAGTTAGTTATCTAAAGGACCCACCCGTGAATTAGTTCGCGTTATTTTACCCGATTGCGAAGCGAAGGAGGGTAATGTATTTGGGGTGTATGTGTGTATGAGAGTTCTTTTGGCTCCCGCTGGAGCCCAAACTGCTGCACAGATTTTGACAAATGATGGTATTATATACGTCCGACTTACTAGTGACATAGGCTATAAAAAATATCAAAAGTTCCATTATAGCGGCTGTAAGAAGTAATATTTTCAATTACTTTCAGGCTGTTTTTTTTTTAATATTTGCAATAAATACTAGTTTGGTATAAACTTCAACCTCCAGCTGCTCCTCTTAGAGGTTGAATTTAAGGAATTCCTTTCTTAGTATACTTCTACGTGCTATAAGAATTGCGCACTTCAAATTTCAAGTCTGTAAGACCAGTGGTTTAGGCGTTATCTGTCAATAGGTCATTCAGTTTGTCAGTCAGTCAAGACAAAGTATTTTATAAATTACTAGCTGACCCGGCAGACTTCGTACTTATTTAGAAAACGTTTGTATGGGAAATAGAAAAGGGCTATTTTTAGGGTTTTCCCGGCAGTTATTCGAATTTTTCTTACCTTTTAAACCTTCCCTAGACCTCCACGAACATTTCAAGACCAAGATAAGATAAATCCGTTTAGCCGTTCTCGAGTTTTAGCGAGACTAACGAACAGCAATTCATTTTTATATATAAGAAGAAGAAGAAGAAGATTGTAAGTAATATATTTGAGGTATTGCTTCTAGTATTTTGGACATATTACTATTTTTTTAGGATTGTTTAATGAAAACTCAAGATTTTTTATAAATTTTATTGATAACTAACCCACATACTAAAGTGATAAAATACATCTTTCCTTATAAATAAATGCTGCACAAAAATATAGTCGAGTAATTTTCCTAAAATTACGCAAATCACATTCAATTGATCGAAATTCACAAAACTTTTCACTGGGATACAAATTATATAATATTTCATATTAAAATTAATTTAAAACAATGACAGAAAAGATAGATGGACTGTGTGAAAGATGACATGGGTAAGAAGGGAGTGAGTACTGAGATGACGAATGATAGAGGGAGATGGAAGATTACGTGTTGTATCGACCCCACATAATGCGGGAAAAGGGCAGGGAGATAGAAATTATATCTTATACCTTTAAACGAGTAATTCTTGTATATATAATTATATATAATCGGAATCTCGGAAACGGCTCCAACGATTTTCATGAAATTTAGTATGCAGGGGTTTCTGGGGCTATAAATCGATCTAGCTAGGTTTCATTTTTAGAAAACGTCGTTTATCAACAAAAACAGAGCAAAACTCGGTCACCCAGGTACTAAATTATTTTATCCAAATCAAATACAAGTCAAATCGCCAACGGTAAGCTATAGTTAAATAAATAAATAACAAATGCAGTAAGTATGTGAAAGCGTCGTTGCGATCCTAATTATTAGACTTATGACAAGTAATATAATTATACTAGCTTCCGCCCACGGTTTCGCCCGCGTGGTACCTTGAAAAACCAAAACAAATCTATCCCGCGGGAACCGTACCTTCTTTCAGGATAAAAAGTAGCCTATGTGCTCTTCCAGATCAAAAATCATCCAGATCCGTTCAGCCGTTTCAGCGTGAAAGAGTAACAAACATACATCCAGACATCCATACATTCTTACAAACTTTCGCGTCTATAATATTAGTAGGATAGATAAATACTTAAAAATATAGTTTGACTATCTCTTAAGTAGGGTGCAAATATTGCAATGAACTTAGGAAAGGAATACTAGGTGGATGATATGTTTGGGGTTTATGTATGCGAGTTGCCGTCGCTGTAGCCAAACGGCTAGACAGATTTTGACAAATAAAGTGTCGTTGGATACGTCTGGATTGTAAGATAAACATAAGCTATACAAAATGACGGGATTTTCTGCGGTGCATTTGCCTGACAACTACGTCGCTCTGGTTTTTATATGTTTTCTCGTGTTATTTTGAGTTTTATTGCGTAATTTTGGTGGTTATTTTGCCAATAAAGCCCGGGTTCTTGACGCGAGTATGAAGTATGTGAATTAGAGTGAATGGTTCTCTTCAAATTCCATCGGAGGAAATCCCGAAAATTTTCAACAAAACAGCCATCTTTTGTTTAAAATTGACTTGACTACTTGACTATGACTCTGTGACGTTGACAATACTTATAAATAAATACACTTGACACTGGCAAAATTGTTCTCTAAGAGACAGATGCCATAATTGAAGAAGAAGAAGTATACAAAATGACAAAAGAAATTATAGGGCGGCCGTAATTAGCAATTACTTTCGGTCAGATTTCTAATTTATTACAAACTAAGATTTTTAATTTTATTTAAAAAAAAACTAGGATTATTTCTTTAGTTGCACACTTATTCTTACGTAAGTATTGGAGCTGCACAGTATTAGCTCTTAGCTGCTTGGATATAGCAGTCATAATCCGTTATCACCCTAAGTTTTATTTTAATTTAAACTCACACAATGACACAGATCATCTAAAAAATATCGTTATTTTCATTAATTTTGTTTAACAATACAAACGTGGATCACTCACACAAGACAGGGACCCTTTACTTAGACGTAGCGCTTTGCGCCGAGTCGTGCGACCAAATAGCGATATACGGCAACAGATCCGTTAAACGGCTGGTTAAAATATTGGTGAAAACAGGCCATGTCTATAATGTCTATCCGTTTCAGCAGACTTTGGTATATTATAAGTAAATATTCGGATTTTTTATTGATTTTTTAAGTGTACAAGGGCATTTAGCGTTTTCCAGATTAGCTACATGATAGAATGTAGATGAGTGTATAGTTTCATTCACTCGGTCTATTGAAGGTTGTTCGTTCAGTTGAGTGGCGGAGTGATGAGTACACCTGGCTCGCAGTTGCAGTCCTCATCAGCTTTCACCTGAAATTCAAGAATTCAAAGTCAATTTCAAAGTGATAAAATGTGTTCTATACTTTAACTCAAGAATCTAAATGTCAAATTTTATTCACAAAAACATTCTCTAGCTTTAATAATAATAAGGCAAAGTTGAAGCTGATTAGTTATATTATTGGAACGAAGTTCTTTATCGCGCGTTGTGAAAGGGGGCTAGACGGAAAAATTCTCACGAAAAGTTGTAACGACACTTTTTGCTATAGTTGTAAGCCGTGCGGCGTGCGCGTGTTTCTCTGTATGTCTCTCTCTCTCTCTCATAGAAAGCAAGGAAAAGAACTTCGTTCCATCCGGGTGTCCCTTGACACCTCTCAAGTTTTTTATACTTTTATTTTAATAAAAATACTAGCATCCGCCCACGGCTTCGCCCGCGTGCTACCTTGAAAAACAAAAACAAATTTATCCAACGGGAACAGTACATTCTCCAGGATAGAAAGTAGCTTTTGTGCTATTCCAGACTATAATCTATTTCTAAGCCAGATTTAATCCAATCCCTTCAGCCGTTTCAGCGTGAAACAGAAACAAACATACATACAAACTTTCACGTGAATAATATTAGTGGATAATATGAAATAATAAATAAGAACTAGAGTGGGAATCGAACCCAAAAGAGAACCGAAAAAGTTACTGGTGATCTCTAATAGTTATATTTACAACGAGCTTACGCTCGCGGCTTTGCTCGCAATTTACCTACATAAAATATAGCCTATGTTACTCAGGGATAATGTAGTATTCTAATGGTAAATTCATTTTTGAAATCGGACCAGTGGATTTTGAGTTTATTCGTTACAAACAAAAATACAAAACTTTCCTCTTTATAATAATCTAAATATATTATATAACTCAAAGGTGACTGACTGACTGACAGACATAGTGATCTATGAGCATCATGAGCTTGTCGGCGCGCAGGCGCAGGTCGGGCTCGTGCGTGAGGCAGAGGGAGCAGAACTGGACGTACCATGAGGAAGGTGTGCATCATGAGCTTGTCGGCGCGCGGGCGCAGGTCGGGCTCGTGCGTGAGGCAGAGGGAGCAGAACTGGACGTACCATGAGGAAGGTGTGCATCATGAGCTTGTCGGCGCGCGGGCGCAGGTCGGGCTCGTGCGTGAGGCAGAGGGAGCAGAACTGGACGTACCATGAGGAAGGTGTGCATCATGAGCTTGTCGGCGCGCGGGCGCAGGTCGGGCTCGTGCGTGAGGCAGAGGGAGCAGAACTGGACGTACCATGAGGAAGGTGTGCATCATGAGCTTGTCGGCGCGCGGGCGCAGGTCGGGCTCGTGCGTGAGGCAGAGGGAGCAGAACTGGACGTACCATGAGGAAGGTGTGCATCATGAGCTTGTCGGCGCGCGGGCGCAGGTCGGGCTCGTGCGTGAGGCAGAGGGAGCAGAACTGGACGTACCATGAGGAAGGTGTGCATCATGAGCTTGTCGGCGCGCGGGCGCAGGTCGGGCTCGTGCGTGAGGCAGAGGGAGCAGAACTGGACGTACCATGAGGAAGGTGTGCATCATGAGCTTGTCGGCGCGCGGGCGCAGGTCGGGCTCGTGCGTGAGGCAGAGGGAGCAGAACTGGACGTACCATGAGGAAGGTGTGCATCATGAGCTTGTCGGCGCGCGGGCGCAGGTCGGGCTCGTGCGTGAGGCAGAGGGAGCAGAACTGGCGCCCCTCCTCCGACAGCGCGGCGGGGATGGCGGGCCGCGAGCCCATGCCCACCATGAACATTATCTGGTAGTTGCTGTCGTACTCCGAGAACGGACGCTGCAACAAACGGCGTATTAGAAAATAATAACGAACACATCTATCTATCTTTAAGGCGCGGTGGTCAGATGATCGCAGAGTTTTACTGTTTTTCAGATGCTTTACCCTCGGTAAATAAAGGTAGTGGAAAATAACTGAAAGATCATTAAAAACAATCTATATTTTATCTTTAAAGTGTGAGTTTGAAATTTTGTTTAAACGTCGCGTCGTATTAACTTTAGAATTAATTCTCGAAAAAACCTCAAAAAATAAACAAAATCTGCTTCTCCTTCTAAAGTTGAGGTTAATGACCTCAACTTTTCATATATTTTTTTACGCCAACGGGTAATTTATTTACAAATAAAATGTGTGTTTCATTTGTACAAAAAATATAACAATAAACTTAGCACAAATTATTTCAAATAATTACAATTCGAAGTGATAAAACTTAGACTTTTCATACAACGGGCAGTATGCCGCTGGCCACTAGCTAGCCACCGCGCCTTAATAAAACTGTAAAGGAGCAAAATCTTTACATGAAATATTTTTAGTAAATTTTAATTGGGGATACCATAACAATTATAACATACTCGTACGATATAGACGCCGAAACAGCACTTTTTGTGTCTGTATATCTTTTTGAAATCTTTGGATGAGTGGCTACGTATAGCGTAGCGTTACCGTATTTAAGGGTAGCGGGTTCGATTCGATAATAAAATCGGTGTTATATCGTATAACTGACTAAAAGGCTAAGTGCTGTGCCGTACCTTTCCTGAGGCCATTTCCGTGACGCAACATCCGACGGACCAGATGTCCGCCGCGCGCCCGTGCCCCGACGACTTCATGAACACTTCCGGAGCCATGTACGCTGGGGGAACATTTACAACATCACAATTAAGATTCCGAACCCAACATTTGGTTAAAATAGTACATAAATTTTACTTTATTTTTGTAGTAAGATGATCTATTCAAAAAATAAAATAAAATTTGCTTTATGATGTTTATATCAAAGTAATAAATTTGTTGTTTCGTAACATCTATCTATCTATGATATAAAAATGAACCCCTATTTCTCGTGGTCACGCTATAACTTGAGAACGGCTGGACCAATTTCGCTCATTCTTTTTTAGTTGTGTTTGGTATTGTACGAAGAAAGGTTTTTATAAATATATAGTTCAGACAGGACAACATCTGTCAGCTCAGCAAGTAACCTATAAAAATTGTGTTGAAGAAATGTGATATTGAAAGTAAACATGCTTTTTAAAAAAGGATAATTCAAAAAAGCGCTAGGACCGAGACGAGTTTCTCGCCTTTTCTTCTCGGACTTGGATTAGGCTGGAACTGATACTTAAATGTAAGACGTTTCAAAGTAGTTACTTTAGTTAAGTACTTAGATCTTTGAGGATATCTAAAGAGGGTAGTCAGATGCAAGTCCAAACATGACATTTGGTACATGCCCACATTTTGCACAATAGTTAGTATTCCGTACGTGACAGGTTGCAAGCCCATCGCCGCTTATAAGAATACTAACCTATAACACATACCTTCGAATTTTTGGTTCTAGGGTATGCCGGTTTCCACACGATGTTTCCCTTCACCGTTTAAGAGCACTGGCATTGCGCACATAAATTTTTCGAATGCAAAAACTCATTTGTGCACGACCAGGTTTGAACCCACGACCTTCGGATCGTGAGGCAGGGGTGCTACCACTACACCACCAGCGCTCTCATTTGTATATATAGAAATAATATTTTGACTTTGACATCAGTAAGAGGTCGTCGCGAGCCGCCTGAGACGGAGGACGCGCTCACCCTGGGTGCCGACGAAGCCCTGCAGCTCGTTGGGCGCGGTGGTGTTCGCGCGGATCTTGACGGCGCACCCGAAGTCGCCCAGCTTCAGGCAGTGGCCCTCGTTCGTGAGGAAGATGTTACCACCTGACAATCAAAACTAGTTATTATGGTTTGTTTTTTTATTGAATTTTTTGTGTGTTTCTTCTTCAATTATGGCATCTGTCTCTTAGAGAACAATTTTGCCAGTGTCAAGTGTATTTATTTATAAGTATTGTCAACGTCACAGAGGTCATAGTCAAGTAGTCAAGTCAATTTTAAACAAAAGATGGCTGTTTTGTTGAAAATTTTCGGGATTTCCTCCGATGGAATTTGAAAAGAACTATTCACTCTAATTCACATACTTTACACTCGCGTCAAGAACCCGGGCTTTATTGGCAAAATAACCACCAAAATTACGCAATAAAACTCAAAATAGCACGAGAAAACATATAAAAACCAGAGCGACGTAGTTGTCAGGCAAATACACCGCAGAAAATCCTTGTGTAACCTCGGCAGGCTGATTACGATCCTCGCGACAGATTAGCAATAGGCGTAAATCTCGCAATTATCGCTGTCAAACGTCAATTTTGTATAGCTAACAGGCAACAGCAACCGAACACTCTCCCTCTGCCGGACAATCGGTGAACAATATTTGTTCAACTCCTCTTCCATTATTTTTCTTCATTATCTTGCTCTACCCAGTCATACTCATACTCATAACTCCTTAGTGACGAGGTTTCCACTGGATGTAAGGCGGGTGTAAGTATGCTGGATAGGTTATCCAACGGATCTAGGCGTTCGTGAAGTTAGCCACAGGTGCTAGTTTTCGCATGTACAGTAGGTCTACTATGAGTTTTTACAATCTACACTCGCTAGCGACTGCAGTTAAAAAATTGTATGAAAACTTGTACAGCGCCTCTAGCGGATAGTTGGGTACTAAAACATCACGTAGTTAAATATCTTACGTCACAGCGTATATAGTTTGGGCTTCATTAATTTGCTTAGATTTGGTACCATGAGTAACAATTTTGACAGATGTCATAGTAACGTACTATCACTACTGTAGTAACGTCAGCCGATCTAAATAAGACAACTCATGGTAGACGTACTGTTCCTTCCCCCCCTCCTCATACCTCCAATTACTCCCTAAAAACGATACTGCGCAGGTCTCGCGGCTAACTTTACGAATGCTTAGATTCGTTAAGCCAACTGTACGTACTCTTGATGTCGCGGTGCGCGATGCTGCGCGCGTGCAGCGCGGCCACGGCACTGAGCAGCTGCTTGGTGTAGCGGCGCACGGGGCCCTCGCCCAGCGCGCCCGACGTGGCCACCAGCGCCTCCAGCGAGCCCTCCACGCACAGCTCCATGAAGATCAGCATCTCCTCCTGGAGGCAAGTCGTCCGTCATAATACCGAGCGATAGTGCTTAGTAGACGACTCAGTATGAACGAGCTGCACTGCACATGTTGAACTGGTTTCACGATAGTCTAGATCCGCCGGTATTATGCACTCGAACGAAACGTGTGTCCTACAAATTCTATTGCTATGTTCTACCTACATAATACTTCAGGGCCTTCGAGCAATATCGAATATAACTTCGATATTACATCCCACGACCTATATGCAAGGTGTTACCAGACTACTTCCTTAACTTCAGGGAGTTAAAATACCCATCAATATAAACAACTTTTTCTAAGAAATCGACACCGTGAGCGCGAAAAACAACAGCTTTTTCATACATCATTTTCAGCCAAGTAGATATTGAACTGTTGTATGTAACAGCTGTTTTTTTCGCGCTCAGTGTTGATTTCTTAGAAAAAGTTGTTTATATTGATGGGTACTTTAACCCCCTGAAGTTTGCAGAAGTAGTCTGGTATGGAAGTAGGATGGTCCCTGTATATACATCAGAAATTTAGCCTTCCTAGAAGACATCGGACAATCATCTCCGGCCTGCGCGGCCTAATTGCGGAAACCAGTCCGTTCATCAAGTACCAAGGTCTATAAAAATTGAATTGAATGTAATGGTAATTGAATTCAAGGTTGAAATGTGACGTTTCTAGAACATGACGGAGGTAAGTTCGTTCAGGGGCCTCACCACGAAGTCATCCAGAACGATTCCGTAACGATTCCATTATAGAAACGTCCCTACTTCCATATAATTTGCATAAATCATGGTACGAAATAACAATGTAATACTAATTCGGTGATGTATTATGAATTGGTGGTCAGGGTTCAGGTCGCGTGGTGAGGGCAGTACCCGGTGCAGCTCGCAGCCGTAGTAGCGCACGAGGTGCGGGTGCAGCACGCCCTCCAGCACGCGCAGCTCGTTGGCGGCGCGCTGCGAGGCGCGGCGGTCGGCCCCCACGCTCAGCTCCTTCATGGCCAGCAGCTGGCCGCTCTCCGTGTTCACCACCGTGTACACCTGCCGGGGGACCGCTGCGATACTGGGTGTCCCTACAGCGGGTACTCACTAGCAGTCTGTCCCATGTCTGCACGTGAGCGCCGGGCGACGGGCACGGGCAGGCCCGTCGGCCCGTGCCCGCCGCTCGCCCGCAGAATCGCATTTTGAACGAGTTCGACAGAGTGCATGTCTGTTTCGAATATTTTGATTTCTTTAACATTTTAACAATTAAAATTAATTAGTTAATTCGTTAACAGTTTAACATTTCGGCAGTCTGACAATGAATTCCCCTCTTCAAAATTAACAAGGATCATACAAAGCTCTATCTTCTGCGTTGCAAGTTGTGGGTTCGATCCCCACCCAGGATAAACACTTGTGTGATGAAAGCAGATTTTTGTTTTGTGTCTGGGTGCTACTAAGGGTTCTATATGCCCATTTCCCCACGTTACGTGTGGTCGGCACAACTTGGGATCTTGTTCCATTTCCCTCTATCATTCCTCATCTCAGTACTCACTCCTTACTCATGTCATCTTTCACACAGTCTATCCATCTTTTCTTTGGCCTACCCTTGAATCCATTCACATTATTTTAATGTTATTTCAAAAACTTTTTTTTATAAAATTACTAACTACCTACTGTGCCAAATGTGGAATGTGCCAAATTTTTGGGAGTTTGAGGAGACATCTACCCAGCCTGGGGATTACAGTCGTGATATTTTTTTATAGATTATATTTTGGACTTGTATAAGAAAGTTAAAAATGAATGCGGGCGAAGCCGCGGGCAACAGCTAGTATAATATAAATATACCTTTAGTAATAATCTATATCTATATAAGAGCTTAACCTGACTGACTGACTGATTCATCATCGCCCAGCCGAAACCGCTGAAGCTAGAAAGCTGAAATTTGGAAGGTGGTTTCCTTTTATAACAAAACCACCCAATAAGGCGGGATTTTTGGAAATTCCACCTCTAAGGGGGTGAAAAAGGGTGAAATACGTTAGTATGAAACTTTTTAACGCGTGGAGCGATTTTCATGAAACTTTGTTTGTGCACTGTAAATGCAAAATGAATGGATACGTGTTTCAGGATTTTTCAAAATAACCTTCAAAAAGGGGTCAAATGCGGGGTCAATGTTTGTATGTGAACTTTTTAACCTGGTGCAATTGGTCTGAAACTTTGTTTCGTGTTTCAGGATTTTTCAATAAAACCTTTAAAAAAGGGGGTCAAATAGGGGGGTCAATGTTTGTATGGGAACTTTTCAACGGGTGGTGCGATTGGTCTTAATTTTGGTTTGGATACTTTTAATGCAAAATAAATGGAAACGTATTCCTGGCTATTTCAAAATAGCCCTCTAAAAAGGGTAAAATTGGGTGTCAAAGTTATTTATGAGATTTTTTTATTAGTGTGATTTGTTTGAAACTCAGTTAAGTTAGATACCTACTTTAAGTGAACGAAGTCGCGAGCGGGACAGCTAGTACGGATATAAAACACAGGGTATGATATGTGACGTCATAGTGTACCTTGCCGAAGCTGCCCGCGCCGATCTTGAGGCCGCGCTGCCACTTGAAGGAGACCTGCCGCAGCTTGGGCTCGTACTCCGCCACGGTGGAGCTGACCACGCGGCCCACGCGGCGCGCCTCGCGCAGGCGCCGCTCGCGCGCCTGCTCCACCGCCTGCACGGCTTGCAGCACGCGCCGGCTGTGACCTGGGGGGAAGGGGGGGATTGTACTTATCACTAACATTAATAAGTGTGTGTCTGTAACGGCTCTGAATGCGATTTCGTATGAACGTAGATTATACTTTGAATGAACATGAAAAACATGATCACGATCCCCAGACTCGGTAATATTGATATCTACCGAGTCTGGGGATTACAGTCATGATTATTCTAAGTAATATTCTAAAAAAGTATTATTCTAAGTAACTAGAGATCTGAGGAAATCTCCTCGGATCTCTAGTTACTTAGAATACCTAGAGAGTCAGAGACACGTCCAAATATGATATTTGGCACAAGCCCACAGTTTGCATAGGTAGTATTCCGTACTTGACAGGTTGCAAGCCCATCGCCGCTTATAAAAATACTCACATGACACCTTTAAACTTTTTGGTTCTAGGGTATGCCGGTTTCCTCACGATGTTTTCCTTCGCAGTTCACGAGTACTGGAATTGCCGCACATACTTTTTTTGAATAGAAAAACTCATTGGTGCACGACCAGTTTCAAACCCACGACCTTCGAATCGTGAGGCAGGGGTGCTACCACTACACGACCGGTGCTCCAGTTTTACGAGTGGACACTGGACGTACCACTAGTCTCGGGCCCAGCGAAGCACGTGGCCGGGTCGGGCTCGGCGGGCGGGGTCGGGGGCGTGGAGGTTTCCTTGCCGCAGGAGCTACTCGAGAATGGACTCTGTAACACAAGCAATAAGGTTGATATTTAATACCTAAATTGGAAACCGAGTACTCTGTTTCTGTTTTGTTTTTCTACAAAATGACTGCCTACTCAAGTTGTTTCTCAAGACTCCTTTCCATTGATTGTAATCTATGTATATCAACTTACCATTGACTAATTGCATGCCTAATACAAAATTATGATAATCTAAACCAGTTTATGTGCTTGTACGCTCACTGTTATCAATAACTTAACTTTAAAATAATGATTCTCATTAAGTGAAATGTTAATTTCTTTTGAGAATAAAGTTCTTTAACCACAACTAATGGTGAAAACTAATGAAAAGCTTACTATTATTTACTTTATTTTCTGTTTTGACGAGGTATGTTTTTGTGATAGCAAGAGAAGTGTTTGAATAATTGAATAGTAAAATGCTATATCATTCCGACTGACAAACAAGACACAGCCCGAACAGCTCATTAGAAAAAAGTTCATTCACTATTTTACCAATTTTGAAATGAGTGTGTGTAGCTTCTAAAGCCTTGTATCCACTTGAGCACGCTCAGATGAATGAGCGGCTCATTTGGGCGAGCCGCTCAAGTGGAGACGCCTGAGCACGCTCGGCCCGAGCAAGTCCGAGCACGCTCAGGGCGAGTCCGCACCTTGTCGGTTTTTGTCCGCGCTCAAAGGGCGATCAGTATTCGCTCGGCGCTCAGTGTGGACGGTTGTTTTTGTTTGAAAGGCACGGCGAATGCTAAGCTACACGGACACGTGGACACATGAGCCGAGAATATACTGAGCAGGCTGAGCATAACCTTTTCAATGTTGAGGCTCGTTCGAGCAAAACTTTCATTTGTTCCTCTGAGCACGCTCGGACGAATGAGCGGCTCATTCGTCCGATCGTGCTCAAGTGGATACAAGGCTTAAGATTATTAGAGAATCCGGCGGAGAGAGCGCAGTGCTTACGTGCAGGCGGCGGCGCGGGCGCGGGGAGGCGGCGCAGGGCTCCGGCGCGGGCCGCGAGCCAATCACGTGCGATATACATCCGTCCATCAGTTTCTTCAGCTCCTGAGGACCGGACGACACTGTTATTACAACTAGCTATTGCCAGCGACTCGGTTTCAGACATTCTATTGGCACGAAGTTACTTATCGCGCGTTGTGAAAGGGGGCTAGACGGAAAAAATCTCACGAAAAGTTGTAACGACACTTTTTGCTATAGTTGTAAGCCGTGCGGCGCGCGCGTGTTTCTGTCTGTTTCTCTCTCTCTCTCTCTCTCTGATAGAAAGCAAGAAAAGGAACTTCGTTCCGTCCGGGTGTTCCTTGACACCTCTCAAGTTTTTTTAATGAAACAAGGTCTATATTTTTTTTCTAATAATGCTCTGGCTATGAAAACTACATTTAAATTTGTCGAGAAATTCCGGAGACGTGTGCGGACAAATATATTAAAATTGAAAAATATTTTATTCAATAAAATCACAAGGATCACTTTGAAACGTCTTACATGCGGTGAATCTATGTGCCAATTCCAACCTAACCCAAGTACGAGAAGAACAGGCAAGAAACTCGTCTCGGTCCTACCGTATTTTGTATGATACTTCTTACAAATAACGGACAGACAGATCCCATTTCTTTTTTCAATGTCCAGAAACCCCGGCTTCGGTTATGCTCATTAGCTGGGTCTGCTGTAGTACATTTACCTCAAACTCTTGTTCGGTGAGGTGTTTGGTGTTGCAGGGGTCGCACGCCAGCATGAGGAACTCCAGACCTTGACTCGCCCATCTGAAATACACGATAGTACATTTTTTACAATATTGTATGCATTTCTTCAACAAACCAGGAGGAACTTTTATCCAATGTTCCACCCCCTTCTTCATTCCTTTGGGGGGTGTTTTCAGAGATAAAAATAGCATATGTCTAGCGTATTGTACATGATCCATTCAGGAGTTAGAGACAAGAACGTACAAACATCATTGTAGTCTATCATCGTGGTGGTCCCGCTTTCTGGGGTCTTACCAGAAGCTCTTCAAGCCCCATCAAATTTGTATTGAAGTAGTGTTACTTTATGACGTTTCTAAAACAAAATTGTTATGGAGGGAACACACGTTGGCCCTGGCCTGCCGGGCGAGGCCCAATCATGGCCAACGCCCAGCGTGTAATGAGGTGGTTGGCGTAGGGTCGCCGACGCCTGTACAGGCCTGTACAGGCCTGTACAGGCTGGCCGCCGATCCCGTCGAGTGTCGGTTTTTGGGCCAAGATCAAAGAGAGTTGGCCGCGCGGCCCGCCTGCCGTTTACACGTTGGCTTGCTATTCAGTCTCTTGCAAACTAGCGCACGGGACGGACGTGCGTGTCTACTCGCCGAATGCACTAAGATACGTGTCGCAAAATGAGCGACAGGTCCAATGAACGTATTTGATGTTTATTGAGCTACTTATTGAGTTACTTATACTTATGACTTATTTTATACATAAATAATGCATTCAGGAATAGGTAGAAAAGGTAGGTAGCCATTTTTACCTAATCTACCTACATTACCTACTAGGTATGTAAGTACCTACTGTAAGTATGTGATATTATGGTAATAAAATAAGTACCTAGACTTATTTTATTTTATGTATCGCATAATGTAGGTGGTAGTCATTTTAACCAATCTACCTACTTTACCTACTGTTAGGTATGTACCTACCTAAGTGTACCTGTAAATGTATGATATAAGATGGTAATAAAATAAGTACTTAGACTTATTTTATACATAAATAATGCATTCAGGAATAGGTAGAAAAAGTAGGTAGTCATTTATACCTATCTACCTACTAGGTATGTAAGTACCTACTGTAAGTATGTGATATTATGGTAATAAAATAAGTACCTAGACTTATTTTATTCTATGTAATGCATTCAGGAATAGGTATATAGGCTGCATATTTCATTCCATCCATGACCTCATTTTTTTTTTTAAAAATATCGATCGTAATTCGCCGGCGCGCCGAGTCGAAATCGACGTGCACCTTGCCTGCCTGATCGGAGCGCACTGAGGCGAGGGCCAACGTGTGAATGGCACGCCGGGCCTCGCCCGGTGTTATCGCCATCCTTGTCAAAATTTTTTGTCCTTGTCACACTGACCAATCATCGCCAACATGTAAAAGGGCTATTAAATTGAAGTAGTGTTACTTCATGACGTTTCTAGGAATTTCCTGCGATGCACTTGACTGACAACTACGTCACTCTGGTTTTTATATTTTTTCTCGTGTTATTTTGAGTTTTATTGCGTAATTTTGGTGGTTATTTTTCCAATAAAGCCCGGGTCCTTGACGCGAGTGGAAAATATGTGAATTAAAGTGAATAGTTCCCTTCAAAATCCATCGGAGGAAATCCCGAGAATTTTGAACAAAACAGCCATCTTTTGTTTAAAATTGACTTGACAACGACTCTGTGACGTTGACAATACTTAAAAAAATATACACTTGACACTGGCAAAATTGTTCTCTAAGAGATAGATGCCATAATTGAAGAAGACTAAGTTTCTAAAACGAAATCGTTCTGGAAGACTTCGTGGGAGGGCTCCTGGTACCTGGGCCTCAGGCCTCTGCCCCGGTCGCAGCGCTCCACGACGAACTTCATCCAGCACTTGGCGAACTCGATGACGGCGCGCGCCACGCGGCAGGCCCACTGGCGCTCCTCGGCGCCGGGCCGCGCCTCCGCGCCGCGCCGCGCCGCCGGCTCCGCGGGCGGGGGCTCGCCGCACAGGAGCAGCTCGATGCTGGTTTGAGGCTGGGGGAGGTAACTCGGTACATCTAACTAGGGTTTATACGACCTCAGTGGCGCAGCGAAGGTTGCGGGTTCGATTCCCGCCGCGGAACAAATTTGTGTACAATCTGCAGATTTTTTTTCCGTTGGTTTGGGTGTTATCTATGTATCATAAAAAATATCTATCTATGTATATAATGTTTTAAATATATCAGTTATCTAGTACCCATGACACAAGCTTTGAGTAGCTTACTTTGGGGCTAGATGATGCTGTGTGGATTGTTCAGCATTATTTATTTATTTATTTTATTTATTTATATGTCACCAATAAAGTTATGGGTATGAGTGTATCTGGGTAGATACCTACGCAAGTAGAAGGCCGAAGAAAAAGTGGTTTGATTGTGTGAAAGAGGATATGAATGTAAGAGGAGTATAGATAGCGGCTGGCGGCGCGCGCGCCCCCGCCCCCGCGCCTGCGCCCGCGCCCGCTGCCCCCGCCGCTCGTGTCGTCCGCGTCACCGAGCCGTCACGTGTCACGTCGACCCCGCAACGTGATTACGCCGCCGTCGCCGCGACTCAACCCGCGCGACCACCTCGCAAGGGGAGGAAGCGAAGAGGCCTCGAAATTACTCGTGGTGCTTCGCTTTCGGGTCCTGGGAAGGGCCAATGCGACAAGGAGGGTTTCGTACTCGTCGAAAGGAAGAAGAGGAAACCTACTTGTCGCAATCAGTGCGGGACTGCCGCACCGAACGCACTAGGGCAGCTGTGCCCGCTACGTGCCGAAGTACCGACCACGCAACTCTACGTGTCGCGTGTCCACTACACCGTGACCGCCGAGGACGTGGTGAAGTACCTGAGGCAGAAGACCGGCTTCTGCTTGAGAGTCGAGAAATTGGTGTCTCGCCGTAACGTGAACTTCGGTTCGTTTATGGTGAGAGTGCCGACGGATCGTCTCTCAACGTTTATGGACAGCGGGTTTTGGCCGAAAGGTGTCGTTTACAGAAAGTTCATAGGACGTCTGTCAAACGACACCGCGCGTGCGTCATCGGAGCGATGACATGAATACATTTATAGGTTTTTATATATATGTTAGTCTCTAAGGTATTTATAATATGGGTCCTAGTTAAGTTACTTTTTGTACACTTTTCTTGTTACCTGAAATAAAAGTTATTATTATTATTATTATTATAGACTCATGACGAATGATAGGAGTGAGTGGAAGAAAACATGTTATGCCGACCCCACTTAGCGTGGGATAAGGGCAGAATGATGATGATCTAACTAGTGTTTATAGCGAAAATCAACTGTCTGAGAGTTATTGAATATTGTTTCTTACATTTGACTGACCTTACAGCTCAGTTGTTAGAGGGTCTGTTTTCTGGGCTGTAGGCTGTGGGTTCACCACACTCAGGGTAAAATTATGTGTGAGGAACACAGATATTTGTTCTGTGTCTGGGTGTTATATGTGTGATATCTCATTTGTCAAAATCCATCCAGCCGCTTGGGTCCCAGCGACAGCCAAAGAAATACACAATTATCAGCTGGTACTTGTGAGCACTCACCCGGCCGTCAATAAATTGAATATTGTCAACCACATCAGTCTCGGGGTCGTCAAGCACGCTATCAAGCCGCAAGAACTTGCCGCGGGGCGGGCGCGGGGGGGCCCGCTGTAGGGAGGGATCGTTCGCGAAGCGATGCAACTCCTTGTGTATCTGGAATGGAAATAAATACGAATTCAAATTCAAATATGATCAATATTCATAGAATATTAGCTTTTGCAAGAAAGTTTCACGAAACCCGAAATAAGTCATCAAAATAGGTTGAAGCTAAATTTCACCAAACAAAACGACATTCAAAGACAAAAACAAAAACCTTTTTTACTATATTAGTACAGACAAATAACTTTAGTAGCGACACAAAAAACAAATACCAAACAAACACACTCACATCGATTTAAATACCGTTAATTCCAGCTCACTTTAGTATACAAAAATTTTGAGACAAAACAAACAAAAACGTTTCCGCCAACGCAAAGCCCCAGACGAGCACCGCAAGCGACCGGAGGCCCCTTACCGCGGACACGTCGCCCAGCGCGCGCGCGTCGGGCACGAGCACGGTGCCGGGGCGCGGGCGCGGCGCGGGGCGCGCGCGCGGCGCGGGCGGCAGGGACGCGGGCCGGCGCGCCGGGCCCGGCGGCGACGCGCACGCGAACATGTACAGTTCGCGGTGCAGCTGCGGACGGATCACATGCTATGGGGGTGCGCGGCTCGTCGTGAGCCCTTCATTGGTCGCACCGGTCACGTGATACCTCGTCGGATGATCGGTGCGAGGTGAGGTGATCGCATGCGTTAGTGTAGTTAGGTGATTTCAAACTAGATGGCGCTAAGTTAAATTTGCGGCGCGGATCGGGACTCGATCCTTCGTCTAGACAGGGCTTGGAAACCGGAAAAAATTTCAAACCGGTACCGCTCTAAATACCTACAACCTTTTCTTTTCTGTTCTATCGTAACCTCTATGAAAATGGTTAGTCAAGAACGATAAATTCAATAGGGCTTCGCTCAATTAACCGGTTAGAACGAAGTGATTTCCTTCCTTTCCATATTAGTGACCTCCACGACGCGCCCGCTCTTACGATGACATACGAAGTTCGCTTTAACCGGTTAATCTAAATTCGAGTTAAGGTTTTGAAAGAGGTTGCGTCCGAAAGCTATTATCAAAATACCGGTTTTTATCTGGTAAAATTATTAAGCGGTTTCAAGCCCTGGTATAGACATCGGCCGCACCTGTCACGTGATAGACCTCGGCGTCAGATAGACGTGAGATGAAGCGATCGCATGCGTCGGTGCAGTTATATGATTTCTAACTAGATGGCGCTAAGTTAAACTTGTAACGCTCACCTCGAAGCCGAGCTTGCAGATCTGCAGCAGCAGCTCCCGGACGCGCGTCACTATCGGCTCGGACACCTCCCAGGTCAGCGCGGACGACTGTTCCAGAATGAACTCCACTTCCTTCACTATAAAGTCGCGAATTCTCATAAGCGAGTTCTGAAAAATGAGATAATAGTATATTATGCAACTAGTGAACAAAGGACGGATTTAAAGAGAGGGCCATAGATGAGTCACGAGCAAGTGAAGGATTCTAACGACTGAATCACGACTGTAGCGAGTGATTCAAGTGTTAGAATCCTGAGCAACGACGAGTGATTCATGGACATGGATATAAATCCGTTTTATTCAAGAGTTGCATACGATACTTTATACCATGACTCCGAGAAAAAGAAACTAAACTAACTCCTTGTCGAAAATGTCAACCAATCAAAGCTCGAGGAGTTATTTGAATAAGGAGTTTGTATAGCATTGAGATGGAGTTCAAATATGTTGATGTGTTCTAAATTCAAACACCAAAACAATGAGAAAGTGCTTTTTATTCACTGTTTTCGGTGAATAAAATAAGCTTTTTAGAGGGGGAATTGTATAATTTCATTTTCACTTTTTTACGTATCGGTCTAATGTGCCGCATAGGATAGGCACCGAATTTCCATCAGGTAAGAGCGCACGAGACTAGCTCAACGTATTCTCGCGTTAGGCCGCTTCGAACTTAAAGCGAAGCTAAATTAAGGCCGATTTCGCTTGCGATCATTCAACATCGCACGAAGGATCGGACAGGCTCGAACCGTCATCATCCGGTTGGGGATATGTCGGGAGGCACTCACGAAGATGTCCTGCCGCTCGTGCAGGAAGGCGGGCGGCGGCGCGCGCGCCAGGCGGGCGGCCAGCGCGCGCGCCCAGTGCGCGGCGTGCAGCGCGTGCTCGCGCTCGCCCGCGAACACGGCTTGCGCCGCGCGGCACAGCGCGAACACCCGCGCGCTGCCGACCGAACATGTATTGGAACGAAGTTCCTTATCGCGCGTTGCGAAGGGGGCAGGACGGAAAAAATTCTCACGAAAAGTTGTAACGACACTTTTTGCTGTAGTTGTAAGCCGTGCGGCGGACGCATGTTTCTCTGTCTGTCTCTCTCTCTCTCTCGCAAATTAATCGAAAGGAACTTCGTTCCATCCGGGTGTCTCTTGACCCTTCTCAAGTTTTTATCTTAGTTATTTGTTCGTCTGTGTCAAAAATACAAAAATCCTACTAATATTATAATCTACTAACGTTTTCACCCCCTTAAAGGTGGAATTTCCAAAAATCCCGCCTTAGTGTGTGGTTTTGATAAAAAAAGGAAACCACCTTCCAAATTTCAGCTTCCTAGCTTCAGCGGTTTCAGCTCGGCGATGATGAATCGGTCAGTCAGGTTAAGCTCTTATAGATGAATCATAGTATGAATGGATGTATATTTGTTACTCTTTCACGCTGAAACGGCAGAACGGATCTAGATGAAATTTGGCACAGATATAGATTATGGTCTGAAATAGCACATGAAACATTCATCCCGGAAAATATACGGTTGCCGTGGGATAGATGTATTTTCGTTTTTGTTCGTAGTTCGGAGTAGAACGACTCACCGGTCAGGTTCTACGTTCCCCTTGTCCTCCTCTATTTTCTTGAACTTGTCTTGGAAGGATGTGTGCAAGCGATCTAGTTGGTTGCACGCGATTTTACTGAAAACAAAAAATTACATATCAATACGCGAATAAGTTAAAAAATTATAATAATTTGCATGGGAAACACTTATTTAGCCTTATATTTATATGCCCTTCTTACGCGTCAACGGCAAAGTTTATACCTTTACACCATTTCTCTAACAAGCTTATTTTATTCACAGAAAAATTTCAAAGGAGTCATGGTATCAAGTACCGTATGCGACTCTTGAATAAAACGGATTTATATCGAGGGCCACGAATCACTCGCGCTGCTTAGGATTCTAACGCTTGAATCACTCGCTACATTTGTGATTCGATCATCATGAATCACTCCCTAAGGGTCGTTATTCAGTCGTTAGAATTCTTCACTTGCTCGTGACTCATCTATGGCCCTCGCTTTATTCACTAGTTGCATAATATACTATTTTTTCCCAATATTCGGCGACTCTTACGCCCCTCTCCGTTGCCTGATTAAGATCCTCCAGGTGGACTATGACCTTGACAATACTACTAATTTAAACACTGGCAATAATGATCTCAAGAGACCTATGCCATTAACAAAGAAGGGGAAGGGGAGGGCTGCAGTAGAGAGTGAGTAGTTACGCGAAGGCGCGCGGCGCGAGGCGGTGCGCGGCGCGCAGGCGGCGGGCCAGGCGCGCCACGAAGGCCCACTCGGCCTGCAGGGCGCCGCGCCGCAGCGGCTCCTTGGCCGACATCATGCCCAGGTACGACAGGTACAACTGGAACACCACAACGAGGTAACACCAACGGAAAGAGAGGTCTACTTTCATCAAATTAGATTGAACGAATGCCTAATTCTTTCATGCATTTGCAATAAAATAATGTCAAATATAGAGAAATGTTGCCATAACTCTATGTAGAGACATGTAGCCATAAATGTTTAGCATAATTTGTGGCATATCTAGCAAAATTTGGCGTAGTTTGTGGCAAACACTATCATAGTTTGTATCACTTTTGGCGTAATTTGTTTCACATATGTCACAGTTTATTATCACATCCAACGTTTTTTGTAGTTTTTGTCGCATTTAGCATAGTTTTTGTTACAACAATCATAATTAGTATTTATCTCAGACTAGCTTCCGTCAGCGGCTTCACCCGCGAGGCACCTACATAAAATATAACCTGTTCATTTTAAACATTGGTTAAAGATTTTTGTAAATCGGATTAAGATGGATGTATGAAAGACGATGAGTAAGAAAGATACTGAGATGACGGATGATAGAGGGAAATGGAGGAAGAAAACGTGTTGGCCGACCAAAAGGGCAGGAAGAAGAAGGATGGGTACCAAGTTTCGGAGACTACCTTCTTAATGCAAACAAACTTAAAACCTCTATAATAATGTAGATAGTATTACCTCTAGCATGGTCTCGACGGTGCGGTCGAACGTGTTGACGATCATCAGCAGGTCGGCGCTGGCTGCGCCCGCGCTGCGCCCCACCAGCGCCACCTGCACGTTGCGCACGAAGTCGGCGCGCATCTCCGACGCTATGTCCAGCCCGTCTCTCAGCTCGTGCATCAGCTGGAATTAACATTAGTTAAATTAAATTCAAAAATTAAAAAACTGACACAAGTTTTGTCCGCCATTTTGTGGCGGCCATCTTGGACCGAGTTTGATCAAACATAGCTAAGAACTCTCCCGACTAATTCACCTTTCAAACAAAAAAAAACAAAATCAAAATCTGTTCATGCGTTCGGGAGCTACGATACCACAGACAGACACACACCACACACACACCCTGACACGTCAAACTTATAAAACCCTATCAATTTTCCGTCGAGGGTTATAAAATAAGGTAAGATGGTCACTGCACTACACGCGTAACTTTATGATACGTTCGGAGCGCGTACTATACCGAGCCTGGGGATTCCAGTTAAAGGTGGGTGAGGAGCTGACCTGTTTGACGGTGAGGCAGGAGGGGCGCTCGGGCCGCACCTCGAGCCGCAGCGACAGGTAGTCGTGCACCGCCTCCATGCTGATGCTGCACAGCAGCAGGAAGTGCGAGCGGTACGACGGCAGGCGCATCGACACGCACTCCTCCGACCAGCAGCCGTATCTGGTAAGCGTTGTTCGATCGAGCATGTTTTAAAGTGGTACTCACAAATGTTATCCTACATTATTAGAAATGCGAAAGATGTGTGTGTGAGAGAGAGGGGGAGAGAGGGAGAAAGAGAGGGAGAGGGGGAGAGGGAGAGAAGGACAAAGAGAGAGGGAGAGAGTGCACGCGTGTGTTTATTCATAACAGTCAGTGTCAGTATTTTTTGCTTTGATAGTTTTAAATTGAATAAAACAATGTTTTTTGAATTTAATGCAAAGAGTTCAAAAAAGTACTTAATATTAGGATGTTTTTGGTTTTTATGGAACCTAAAATACTTGGGTGGGTGGCCCTTATTTTGTTTTGAGTTGTATATTAAACAGCGTGGCACTGTACTACGCATGTTGAGTGAGGGTTTGTATGTGTAAGTAATTTCTGTAACGGCTGAACGGATTTAAATGAAATTCGACAAATATGTAAATTGTACCCCAGACTAGCACTTTTCATTTATTTATTTATTATTATTTATTTATTTATTAATATCTGATGAGAATTGCAGGGAGCTACTTCTATTATTAACTGTTTCACAAAAAAATCATAATATCATTTATACTATTCCCCCTCTAAAAAGCTTATTTTATTCACCGCAAACAGCATTGAGATTGCTAACTCGCTTTGCTCAGAATTCTAACACTTGAATCACTTGCTACGCTCGTGATTCATAGCCCGCGCTTTAAATCCGTCCTTTATTAACTAGCATAATATACTATTCTATTTTTTGGGATGTCAAAAAGTCTGTCGAACTGCTCCTTATTTGAGGAGATGTCATCAAATCCCCC
Organism: Cosmorhoe ocellata; assembly: GCA_963675405.1. Taxonomy (NCBI): domain Eukaryota; kingdom Metazoa; phylum Arthropoda; class Insecta; order Lepidoptera; family Geometridae; genus Cosmorhoe; species Cosmorhoe ocellata. The sequence goes on along the minus strand of OY776253.1, from coordinate 10,995,779 downwards.
CAAACTGCTCCCCAAGTAGCAGCATCAATACCTCCTGAGCTCGTTGCGGCCCCCCTCGGCGTCCGAGTCGGGCTTGTCGTCCTCCTCCCGCGGCTCGTGGAACACCTCCGCGGGACCCTCCTCCGCGTCAGGACTGGACTCCTGAGCCTGTGTATGTGGATTAAACCAACATGAACACGACTGTAATCCCCAGGCTCGGTAGATAATCTACTCAGCACGTCTACTATGAGTTGTCACATTTAGATCTTCTTCTTCTTCTTCAATTATGGCATCTGTCTCTTAGAGAACAATTTTGCCAGTGTCAAGTGTATTTATTTATAAGTATTGTCAACGTCACAGAGTCTTAGTCAAGTTGTCAAGTCAATTTTAAACAAAAGATGGCTGTTTTGTTGAAAATTCTTGGGATTTCCTCCGATGGAATTTGACGAGAACTATTCACTCTAATTCACATACTTTACACTCGCGTCAAGAACCCGGGCTTTATTGGCAAAATAACCACCAAAATTACGCAATAAAACTCAAAATAACACGAGAAAACATATAAAAACCAGAGCGACGTAGTTGTCAGGCAAACGCACCGCAGAAAATCCCACATTTAGATCGGCTGATTATAATAGTAATAGTACGTTACTATGACATCTGTCAAAATTGTTACACATGGCACCAAATTCTAAGCAAATGAATGAAGCGCAAACTACAGTCGCTGTAGTACGCTGTGACGTACGATAGTTAACTACGTGACGTTTTATTACCCAACTATCCGCTAGAGGCGCTGTACAAGTTTTCATACAATTTATTAACTACAGTCGCTAGCGAGTTTAGATTGTGAAAACTCATGGTAGACCTACAGTTTTTGGAATCCTAATATTTTAGACTTCAGCGGTTGTCTTAATTTTACTTTTTTCAAAAAACACAAAATAGAAGTTATATATCGACTGGGCTCACAGCTCAGTTGGTAGTAGCCCTGCCTTCTGCGCTGTAGGTTGTGGGTTCGATCCCCAGGATAAACATTTGTGTGATGAATACAGATGTTTGTTCTGTGTCTGGGTGTTAATGTCTATTCTATGTATGTATTTACAAAAAAAAAGCATATAATTAATCTATCAGCTATCTGGTTCTCATAGTACTTACAAGCTTTGCTTAGTTTGGGGCTAGATTGGCGTTGTGTGAGCTGTACACAAATATTTATTTATTTATTTATATAGGGTTCTTACGTGTGGTTTCTCGAGGGTGAGGAACACCTTGTAGAGTATGTTCTTCCGCATCTTGTTCACGAAGGTCATGCAGCGGCGCACGCCCTGCGTCTTTAGGATCTCCTGGTGGTGCTCCCTGGGGACAACCAGTATCTTACCCACCAGTCCGGCTGTGCACTACACCACTCTCGAACGGTGAAGGAAAACATCGTGAGGAAGCCGGAAAAAAAGTTTAACGACAGTGTCAAATGTCATGCTAATATTATAAATGCGAAAGTAACTCTGTCTTACACTTTACCGCTGAACCGAATTTAGTGAAATTTGGTACAAAGATAGACTAGAACTTGATAAAGGACATATTACTTTTATCACGAAAAATATGTTTGAAGGGGTTGAAATAAGGGATGAAAGTTAAGTGCAAAATAAGAATCCTAAAAAAATAAAAATACTGTCTAAAGTAACTATTCCACATAACGTGGGAAAAGGGCAAGAAGATGTTGATAATGATGATAATTAATTACAAGAAAAAAAAAAGAAAATTAAAACTTCAATAATAAATAAGTAACCAAGGTCTAATAATTAAAAAAATAAATAAATAATAATTAATATGTTAAATTGATGGTATCAAATGGTCGTCAATATTTCAACATAAAGTTCTTAGTGTACATGACAACAGCAGCTTTATTTTACAAAGAAGCTTCTAAAGCACACTTATCCTTCCACCCCACTGGTACGAACTAGAGACACGATAACAAATAGGGTACACTCACCTGTACAACGACACCTTGGTCTTGTTCAAGACGGCGAGTTGTGTGAGCTCGCTGAGCGGGCCGACGTCATACGCGTCGTAGGGCTCCGCGTCGGACGTGTAGCCCGTGTCATTGGACTCCACCGTGCTGTAGCGGCTGTCCACCGCGGCCTCCGGAGTCCGGGGCTCCGCTGACCCTGGGCGGAAACTACGATCAGTACGTCTACTATGTAGTTGTCACATTTAGACAGTGTTGCCAGAGACAAATTATATTACAGTGTTTGGTGCTCAAAATACTCAAAATGACAGTCAGTGTTTGATACAAAATTACATAAAAAGTAAAAAAAATACAGTGAATTGATTTTTGCCCGTTGAAACATTACAGTGTTCCCATACAGTACCAATGTAGTAGGTCGGAAAGCGTATGTACTAGTTAGCTAATAGCAGTACCAATATTATAGTAGGACTGGCCTCACAGCTCAGTTGTTAGTAGCTCTGCCTTCTGCGCTGTAGGTTGTGGGTTCGAACCTCACCCAGGATAAACGTTTGTGTGATGAACACGGATAATAATATTTTCTCTGTGTCTCTGTGTAATTATGTATTCTATGTATGTATTTAAAAAAGGCATTGTGGGGATGAAAACTGAATAACCATGGATTAGACCGCGGGGCATAGCTAGTATAATTTGATACACTTTGTCAACCCGCACTTGGCCGGTTTTCGTTGTACTAACAGCGGAAGAAAAAAATAAGAATATTATACTCACTACTTAAACTATCCACTCCGCTATCCACTTCTTCTCTTGCCTCAGCATTAGTCTCTTCAAAGCCTTCTTTACTCTCTTCTTCACTCTTCTCTGTACCCCCTTCACTCTTTTCTGCTCCCTCTTCGCTCTTCTCCGCCCCCACTTCGCTCTTCTCCGCCCCCTCTGTGCTCTCGTGACTTTCCTTGATCCCGTCTTCTTTGGCGTAGCTAGAGTCACTATTGCTAGACCCGTTCGGTGTCGGGTCGTTGCTCACGTTAAACCGGACGGTGCAATTACGGTGTGTCTCTGATGACTGTCTGTGGAATATCGAATATTTAGCTCTATGGCCATACAAATAAAGTTCAAGTTAGCGTCAGATTCCCTTCGACAGCAGTAGTTGAATAAGTTTTAGTGGTCGGTAAGGGACGTGAGTTCGGATCCGGTTGTGGTATTATCATCTCGCAAAAAATGTGTGCGTTATACTACGTGCGTTTGGAAACCGGCATTTCGGCCATTCGGTTGTGGTCTTTATCCACAAGTCCGACAGACATGGCCGGCCCAATCCCATTTGAGCTGGGCGGATTTAATGCTGCCATAAAAAACTTTTGTCTGGGAACGCAGTACTGTATTCCGTAATAGGTCTGTTAACCGAACACAGAGTATGCTGCGTTCCATAGCCCGTGGACAAACCTCGAGTTTGGACCTTTGATAAAAATAAAATTTTTATTTTATTTTTAAGCCTTTATTCTACTGCTTAAAAGGAATTTACATAGTTACATTATATATTATCTGGACTAATCTAGGTACTTATTTACATAATTATTTACTATAAAATATTTACTTTAATGTTTTTTATTTAGTTAGTCACTATTCGCTTCATCTGTGTCTGACTCAGCAATAGTCGCCTCTACGGCGTAGGCCTCCACTAAATCTCTCCATACGTGTGCGTGAATATTTTTTGGACCTTTGATACACACGTATTAAGCAAGAAAAGTTTAGCAAATGGGAATGTAGGCACAGAAAGGAGACATCACACTGGCAATAAGAAGTTACCTGCTGATGTCAGAGTCTACCGAGGTGCGGTGCCTCAGGTCACGACTCTTCTGCTTCATGGAGCGAAGGATGCGCTGCACGGCGAGCATCTTCAGCCGCATGTTGAGGGCCGTGTTGAACCAGAGGCACATCGCCTGCAACACGACATGTTCGTTGTTCCTACTTAGCTTTACTTAGTTGGCCTCACAGCTGAGAGCGCTGGTGGTAGCACCCCTGCCTCACGATCGGTAGTGCGATTACGGAACTCTGATACAATCAACACTTGTCAAAACTGGCCCAAATTGATTGAATAAACACTCAGTCATACCAAATCACTTTACAATGAAAACGTATTGACATTGATTGTAAGCAAAGATCCATAATCGCCCCACTGGAACCGATGAGTTTTTCCATTCGAAAAGTTTATGCGCGCAATGCCAGTGCTCTTAAACGGTGAAAGAAAACATCGTAAAGATACCGGCATACCCTAGCTAGAACCAAAAATTCGAAGGTGTGTGTCATAGATTAGATTCTTATAAGCGGCGATGGGCTTGCAACCTGTCACGTACGGAATACTAATCACTGTGCAAAATGTGATCATGTGCCAAATGTCATGGACGTGCCTCTGACTACCTTTAGAAATCCTCAAAGATCTAAGTAACTAGAGATCTGAGTATTATCTACCGAGCCCTGGGGATTACAGTCGTGATCGTGTGTTTGTGTCGTGTGGCCTCACAGCTCAGTAACTCTTGGTAACAACTTGGTAGTAACTCTGCTTTCTGCGCTGTAGGTTGAGAGTTCGATCTCCCAGGAAAATGCATATGATTAATCTATCGTACAATGTTGACACGATCAAGCACAACTACTGTGTTAATAGAAACACAACCTAATGTCAACGTACCTTTAGTCTATTTTTGAACAAGTTAGTAGCAACCAGAGGGAGATCGGCGGTCATGGCTTTCGAGGAGGGGTAGAGCGAGACAGCGTTATAAAACGAGTCTAAAAGCGTGCCCACTTCGCGCATAGCTTGGCCCACTGCGTCTGCGCACGTTTGGCAGTCTAGTTGTAAGCAGCCGTAGTCTACATCTAAAACAGAGTTATGTAAAGTTATGTAAAAAAATATCTATCTATGTACCTAACCTACATCATGTATTAAATATATCAATTATCTAGTACCCATAACACAAGCTTTGAGTAGCTTACTTTGGGGCTGATGATGCTGTGTGGATTGTCCAGCATTATTATTATTATTATTATTATTATTACTTTGATGTCAAAAGCGGGAAAGGGACCAATATATACTTTAAGTATGTGAAAAAAGTTAAAAAATATACTAATTATCAAGTTTTTTTAACAAAATAATTATTATGCACTCGTAAGTACTGTTTTCTGTGCAATAAATCAAAATTCAAACGAATTTTCTCGTATATAAAAAAGGGTTTAATTAGTTAATTGGTTTCCACAGTAAAAGTTTTCTTAGTTTGTGCCTAGATGGCGCTGTTTTAAAACTTTGATAAAATAATATGGCGCCTCAGTTGGCCAATCGAAACAGATCTAGCTAGAGACATCCGCCACTGTAAGCACTCACCGTCATCAATTTGGTTATCAGTGAGATCTTCGCGTGGAGTGGTGTCCCCGGCGCGCTTAGCTTGCCTTCTGCAAGGGTTCTTGTTCACGAACCTATAATACAAGTTCGTGGTCAACAAAAATTTTGTTCACTTAGTTAGTACTTCTCTAGAGTTCCACCACTTGGTATAGTCACCATTAAAAGTCAATCAATACGTTAGCTTCCGGCCGCGGCTTAGCCCACGTAGTACCTAGCGGTCACGCGGCCCACCTGCCGGCGCTGCGCGCACAGCCAGGCGTCGTGCGGCACAGTACCTGTAGTGCGCGATGTCGTGCAGCACGCGGCCCACCTGCCGGCGCTGCGCGCACAGCCAGGCGTCGTGCGGCACAGTACCTGTAGTGCGCGATGTCGTGCAGCACGCGGCCCACCTGCCGGCGCTGCGCGCACAGCCAGGCGTCGTGCGGCACAGTACCTGTAGTGCGCGATGTCGTGCAGCACGCGGCCCACCTGCCGGCGCTGCGCGCACAGCCAGGCGTCGTGCGGCACAGTACCTGTAGTGCGCGATGTCGTGCAGCACGCGGCCCACCTGCCGGCGCTGCGCGCACAGCCAGGCGTCGTGCGGCACAGTACCTGTAGTGCGCGATGTCGTGCAGCACGCGGCCCACCTGCCGGCGCTGCGCGCACAGCCAGGCGTCGTGCGGCACAGTACCTGTAGTGCGCGATGTCGTGCAGCACGCGGCCCACCTGCCGGCGCTGCGCGCACAGCCAGGCGTCGTGCGCGGCCAGCGAGCGGCCCGCCACGCGCGCCTGCAGCTCCAGCCAGATGAGGTCCTTGAGCTCGTTCTGCCACACCTGCTCCTCGCGGCTGATCTGCCACTCCGAGGAAAACATGCATTAGGCTCACGGCTTTACATTTAATACTAGACCTTTCTTCTTCCTGTCGCTAGTTCCTTCGAACAGGTGTGGTGAATGTTGTGAAAGGTAAAATAGAATTGTCAGTGACATCTGTCACTTGACAGTGACTTTACTTAGAACATCCGACTCGGACTTGCGCTCTCTTGCACGGCGACCGTCCGCCCGCTCGTAAGAAGTGTCCGAGTGTGTATGTGTGGGGTCGTAGCTCGCGAACGCATGAACTGATTTTGATTTTGTTTTTTTTTTTGTTTGAAAGTTTGGGAGCGTTGTTAGCTATTTTTGATGGAAATCTTTCAAATAAAAGGGCTTAAGAAGTAGAATACTAAACACTATGACAAAATTCAAATCTAAAATGGCGGGAAAAAATTTGTTTCGGCGGCTTTTCAAATTTTTAATTTAATGTAACTTGTTCTTCACCGTTTGAGAGCACTGATATTGCGCAGATCTATTTTTCGAACAGAAAAACTCATTGGTGCACGACAGTCGAACCCCCGATCTTAGAAACGAAAGACAGGGCCACCACCAGTACTCTCTGACCTACCCCATAACAAATATAAACACTCACAGTCCTTCTACAACTCTTGTCAATGTTCCCCATATTGATCAGCATGCTGAAAGTCTTGTGGAAGTTGACCCGGTTGGCCGGCAGCTGTTCGTCTCGCTCTTGCGACCAGCGCTCGTCTGCCTCCGTCTCTGTCTCGGGCCCGAGCTCGCGGCACTTCGGCTTGGAGGTCAACGACATGAAACGACTGCATGACTCCACCTGTGAGGACAACTGTTTGCTCGTTGATAATGTGGAACTGCTTGATGACGTCAATCAGTTCATCTTCCTTATTGTAGTTTGACTAATTAACTCATCCAAAAATGAAATCAAGTTATTTTTTATCATAAAAATATAATTAAACATCCTACTAATATTATAAACGCGAAAGTTTGTAAGATGTATGGATGTGGATGTGTGTTTGTTACTCTTTCACGCTGAAACGGCTAAACGGATTTGGGTGAAATTTGGCACAGATATAATTATAGTTCCAGGATAAAAAGTAGCATATGTGCTATTCCAGACTATAATCCATCTCTGTACTAAATTTCATCCAGATCTGTTCAGCCGTTTCAGCGTGAAATTGTAACAAACATCCATATATCCATACATACAAACTTTAACGTTTATAATATTACAGTAGGATGTAATGCTTGTCTTCAGTGAGCGAAACACGGAGAAATGCGTAGGAGCATTTTATATTTAACAAGTTTAACGCAACAGATCAGTCAGTAATCTATGGCTAACCCTGAGTTAACCTGTGGCTAACTTCACGAATGCCTAGATCCGTTGGATGACCTGTAGGTGAGTCGTGCCGTGAGCACGGAACGGCCGCCTACGGAAGTCAGTGCTTAAGTAGCAGCCATATTAATCGCACTCATTAACATCATAACTAGTCGTAGTTTTGTATACAATATAGCTATTGTTCGATACACTCGATTTAATCAGCATCCCGGGAAAAGCTAGAAGCGATTCCTACATGGTCTTGTACAAGACTTACCAGCGTGGGCACAGGCGGCGCCGCGGGGTTCGGCGAAGGCAGAGAGTCTGCCTTGTTCTGCTGACTCATATCTAGCTTGAAGTCTCGTTCCTTGGACCTGATGACCTTCAAACTTGATCGCTTCCGAAGCCTCTCTGAAACTGAACAATCAGAGGGTCTACCATGAGTTTTCACAATCTACACTCGCTAGCGACCGTAGTTAAAAAATGTATGAAAACTTGGTACAGCGCCTCTAGCGGATAGTTGGGTACTAAAACCTCACGTAGCTAACTATCCTACGTCACAGCGTACTACAGCGACTGTAGTTTGCGCTCATTAATTTGCTTAGAATTTGGTACCATGAGTAACAATTTTGACAGATGTCATAGTAACGTACTATTACTACTGTAGTAACGTCAGCCGATCTAAATGTGACAACTCATGGTAGACGTACTGGACTCTCCCAGTATTATACGAGTATACCAACTAGCTATATACGAGTATATTCTTTTAAACTTACGCGATCTGAACACATTATTATTAGTATTAAACGGGTATATATTGTTTACGCGGCTTCACACGCGGTTATTGTGACTTAAAAACTTGACAAATATAATACTAGACAATACTAAAATTTTCCTAGAGAACCACTCTACCCATTGGTGAAATTAACATGAGAATAGGTGCAATAGTTTTTGAGTTAATCGCGAACATGACAGACAGACGCGGCGTAGGAATTTGTTTTATAATATTAATCCTTTCACCGAAAAAACTAGTGTCACAACAAGAAGAAGAAGAAGAAGAAGACAAACAAATTTGGTTGCAATTTAATTTGATTCGAACTGGCTAATACAATAAGTTACTTACAGGCTGTGTTTAATCAAAATAGGTACGTGATAAATACCCGTTATTCAATTATAATTATGTCATCAAATCACGGAAGTTTAAAAAGTTTAATCAACACAGCTGTTTCACTATCACAATACCACAAAACTTCACCGACGTTGAAGATAACAAAATAATTCTCAACGCTAGATATTCAAATCAGAAATAGAGCTAATTAACCGAATAACCAACTTCACGCATGCGTACGACACGACGCATAACAAACGAACTAATGAATGCCTCTATGAAATAAATTTTCGCATTCTCGACTCGCTAAATAGTAAAATCAATAAAGCACAACCATGCAATCGTCCATGTTAGATACCACTTATGAAATCTATAGCGATAGTTTGGAAACTTCTAGAAACGTTTAGCCGCACGATAAGAAACGTATTAATGAAAAGGTCAATCGATATTTTAATGAATCTTGTAACGAAATGCGCTTTTGATTTCTTCCTAAAGTTACATCATCTATCCCTTCGAAAGTCTTCCGAAGATCTATGAACTATCCTGGTGTCTACTCCAACGATAACGATATAATCGGAATCGAAAGTTAGTCAAATTCCGTCAACATTCAAAACGTCACACATTCTGACAAACTTTCACGTTTATAATATTAGGAGGATAAATACTGTGATGAGACGTACCAGGAGTCAAGTCAGGGCTGGCTGCATGATCCACCACGTCTTTCTTGTCTCGCAGCACGCGCTGCACACTGGCGCCAGACTCCAACACATTTCTGGAATAAAGGAACATGGTTTTAAGCATATTGGAAAGATTTAGAAAGGAGGCTATTCTTAAACATGAATACAAAAGTTATCTAGACGCGCGGTAGCGTGTCAAGCCAAGTTCAAGCTGGCGAACCGCGCACCGTGTGTAATATTACACGAACCAGTTTGGAGCCAGTTTTCACCCCCTCATAACTCCAAAACTATTTCACGTAAACATGTCAAATTTGGCTCCTCTATTGATATTTGCGACCTAAGTAAGTACACCAAATTTCATAATCACACCTCAAACGGTTATTTAGATATTAACGTCCAAAAATCCTAAAATAAAAATCCTATTTTGTTTTAGGATTTTTGAACGTTAATAGTTAGACCTTAGGCTTCAATATAATATCCTAAGTAATTAAACTTTTTAAACTTCCGTGATTTGATGACATAATTATAATTGAATAAAAACAAAATAGGTACGTGATAAATACCCGTTATTCAATTATAATTAATATCCTAAGTTATAAGATGAAATGATATTTCAAAGTTGTTAAATATATTTCATATTGTTATAAATAAGTTTTAGGACTGACCATTGTACTTGGCACCCGTTTAGATATCACTTCTTTTGTTGCTGAAGTCAACGACTAAAGCAAAGCATACTTATTGAACTTGGCTCTCATTTCACATTTATGTTTTTGATGGGATTTATTTATTCATTGGAACACCAATAGCTTACAGTTTTTCACATAATTTACTATAGCATCAGAGTCAATTAAAGGTTTTCACGTGTTTACATTATATGATCAAAATGTGAACTTAAAGGATTAAATAAGTATGCATTGAAAAATTTGCTACTGTAGCCAAAGGCTGGAGGGATTTTGACAAATGAGGTATCACCGTTAGTTTCGTCTGGACCACAAGAGTGATCCAGAGTGATATACATACGTAATTACCGCGTTTTTATTGATTTTCATTGTTCTTATACGCGATCCAAATATTCTCCAAATATTTCGGGAACGATACTTTTGGGTACTAATATTACATAATTTTTTTTGTTTGTTTAGGTGTCTCGTACTACCTTCAACGTTCGGGGAAACTTTGAATAAAAAAAAAAATGGCGGCCGGGTGGTGCCAGCTTCCATAGAACCATGTTCAAACCCCTTCCGAGGGAACCATTCGGGATTAGAGCTGCACTGAGACTTATATTTCTTGTTTTCAACCTCTAAGATGTGAGAGGGGAGGGAGAGGGCGTTGAAGTTTGTATTAAACATTAGGTAAGTACGTGAACGAAGCCGCAAGGAGTTCCACTAGCGAAACATCACGCGTGACAGCACTTATATTAATCTAAATTCATAAATAATAAATTCAATACGCGGCAATGCGTGACTCATAGTAATTTTCATAAAATACCGTAGTTCGATAGGTACCAAATAATACCTAAGTAGGTATTATGCAAATGTGGTCTCTTATCAGCAACTAACTACATTTGCGACGAGTGCCAGATAAGTACTTATCATCCATTTCCATTCAAGCATCGTTCAGACTAGAATTAAATGATGAAATAATGAATAAAATAAAAATAAACCACTGTCCTGACTACCACCTTTAGATATTCCCAAAAAAGATCTGAGTAACTGGAGATTTTAGGAGAAATCTACCGAGTCTGGGGATTACAGTCGTGATCATGTTTCATAATGAATATGAATACTATATAGGTACATACGTACATAAACTTAGTCTACTAAAAACTTTCGGACCTATCAAAGGGTATCTATTTTGAGCTATCGCCTAGTGTTTCATCCACATTCCTTCGAATTTATTTAAGATCTCTATTATACGAAAAATTTATGGGCGGAAAAAGATGACATGGGTAAGAAAGGAACGAGTACTGAGATGACGAATGACAGAGGGAAATGGAAGATCTATTGTGCCGACCACGTAACGTGGGACAAGGAAAGGAAGATGATGCTTCTTTATCCTTTATCCTACACTTAGTTGGATACAGTGAACGGACAATGCATGGAAGTATTCCTTGAGCTAAAAAATTACCCCACAAATATAGAGCCCTGGCAGGCGTGTCAGTTTTGCCAAAGAATTATATCAAAAATTTTACATGTTACACGGCAATTTAAACCCAAACCTCGAGGAATAAAATCAACACTAATCAATTTTAGGCAAATCCACGAAAAAGTGTAAAAATTTGGTGTCATGTTTCACGGATATTTCCCAAGAAAAGCTTGTTTTTTTCGTTCACTGCTTGAATAATATGATATTGAGACTTAGCAAGACAGAGGCTGGACAGACACAAGAATACAAAGAGGTAGTCACAGATCATGATACATACCCTACCCGCCGCAGCCGGCGCGCGCCGTTGTCAATTTCGATTTAATTTTATTTATTATCTACGTCTCCGCCCATTACATAACTTATCTACTGTGCAACTCACAACCTGCTCCACAGAATAATAATCGACGGTACTATGACTAATCAAACAGGACATAGATTAAGAGCCAATGTTTTTATTTCTAAAAGTATTCAAAAAACTAAAAGATAAGCACACAAAAGATCGTTTATGCTCAATTTGATATTTACCGTTGATTAAAAACTTTTTCAAGAGCTTGTCTTTCAAGTAGATAGCATGAGGAAGGAGCAATAAAAGATTGTTTTTTTACGAAGGGTACATTTAAAATTAACCAATATTTTACGAGATAACAATTTTTTTTGTTGAGAACAATGACGAAACCTTTGAGTAGAAAGGTCAACTACAGAATGAATGGATCATTCGGGTAATGCGGTATTCTAGCGTTGTTCTATACCGATTTGTTCCCATTTGTTTTTTGGGTGAAAAATCACGGCACTGTGGAATTACTCGCGACACTTTAGTTCTACGAGTATGTATGCTTGGTATGGACACGTGGTGAGGAGGGATGAAAACCATGTCACCAAAAGAGTTATGACTATGACTGTGGCTGGGTGCGCTAGTAGAGGAAGGCCAAAGAAGAAGTGGTTGGATTGTGTGAAAGATGATATGAATGTAAAAGGAGTAGATTCAGAGTTGACGAATGATAGGAGTGAGTGGAAGAGGAAAACATGTTGTGCCGACCCCACTTAGCGTGGGATAAGGGCAGGAGAATGATGACTTTTGTTCTACGAGTATAACATCGGACCATATTGAATAGTCTTCCGTGCTGAGATGAGCACGGTACTCACTTCCGTTTCTCCTTATCTCGGATCCTGGACCTGGGCGGAGTGGTCCCTAGCAGGTCAGCTTCGGCGCCGTCACCACCGTCCGCCAGCAGGAAGCGTGACGAGGACCTTGGGTTTCTCATTACCACATCTTTGCTGTCACTGGAACAAGAGATTTTCAATTCTCTCTTTAGCCAGAGGCAATAACTGTGAAAAGGGGAGGAATTTTGCGGCAAACTGCTGGGTAGATTGACCAGCTGAGGGCCGACGTAGTAGGTGACTAAGGACTAAGAACAAATAAGGGTCATCGCTCATCAAAAACTTATTTCGTCTGCAGTTGTAGATACTACCTTTTGGGGCAGAACCCTTGACCCGCTGCGGGACGACGTAGGTGGCCAAGTGCCCATCGAATAGATAAGGGTCATCGCTCATCAAAAACTTATTTCGTCTGCAGTTGTAGATACTACCTTTTGGGGCAGAACCCTTGACCCGCTGCGGGACGACGTAGGTGGCCAAGTGCCCATCGAATAGATAAGGGTCATCGCTCATCAAAAACTTATTTCGTCTGCAGTTGTAGATACTACCTTTTGGGGCAGAACCCTTGACCCGCTGCGGGACGACGTAGGTGGCCAAGTGCCCATCGAATAGATAAGGGTCATCGCTCATCAAAAACTTATTTCGTCTGCAGTTGTAGATACTACCTTTTGGGGCAGAACCCTTGACCCGCTGCGGGACGACGTAGGTGGCCAAGTGCCCATCGAATAGATAAGGGTCATCGCTCATCAAAAACTTATTTCGTCTGAAGTTGTAGGTACTTCCTTTTGGGGCAGAACCCTTGACCAGCTGCGGGACGACGTAGGTGGCCAAATGCCCATCGAATAGATAAAGGTGATCGCTCATCAAAAACTTATTTCGTCTGCAGTTGTACTACCGTCAAGATAAAATTATTGCCAAGGCCATCGCTGCGGTATGTTTGATCTGCCGAAAGGCGTTGTTTGTTGTTATCTAAAATGATAGCTGTTATCACAGAATTAAGGTCACATTTACGATGACAGAGCTGGTTCGAAAGAATGTCAAATGAGGGAATAACGACGGAGGTACAAAACCTTTCATTAAGCCGATCGCACGTTGGCTGTAGCTCGCCGACATCCAAAATGTTGCGAGGTGGCATGGCACTGTATCTACCACGTAGGTTGGTGCTATCTTCTGTCCTTGTCTAAGTTTGCGTTGGTCATGGTATACCAACAGCCTATATTAATCTGAACTAGTTGGGCATAGCAGTTGAGTAGAAGGGAACTTAAAGTACCCACGGCACTACTGATTGAGCATAACAGTTGTGCCGTTTAGATCTACCTACGATTTTACACCACGTCGCTGACCATGCGTAAATTCACACATTTACTTCGTCTACTGCATCTCATGTAGGAAGTTATCACTATCAGTATCACCAAATACTGGAACGAAGTTCCTTATCGCGCGTTGTGAAAGGGGACTAGACGAAAAAAAATCTCACGAAAAGTTGTAGCGACACTTTTTGCTATAGTTGTAAGCCGTGCGGCGGGCGCATGTTTCTCTGTCTGACTCTCTCTTTCACAAATTAATCGAAAGGAACTTCGTTCCATCCGGGTGTCCCTTGACACCTCGCAGGTTTTTATAATATAAACTAGGTATGGCCAGCGACATCGTCCGCATAACAATTAGCATAAACATCGTTTTCCTGTTATTTTGAGTTACCATTTTTTTGGCGGTCATTCTCGATGTACCTCCCTACCTGCCTATCTATAGAATCATTAGTAAATCAGTTATTTACCTACAATACAATGACGGGAAAACGAAGAAGCCTTCAATTGGAGGACTCATAGGTAACCAGAGGGTCTACCATGAGTTTTCACAATCTACACTCGCTAGCGACTGCATTTACAAAAATGTATGAAAATATTGTACAGCGCCTCTAGCGGATAGTTGGGTACTAAAACCTCACGTAGCTAACTATCCTACGTGACAGCGTACTACAACGACTGTAGTTTGCGCTCATTAATTTGCTTAGAATTTGGTACCATGAGTAACAATTTCGACAGATGTCATAGTAACGAACTATTACTACTGTAGTAACGTCAGCTGATCTAAATGTGACAACTCATGGTAGACGTACAGGATGAATGGCTTAACGAGGAATGTTATATTAAAAACAATAACAAATTAATTTTGCGGTTACCTAAGTCAAAAACCGCAGATAGGTACAAACTTGTGTGTTATCATATCAGTAAGGAAACAATGCTTGTAGTTCAATGCTATGCAAGATAAGGCGGAAATATTTACTTTTAGCACTTTTACTAGAGAAAATGTATTTATTACTCGCTTCGTACGCGTTAGATTACCTACTTTTAAACGTAGCGTCAAGTGCGCGCGGAAAATAAATAAACTAAGCAAAATTTTTTATTTTACAAGTTGTTTGTCAACCGAAAAGCCTAAGTTTTAAGGCTTATCTCAATACATTAGTGAAAACTGCATTCGATTTGGTCCAGCCGTTGTGGAGATTAGTGCGAACAAACGCACAGACAAACAGACAACTTTTTTAAAGTATGTAGCATGTCCTCATTAGGTAGCACTAATTTTTATTTGAAAATGTCAAAAGTACCTACAGACATGGCTTCTCAACGATTTTATTATATCTATTAGAAAGATAGATTATCATCTTGTTCCGTGATAACGAGTCACCTACTTATTGAGAGCACTGGTGGTCTAGTGGTTGTGGCCCCGCCTTCCCATCCTATGGTTGTGGGTTCGAACCTGGTCATAACCCAATGAGTTTTTCTGTTTGAAAAATTATGTGCGCTTTACCAGTACCTACTCTCAAACGATGAAGGAAAACATCGTGAGAAAACCGGCATGTCAGATCTTTATGCGGAGAGTAAGTAGGTATCTATGTAGCCTGGGTATTACTATGGCCTATTTCTTCCACCATATACCTACTAGTAAAAAGTTCACATTGTTCCGTGCCTAGATATCTACCTTGACAAATAGTAGACCAGACCATATACATAATTTTATGAGGAGGAATGAATGTCATGTGACGAGAAGAGTGTTAGATATGAATGTGGATGGATACAGGGGTAAAGATACAAAGAAAAGAAGGATGGACTGAGTGAAGGATGATATGAGTAAGAAAGAAGTGAGTACTGAGATGACGAATAACAGAGGTAAATGGAAGAAAATCACATGTTGCTCTGACCCCACATAATGTGGGAAATAGGCAGGAAAATGATAATGATGTTTGATAGTTGAAAATGTTCAGTATGATCACAATTTTATAAGAATTCCTCATTCCAGAAATCCATGTTGAGATAGCTATGAAGACAAATGTGATTGATTAGACAAGACAGTGATACCTTATCTATTCTGAGTTATTTGTGAAACAAACCGCAGTTGAGATGGGGTATCATGATTAATAAAAAAACTCAAAACAAGATAAGGACACCAAGCCAAACCTTTTGTCAGTTTTTACTTGCATGATTTTTTTATCTAGTTTTAGTATAATAACTGCAAGCATTTGCTCAAAAAGCAGATATAACTTCCTAGTAATTACTTCCGTACTAGGATTGATTGCTTTTAGTTCTCAAAATGCAGAAGCAGAGGCTTTTTTAATACATGTATTGATGACTTGCTTCCATTTGTGCCTTTGCCTGCTAAGAATTTTCATCAAATGTATATCCTGAAAGTTCATTTAAAGATTACATCCTAGATACAAACAACCAAATTTGACCTCATTATAATATTAGTGTAGATGTATATAAAAATCTATCTAGTATGTAGGGCTTAGAAACAACAGTGGCAATAAAAAAAATCATGAGATTGTTAGATTTATATGATATACCTATATGAGTTTTGATATTTATATGAGTGCTTTTTGTGGGGTTCCCATTTACTTATTTCCCATACATGAAATAGCAGACCGGGTAGCTAGTTTGTAAAAATATGAAGGTCTTTGCAAGATTTTACACCATTAAATGGTCTATTTATTTGACTTCCTTACAGATCACTGAGGAAAGATCTGCTTGCATTATATTGGCGACTCTACTCAATTTGATATTTTAACGTTATTTTAATAACATTTTATATTTGATTTTAGAGCTTGTCTTTCAATCTGATATGAAGATGGAGCAATAAAAGATTGGTTGATAATTAGTTACTTCACGAAGAGTACATTTAGAATTAACTAATATTTTATGAGATAAACAAAATTATTTGTTGCGAACAATGACAAAATCATTGAGTAGAAAGGACCATATTAAATTGTTGCAAGCAAATGTTATTATAACATTGAACATCGACCAGACATAAGTAGGTAATGGCCTGATAACTCTGATTGGGTGATACTCAGCATTAACTGCAGCATATTCTGCGGCTGATAAGCAATCTACGATAGCTCTGTTTGCCCACTCCTACGGTAATGGAATGTGATTATGTATTGTCATGGACCTTAATTGTTGCCACTTGATGGGGAATAACTATAAGTTCAAATATCTTACCAACCAAATCCTACTAATTTTATAAATGCCAAAATAACTGCTACCTTTTCACAAATAAACGGCTGAACTGGTCATAAAAAAATTAGGCAAGGAGATAGATCATATTGTGGAGATGGACATAGGCTATCTTATGTCTCAAAAAACAATCTTGAAGGGATTGAAATAGTGGTTGAAAGTTTTTATGGGGATCGTAGGTTAAGCAACACTGGGCACAGTCAGTGTTTGGATGGGTGACTGCCTCTTTTAGCACTCCATAGAAACTTTCCAATTGACCGATATCAATAATTTCAGAATTCATTGTTATACTGGTAACAGGTAGTAAAATATAATTATGCTTTCTTTTAGTAACCTACACGCCTACTTACCTACTGATTTCAGTTATCTAATAATGCAAATTCTTTGAGTCCCAATATAATACCTACCTGTGGAGACATGAATAAATAATTAACAAAACCTTGTTTGACTACTTAGTTAGATCAATCTCAGAATCTCTACCTACCACCTACCTACAGTAAACAGCTGACTTATCTTTATATTGTTGTCTAACGACTATCGACTGTGTATATTATAGCAATAGTGATCGAATTACAACAGCGAAAATCATGTAGAGGTACCAGTGATACGTTTTACATTAATTGCTAAACAAACTCACAAATCGTCATCGGTGCTCTGCCCCGAGTCGTAGTTGATCGGGAAGCCCATTTTGGTCTTCCAATCACTTTCTGAATTCACATCCATAATGCAGAAACAAATTATGAAAAAGTCGCAAAAATTATGTAGTTTGGTTTCCCGCGACACATCCTGTCCGTTGTTTTAGTTCTTATTTTTTTAATAATAATACTGTAATCGTTTTAAAGCACATACTTCCCGTGATTCTTTTCATTTTCAATAATACATAAAACTGTAATGTTCGTCGCACCTAAAACCGAACCGAAAAATAACTTTTTTTTCGGCAAACGCGGCACGAACGCAAATATTGCCCTGCGGCACCGATTATTATTACCATACCATCCGCACTCCACCCACAGACAGAATGTTTTGATAACTGACTGGAACTGATAACCACAGACTCACAGACACTGAGCACTTTTACTTACAAGCACAGACGTACTAGGGATATTACAAGCCGATTAATTTGAGAAAAGAATGTGAGAAGCCTAGATGTAAGTTTATGTAATTCTGTGGACTGATTGTTGTTTTTATCATGTTAATGAAGGACTTTGGAATGAGAGAAAGCCTAGAAAACCTCAGCAGAAAACCGTTCATTGAACTACGATGAAACATCAGACGAAACAAATAAAATTATTTTTTATTTGTTTTTTTTAGTGAACGAATGGTTAAATGTCACTTTATGTTGTCATGTCAATGTTACGTCTTACGTATCGTAGTCAAGTGCTTATTATATGTATCTGTGATTTATAAACTTTTTTTTTTACTGAGATTTTATGTAATATTTTACAATAATTAGGCACAATTTACTAAATTGTTAAATGATTAAAGGTATAAAATGATTAAAGGTAATGATTGTAGGTATAACAAAATATTTACATTATTTTACTTATTACACAATAATTACCTATCCGTTAAAGTACAAGGGCACTATATAATTTTGGCCAGCGCTATTAAGGAACTCGTATCCTGGGATCCAAGGCCATTGTGGCTTGGGTTGGGAGCTCAGAACATCGGGAGGGATGTCGCAGTGTTCGCAGTTCTTGTACAATCGCAATGAAAGGCAGGATGTGAGGCATAGCAACAGGCAGAAGACGGCAACATTACGGGACATCTGAAAAAAATAAAAAACTTTTTGGTACCCTCAGAGCGCGGTACCCTCGACAGAGTATTAATGCTCTGTGGCGGTACAGTACTACTTGTACTTACCTACTTATTCGTAGTTGTAGCTAAACCTCAGAGTAAAAGCTAAACGTAGTGATTATATTCTCTTTGGTTGTAGCAATTAAATAAAATTTCCATATTTATTAATTTTGTCGGCTCCTCGGTCTATTTACTTTGCCAGTTGAATATCAAAGGTTGAGTGCGGGCCGGGGTCAAAAGTTAAGGCGGGCCGCACCCGGGTGGGCGATCGAGCGTAAGTTGTCCACCTATGGCTTAGGACATACTTACTTAGCATAGGTAGGTGGGCACCTAGATATAAACTAGTTACTTAGGTAGTACCTAAGTAGCTTTTTTAAGTATAAAAATTGAAACCACCGCGAACTGCTACTTACAACTACTTAAACACTCTTTCTACGTTCTAAAAAAACTATCTGACTACCAACTTAGTACCTACACTTACCGGTGGACGATCGCGAAGTCCTAACAATTGTAAACTTACATTTCAGATTGCAACCTATTCATGAAATTTTAGAGCTAGATTGAATTTCATAACTGCGTACCAGCCTACTTATACACTACCCTATCTACCAGTATATACCTATGTAGCATGTAAATAGAACAATGTGCATTGTTCAAGTATGTAGTCATGTAGGTAGGTAGGTAGTAGGTACGCGTGGTTCTAACATCGGCCTGCCAACCATCCTAGAAGTCTACTAGAAAGGTAGGTAGGTACACTAAGGGTCAGAGAAACTAAAAAGGGTAGGCATGTTTTTAGATCATATTCATCGAAGGGCATGTTTCATACATAATGAAACATGCCCATAAGACCCTTAAAGGCACGTTTCATCATGGATGAAACATTATAAATAAAAAATATAAGTAGATAAGGTACCTACAAAAAAAACCCTTAGGATTTGTGTACCTTATATTTTCTTGATTACCTATCTATTTCATCATGGATGAAACATTTAGGTCATCTAGGTGGTGAACTTTTTGCTCTTATTCTAGCTAGACGCTGTACCTAGTATCTGAGAAACTTTTTAGATGTAGTAGGTAGGCTTGCTCTATGGATTTTTCCCATTAATTGTCACCCTGCTACGTTTCCTTGGGGTGACAGATGGGACTAAAACGTCCCATTTGTCCCCCTCTTGGCAACAGCTCAGGGTGACAGATACAACTTTTTTTATTTGAAAAAGTCCCATCATTCTGTCCCCCTCTTGTAGGTATTTTAAGTACAAACACACTAAATTAATGAGAGTTTTTTATTTTCAGCTCATAATAAAATGTATAAAAGTAAATTATAATTTGAAAGCGACAGTGCCCTATTATTTTCTAATGGTGGTGCTTCTCGGAAAACTTCAACTTCTTCAGTTTCCTAAGCAGCTTTTCTCGTTCGTCCTCTCCTCCCTCTCCCTCGTGACTCTCTCTTCCTCTCTTACCCATCTCCAGCCAATCTCTGGCTTTATCCTTCTTTATCTTCTTCTGATAAACCACGTAGCCATCTTTAGTCACGTATGATACTACTGGAGTAAGAACCTGTCTTCGTTTCGACTTCGGCTTTACTCGGAAATTGGATTCTTCAGAGGAGGTGCTAGACTCATCATCTTCACACGAGGAGTCATCGAACTGAATCTTCTTGGGCCTTCTCTTCTTTCTTTTAATTTTCTTCTGGTGTTTATCAGCTGATTTCGAGTAGTATGGCATGACTACCATAGGCATTTTCTGTTGCATCGGGTAGTGCATGGGTATTGGACCCATACCCGGTAGGAAGGGTTGTGGTGGGAGAGGTGGTAAAGGTCCCATTGGCATCATTTGAGCTGGTCCTCCCGGCATCATTTGAGGGGGCCCTCCCTGCATCATTTGAGGTGGCCCTCCCGGAAAGGGGAATGGCATAGGGAATTGAGATGCTGTCTTCAATATGATTTGCAGAATCACGATGCCTTGCAGTGCGGTAGATGAAGTCTGTAAATAAAAAGTATATAAGCAGTTAGATAAGGAAGGCTGCCACAGACAATGATCACCGGAAACTCCATTTTTATCTACGGAAAAGAAGACAAAAGCGTGATTTGGACCAAAAAAGTATTTCTTTTTCGTCACGAAAAAAAATATATTTTTGGGTGTTTAAATGTAACTCTTACGTAGGGAAAATCTCTGTCTACGGTGCTAAGGATAGATGGGCTGACGAGATTGAGAAGGGCGTTGATATTTGTGTCTGAGTTATGTCTTGGGACGGTTTTGGGGACGATATAGGTACAAAGTTATATTATACCCACCATTTTTGTAATACGTTGGTCCTTGCGCCAGGAGTTTGAGTAATTGACTGCCAGAAACGAATTACATTCATTTATACCTTTCAGAACATTACCAATTCAGTTCAACACCTAGTTCTTACCTAATTTTCATTGTGTTTACATAACGTAGTTTGTTCCTATGTAATTACGAGTACCTACACTAAGCACAAATTACATAATATAATAAGGCTTAGTAGGTAGCAGCTACAAGGTGTGAGTACCTACTGAGATGACGGATGGATGATGAGGGAAATGGAAGAAGAAAACGTGTCGTACCGACCCACATGACGCGCAAAATAGGAAGGAAGGAAGAAGAAGATAAGGGATATAATCCTACTTCCTTCTAATATTATGAACGCGAAAGTTTGTAAGAATGTATGGATGTATGGATGTTACTCTTTCACGCTGAAACGGCTGAACGGATCCGGATTAAATTTGGCATAGATATAGATTATTATCTAGAATAGCACACAAGCTACTATTTATCCCGGATAAATGTACGGTTCCCGTGGGATAGATTTGTTTTTTTTTCAAGATACCACGAGGGAGAAGCCTTGGGCGGAAGCTAGTTGATACATAATTATGATACGTTGATACACACGAAAAATCAGCCAGCTTGGCGACGGCCTGAATCTGCAGTGGGTGTAGAGCAAGCTGGAGAACAGTGATAATGCTGGAAGCTAAAGCACCAAAGGTACTTGGTAAGGGTACCTGCTTAATACTTATCCAACAAGTGTGTGTTGCCTACCGCAAGAAGCGATTTCCTTTTGGGGTTTAGGGATGCGAGAAAATTTCAGAATCCATAAGACAGTAGAAGAAGATTAGACTACGCAAGCAAAGTCACTGGATGTTCTATAGTAAGCCGAAAATAAAACCCATTTTACTGTGAGTAGAGATTACATAAGTTCATTGTAATGTGTAACGCCTGGCACCGCCCGCGCTTGTCTTTTTTTCAGCATTCTCGAGAAAAGTTTACAAAAGGATCAATACTCGGAGCAGTCCACATTACGATGGTTAGGATTCGGCGGAAGCAGTACTGCAGCATCAGAATTTGTGAGTACCAAGTGAGTAAATCAAATGAATTTGAGATTTATTTAGAAAATAGTACCTAAATAACATATTATAAAATGTACAGGCATCAACATGAAAAACCAAGTCGTCTTCTCGATGTTACTCATCAGCTTATCTTCAACAAGAGCGAAAGATGAAGATCTCCCTATATGTCCTACCAACTTCCAGCTATTCCCTCAAAGCCTGCCGATGCACTGCCGCATGCCGACCGGCCAAGAGTATCCGTCGTTGTCTGGACTCCCAAGCTTCCCTACCATGCAGCCCCCACCAGCTAACAAGCCACCGATGCCCATGCCACTTCCTCCAGGAATGCCGGGACCTATGCCCATGCCAGGACTTATGTCTATGCCAGGTGCCATGCCTATGCCAGGTATGATGCCTATGCCAGGCCCCGCACCGGGTCACAAACTACCAGTGATTGTTATGCCATTCTACTCTCCTGACACATCTTTTAAAAAACCTGAACGACCAAGAAGGCCAGGAGGTCCTGGCTGGAAGAAGCCTAGTCGACCGCACGAGTCTGCTGAAACCAGCTCTGATACTGATACATCTTCTGATACTTCGGACACAGATTCTTCTTCAGAAAATGGCTGGTGGAAAGGAAAAAAGCATGGCTGGAGAAGAAATGGAAGGCGATCAAATAAAAGACATCGCTCTCATCACTCTAAAAGGAGGCACATGAAGAAGAAGAAGGATTTGCTGACACCAGTCTTGCAATACGTGACTAACGATGGGTACGTTATCTATGAGAAGACAATCTCTAAAGGCGAAGCCAAAGATTGGTTGAGGGTCAACAAAGAAGAGCAGAGACCTGGAGATCATAACGAGCACCAATATAACGATGATATAAATGCTAGTATTCATGAAGAAAATAACGCAAAAGTTGAAGAAGTCACCAGGAACAGAGATAAAAGTAAAGAAGACGATGGAGATAAAGATGAAGAAAGAGATAAAGAAGATTATAAAGCTAAAGACGACTTTACAACACCTAAGGCTCATCTCAGAAGACATAATCGTAAAAGAGGTCCATCGCCCATCAATAAATTAGCGATACCAACGCGGGCATTTTAAGGATAATACTTTTTTGTAATTTTGTATCTTAATAAATATAGTATTATATTTTTTTTAAAAAGCTGTTTTTAATTACCTAGGTAGGTATATAATATATAATATTATACTCATAATAATTGCAATCTATCGAGAAGTCTTAATAAATGAAATTATTACAATTTTTACCAATCCAAAGGGAGGGTACCTATAGGGAAACCCAGGCATGTCTTAATTGCACTTAGGTAGGTACATAAAGTATTTATCGAAATTATAATGTAGCTAGATCTACTAGGTGAAACGCTCATTGCCTTTATAGAAAACCTTATAAAAAAACATGATCATTACCTACTGTAATCCCAAGGCTCGGTAGATATCTCCTCAGACCTCTAGTGACTTGGATAGATAGTAGGTATAATTACCTCCAATGACTGACTACGTTGTCACGTACGCGACGGACGGTGAATTTAGTTTAGTAGGAAGAAATTGCAAAGCTTTTAATGGTTTATCGTGATGATTCAAAATGCTGTGCAAGCTTTTTGGCCGATTATGGGATGAGCGACTAATAAAGAATTAACCTTTTAACCACCTAATTTTTAAAGGTTAAAGGTGGTGTAAACCACCTAGTTTTTTCCAGAATTAATATTTGATTTGTAATGACTACATTGCATTTAAATTTTATTTTCTTCTACAACTTTCAGAAATAGTTTTGAGAGATCTAAGTAGCTTTTAAAGTTTCTTAAGCTGTGAGCTGATTGGTTTTATGGAGGTATTTTTGGGTTAGAATGTTTGGGCCTCCGCAGATCTAATACGAGAAATGGGTGGCAGTAATCTTACGATGGTTTCCTCACTAAAATTTCCTTCATCGTTTGAGGCGTACAAAATGGTGTGTCAGTTTCGTTCGATCATAAATTCATAAAATTCACTCGTTCAAGATTCCAAAGTTTGGAATCATCAGCATTGGGAATATTGGGATGCTACCACCACTTCAAATTTACGACGTAAATAGGTACGAAGAATGATAATATTTTTTCGAAGACCGGTGAATTTATACAGATTGGTTCTCTTCAAAGAATATTATTTGAGTATTTTTTTTTCTGTGCCCGGGGCCTATCAAAGGATTTTAGTAGTAGGTTGGTTATTAAGATTACTTTTTGTTTCTGATAATACGTAGCCCACGACAAAGGTAAGTTAATTATTCCTACTATTGTCATAAATGCATGTAAAGATGATTGGATTGATGGACTCAATCATGTCTAAACGGTTGGCCTAGTTTGGATGAAATTTAGAATCGATATGATAGGTTACTTTTGAAGTAGCTAACAACGTGTGAAAAGTCGCGAGCTGAAGCTAGTTATCAATAAATGCCGCTACCAAATCCAATCCATGTAAGCACAGCTGAAAAATAGTCAGAGTCCATAATTTTCTCTTTGTTCAGTAGCACAATGCTCGCGTTGCATAACAAAATAGCCAACATTCATAAAACTCTACAGCAGTTATGAAAGTCATAAGTTGCACGAGCGCAGCAGAATGATTTCAGTAAGATTTGATTCCATTGCAAATTACCATCATATTTGTAAAGATTTTGTTTGACAGTTGCATTGTATTTACAGAATTTGAGAAAAAAATGGATAGCAGCATTTTATTTCCTGGTGATACCGGCTGTGGACCCCCAAATGGCCATGTACCCGATGTTCCCCCCACCGCCAGTGCAAATTGCCGTACCGATGCCTATACCAATGCCAATAATGATAGGAGAACAAGACGAATCATCACAAACAACTACCACAACAACAGAGAAAGCCCGTGTACGTATAGCTTTCCCTCTCCCAATGCCTTTGCCAATGCCAATGGCTATACCCATGCCTCCTATGCGCATGCCTCGAAGACCTAGACCAAGACCGAGACCGAGACTGCCTCCAGACATGGAGTCAGACAGTTATGATGATGCAATACCGGTTCCTCCAATGTTCGCACCACCACCAGTCGTGGTGGTACCATTCCCCCCACCTCAACGGCCTTGGCGACCATCACGACCGTCCACCTCTTTTTCTGATTGCACAGACACAGACTCTACAGATGACGACAGTTGTAATTACAGTAATGAAAGAAGAAGTAAACGCAGAAAAAAGATGGGACACATGAAGAGAAGACCCAAATATAGAAGACACTTTGAGTCTCTTGAGATTAGAGGCAATGAGCTGGTCAAGCCGGTCCTGACTTACTTAAGCCAAGACGGTGATATCAAACTGAAAAGGCAATTGAGTAACGACGAAGCTGCTGAGCTTACTAACGATAAACCTTATCAGAGAATTCGACTTACAGTGGGAGAAGATGATGGAAATATGCAAAGAGTTTTAATAACGTCGAAGGATGAAAGAAATTCAGAAAGGAATGGTGGTAGCCATCGGCGGAGACAGGTGGTTTTGACTCCAGGGTCGGCTCAGCACATGCTCGGGGAAGGTAAGAAGGAGTTGGTGTTCAGACCACCCGGAGGCAAGAAGATCAGTAATCTGTCTGTATCGTTTCAAATCAGCGAATAAAGTCAAGTGGACAGTGGGTTTTTGTACTTAGATTAAATATTTATTGTTTTGTAATATTTTTGTACATGCCTAGATTCTAGATCCAAAATAACATTAAATGGATTACGTATATAATCATTTTTTATCTATATGGCCACTTCTTGAAGGCCTTCAAAGTAAGGTAAGCAATTAGAATTCGCGCTTCAACAATGAACAATTCATTCGTACTTAGATGTTAACGAACAATCAATGTTTGCGTAACTGATCTTTCAAATATTAGTCCAAACAAATAATAACAATACCTACTTAGTGTTTAGGGCTCTCTACGAACCAAGTCTTCTACAGCCAGTCTCAAAGGGTTCAATTATGTCAAAAAGAAAGAGATTATAAAGCAACATTGATTTGAAGGACTCATGATGGTAGCATTTTGATTGACGATAGTTTTGATGTAAAGGCTCCATAATATTGCGAATAGGTATCTACATTACATTATTTAAATAGGTTCGTCTCGTCTACACTGTGTAGACTAGGTGTAAATTAGGGGCAATAACCTTTAAATTTTAATTTCAATGTTGCGGAGCCGTTGTAACTAGGCCTATGTAAAGTCACAAGGCATTTTCGCACCGATCAACTAACAATGTTATTGTGTAGGTATTCAATTACCATAAAAACCATATCAGAAAAATAAACCATAAAAAGTCGCTATCAGATTCTCGAACCTAGTTATTTTCGTTCTGCACTACACGATGCTTGTGTTGTGTAACAAAATGCATAAAACTACTCAGAAAATATGAAAGCTATAAGTTTCGTGAGTGAAGCAGAATGATTTCAGTAATATTGATTACGTTTCAAACGTTTTAAACAAAACTAAGTCTTACAAAAGTACGTTTTATTTTATAGCAAAGAAAAAAATGGATAGCAGCATTCTATATGCTGGTGATACCATCTGTGAATCCCCAAGTGGCAATGTACCCGGCGTACCCGCTGCCTCCACCTCCGCCGCCGCCACCAGTGCACATCGGTGTGCCAATGCCAATGCCGGTGCCTGTGCCCATGCCTGTGCCGGTAATGGTACGAGTACAAGAGGAGACTACCAGAACTACGACCACAACGACAACAGAGAGAAGTCGTATCGGCATAGCGTTCCCTGTTCCGATGCCTATGCCCATGCCCATGCCCATGCCTATGCCAGCACCGTTCGCGTTCCCTGCCTTTCCAGCCACATCCTGCCAGGCGAAAAATCGATCGAAAAACTGTCCCCCTTGCCCACCCTGTCTATGTGTACCTTCCTGCACTCCCGCATTTTTCTCTTATTGTTCTCCATGTCACCAGAAATGCAGGTGTCGCAGCAAGGAAGACACTCCTATTCCAATTCCTCCGAGACCACCCCCTCCCATCATGGGTCCCGCTTACGGCGTGGCGGTACCGGTTCCTCAAATGTTTGCGCCACCGCCAGTCGTGGTTGTGCCATTCCCCCCACCTCGTCCACCTTGGCGACGCCCTCCACAACCATCTCAATCTAGTTATTCCGACTCTTGGTCTGATTCCACGGACACAGACTCGGAAACAGACTACTCCAGTTCCAGCTCCAGTGACGAGCGATGGAAGAAACGACGAAAGAAACGTAAAAAGGTGGGACATATTAAAAAGAAAAGACCTAAATATAGACGACAACTTTATTCTTCTATTGAAATTAGTGACAATGAGCTGGTCAAGCCAGTCCTGACTTTTGTAAGCCAAGACGGTGATGTCAAGATAAAAAGGCGTTTGAGTAAGTATGAAGCGAGTGAGCTTATGAATGATAAACCTTACCAGAAAATTCATGTCGTGGCTGGAAAAGATGATGAGAATATGCCAAGGGTTTTGATATCGTCAAAATATGAAAAGAACTCAGCAAATACTGGTAGTAACCATCGGCGAAGACAAGTGGTTCTCAAGCCAGGCTCGGCACAACACATGCTCGGGGAAGGAAATAAAAATGTGGTGTTTAGGCCACCAGGTGGCAAGAAGATCAGTAATTTGTCAATATCATTTCAAATCGAGTGAAAAAAGTGAGTGAAATAAACTGAGCAATCGGTTTTTTTGTACATACATATTATTAAAGTAAGTACTTATACTACCAATCTTCTTTTGTACGTACCTAGGTATAAATTCTAGATTCAATTATTCCAATATTTTGGGCAAATATCATACCATACTTCCCTAGATTGTAGATAGGTACCTACTAGTTACGTAAACAAGCTTGATTTACGTCACAATGAACCATTCACAAAAGTTAGATGTTATTGATTGAATAATCAATGTTTGGGAAACTCCTAATCCTCGGCAACTCAGTCCAGCAAAAGTCACCATGAAACATATACTACTGATAGTTTTCATATTTACCAAAAGTTTAGCACATAGCAATCCTCCTAGTTATGTCGAAATCAAACGTAATGACAATATGGTTCATATATCAAGAACAAACAATAAGCAAAATGATCTTCTGAATATACTAAATGATCCAAAGAAAAATCAAATCAGTGGTTACAATAAAAATATCGTCACGAATAACCGACTCACAATAAAGGTTGAAGAACCGAATGATAACAAAACTGCCGATAAAGCAAACGATATGCAAGGTTCACCGTGTTGCAACGGAGTGACTTGCTTTCCATGCCCGTATCCTATGCCTATGGCGTATCCAGTTCCTCAAATACCCCAAATACCAATGATAGTTCCAGCTCAAACGTTCTACGAACCAGTCATCCATAACCATCCTCCCCTTCACCAGATCAAGAAGATCATCAAAAGAGGTAAAAGGAGGAAGAAGCCAAGGTACAGTGAATCAGATTGCGATTCAGATAGTGACTCCACAGACTCTGACGATAGTAATAGTTCTGTTGATTATTATGATGATGTTTTTCACGTGAAGGCTCCTTCGTGAATGTAGTTTGAACTTTGTGAGTTTATGGTTAATAATTAAGTATTTTCTTGGTTTACCGAGCCAAGCCTATTTTTTGTTTAAAATCTGTTGATGTTATAAACTGTATTTAAGACGGCATGGAAGTTCTTTATATTGTTTGCACGAGTTATTACGTCGGTGTTCATGGCCATCCGTTTTTTTACATTTTCTTAAAAACTAATAGTGTAAATATCTACCTAGTTGACTGTATTGTTTAACCTTTGTAAACATTTGATTTCTTTGTCGTTATGAAAGAAAACGTGTTATGTTTCTATGTTATTTATTTTTAATTTTAATAGAATCATTATAACTATTAACTAATTCATAGTTTAAACTACAGCTAGTTTTAATACTATTCAGTCTATTAGTTTCATCCATTCACCAGTTATTCTTAAATGCGAAACTGAAATGCGTTATGGGGTGGTTAGTCTACATTTTGATGTTGAGGCAATAGTTGCAGACAACATTTTAACTGGGAGTTGGTATTTTGATCTAAGGTTAGGTTCTTCTTTAGGTTGCCTAGGTCATAAGAGGTACTTGTTTTTCATCGATTGTCACTAAGCTGGCTTCACTGTCACAATGTCTGTTGGTCCAGTACAGCTTCAAAGCCTGGATCAATAACACTGTGCTGATGATGAGTAATAAAACCTCGATGCATAGCAAGGTGTTAGGACCCCAAACATATAAGATCTTCAAGACTAGTTTGAAGTTGTCGAACACCTCTGGCTGCGACTGAAAGAGAACAAATTTGAGGTTAGTTTCAGATCTCAAAGGACTTTATTTAGGAGTAAAGAAGGTGACTTACAACTTTGATGTAAGCGATAGGGACAGTCATGTTGGAGAACATGCTGGCTTCTTCGTTAAAGCTGACGTCACCCAGCACCATGTTGAGCTGGAGCGAGAGGTTTGTCTGCAGCTCGAACCCCATATTCTAAAACCAAAAAAATAAACATGATCACGACTGGTATCTCCAAATTTTATCAATCCTTTGATTTTTTGAAAAGTTAAAAAAATAAAAAATAAATAAGATCACGACTGTAATCCCCGGGCTCGGTAGATATCTCCTCAGATCTTTGGTTACTTAGATCTTTGACGATATCTAAAAAAAAAAGTTTGAAAAGTTATATGTTTATAATACTCGTAGATCTTGTAGTACTTATTTACTGGGTCGAAAATACTCTAGAATTTGTTGGCCACGGTTCTTGGTACGCGGACTTGTTGGTGCTCTTTGCGTGATGTTGACCACTGACTTATGCTATGCTTACGGTGCTCACTCATTCTCTTTAAGTCTACCTACCGGTTCCATCACGAATGTACTGTCATGTTTATTTTCGTCAGGCATCATGCCCTCCACCCGCTCAAACAGCTTCGGGTCTGAATGGAGGAAGTGGGTTCTTGAAATTGCTATTGGGATACCTGAAAATAAAATCGGTAGAGATTAAGCTCATCCCCCGTGTATGAATTATAATATAGAACACCAGTTTTTTTTAAGGAAGAGAAGAATTAATTTTAAGAAGGAACGTATTAAAATTATAAAAATGTTAGTGAACAGGAATCACAAATGTAGAGATGATTATTGATATAAAATTTAAGGTAATACATTTATATTCATCTCTAGATAGCGAATGCAAATTGGGTAGTTCTAATACGACATTTTACAAAAAGTAAATACGTTATCACCATCGCACAAATTGTACAAAACATAAATATCGAAAAGTGGTGTCAAAATGAAAGACAAATCGAAAATTACACTTTTACCATCATAAATGTTAGTCTAATAGTTTTCTCTTCAGTAAAGAAAAACGTTGTCTACTGTGCTGATGATGGGAGGGCTGGGGAGAGACTCTTCAAGTTGGACATTCTGCCACAAACTCACCATAGGTACACTTAGACAGGTCTAGCATCCCGCACATGCCCTGAGGCACCCCACAGTCCCTATGGAAGGTCTCGTTGCTGATCTTGAAGACCATGGCTCGAGGTCCATAATCCAGATCTTTCTGCTCCATGAACTCAAGTTTGAGAGGTCTACAGACCCCTATCCGGTAGATGTTGAGAGGCGTGGAGGGCGTGAGGCCGGGAGGGTATGACACCCCTTCGTATGTATTTGTGAAGTTGTAGCTGGAATAAAGATAAATTATGACTTAGTAGGTAGTAAAAGAACTGCTATTAGTAGACACTACGGCTGATGGAAGAGAAGAGAGAAAGTTGTACCGACTCCACATAAAGTGGGATAAGGATAGGGAGATGATGATAAAACAGATACTACTCGTAAGAGCAGCGCAGACCTTGCCAGTAGCTTAGGTACATATCGGTGACGTCATGGCCGCACTTAGACGAGTTATAGTAGAACAGGGAAAAGGACGACTTTTGCGGTCGTTAACCTTGTAAGTATGAGATCATTAACCTCTTTCGACTTTAATCCTTAAGGTCCAGCATTTTGAAAATTGCAAGTATTGCAACCCTAATCATTATATTACTGCTTAATTGATTACATTGAAATTGAACTACACGATACTCAAGGAACCGGAGCTAAAACACGAATTAGTTAGAAAACCTTGGTTAAAAATCATGTCAAAAACACCTCTGAGAGTTCAGAAATTACCAAATTTATCCAGAACAGTAAGGTATTTAGAATTTCTATTTCACATGAATGTAAATCAGTTAATTTGAAACAAATCAACCCAGCCCTTTTTTTTTAAATAAGCTATTTACTTGAACATATTATTTATGTTTTTTATAAATTGTCGCTTTCGTTATGTAATTCAGAGCAGCCATATTATCATGCCGCACTCTACTTACTTGTCATTTGGGTATTTCGCTTCGTGCTATGTCTGATTCCGCGGAGATCCGCGTTACTATACGGACCTATGTCACTTTTTAGGTAACTTTTACGTATGGCATAGAGTGACGAGTATTCTGGGCCTTAACTTACCTCTCTAACGGAGTCTGCTCGTCAAAATTCTTTCCTTTCAGGTATTTCCTCAAAACTTTGATACTCCATTTGTCTTCATCTGTTATCCCCACTTTCATCCGGTATGTGGTGCTGTTGTCGTACAGCTGGAATTATGTTATTTATTTATAATTATATCATACCTAGATGGCGCCACCGAAAAAAATAGAACGCGCTATCGTTGCGTTTTTAGTACTGGCACAAGAATTTTAAGCCTGCAGAATATTAGTAGGATTAAGTTGGATAAACAGGTTAAGCTAGAATTAACACTTAAAGACCACCGTTACTAGAAGGTAAAATAAAAACAGACAGGTTTCTTAAAACATGTTAGATTCATTGTATTTATCCTACTGACCTACTAAGAAAATATTAGAAATGCGAAAGTTTGTGTGTGAATTATTCAAACATCCATTCATCACGCAAATTTTCATTCTGGTTAGAGTGGGTGGAAATTGAACCCACAACCCACATCGCAGATGGCAGAGCTATTTAACTACTACCTAACTGAGCTGTTAGGTCAGTTAAGGTCTTGTCGCCCTGTAGGTTGTGGGTTCGATCCCCACTCAGGGCAAACATTTGTGCGATGAACACATATTTGTTCGGTGTTTGGGTGTTATGTATTCTATGAATGCATTTATAGAAAAAAGTTTATGATATAATGAATCTATCAGCTGTCTGGTTTCCATAGTCCAAGCTCCAAATCTGCTAGGTATCCGTAACAAAATTAACAAGGATCATACAAAAAAAGCGCTAGGGCCCAGCGGGTTTGTTGTCAGTTCTTCTCGGACTGGGGATAGGACTGGAATATGGCTCCTAGACTCACCTAGTATGTAAGACGATTCAAAATGATCCCTGTGATTTTAATGAATAAAACATTTTCTTCGACTTTGACTATGCTTAGTTTGGGGCTAGATGGTGTGTGAAATGTCCACCAATATTTATTTTATTTATCACTTACCCTATCAATAATCCCCAGCCTGTTGAAGTAAATTAAGCCCGGCGCGAGTTTGTTAGCCAGCGCGATCAGGGGGTCGTTATACCCCCACAGGAAGCTGTGCGCGTCCAGCGAGCTGATGATCCTGGAGCCGAGCTGGTGCGCGATCACGTTGAACCCCTTCTGCAGCCAGAAGGGGTACTTCTTCAGGAGCGATGTAGCACTCTGGGGAATGAGACAAATCATCATATTCCTGTCCTTTTCCCACGTTGTGTGGGCCGGCACAACATGTGATCTTCCATTTCCCTCTATCATATGTCATCTCAGTACTGTTTTCTCATCTATGTCATCTTTCACACAGTCCCTCCATCTTTTACTTGGCGTTTGGGAATGAGACAAAAGAAAAAGAACATGTCTCACGACTTTAATCCCCAGGCACGGTAGATATCTCCTCAAACCTCTAGTTACTTAGATCTTTGAGGATATCTAAAGATCATGACAATATGGCCACATTTTGCACACAATTAGTATTCCGAACGTGACAGGTTGCAAACCCATCGCTACTTATAAGTATACTAACCTATGGCACACACCTTCGAATTTTTTGTTCTAGGTTATGCCGGTTTCCTTACGATGTTTTCTTTCACCGTGAGACAAATAATGTAGCTACAATATCCTCTTCGGTATTACAACGCATTTCTCCCGTGGGAATAGAACCCGCATCTAGCGCCTTAGTCGAACATTTAACCACCACGCCATACCGCAGTAGGTATGTGGTGTAAACCTTGTAACGTAAGTATCAAAGCAACAGACAGACACAATAGACTCGTGTTTCATCAAATCATCATACACATCCTGAGTAGCTTTGTTTCAGTAATTAGATAGCCACTTCCTTAGGACATACCTACCTAGGTAGGTACATAAAATTGTTTTTGTTATAGTCTTAGTAACTAACTATCGTACCTAAATCATCTGTAAGACAGAACGAATTACAGATGATTATTATTAACGTAAAAAGAGTTTTTATTTTTATTCTTCGATGGATATTTTTTTATAACATAACGAAAAAAGTAAAATAAGAAAACCACTGACGTCTTAGCACGGGTATTTTAAGTACCTACCTACTCGTAGGTAGGATAATCAAATATTTGTTTTTGCTTAGGACCAATTTTAGTAGGCGTAGGAATCCTATGTATGTAGTACATAAAGTGTGTCCATAAACTCAAACTCAAAACAGCTTTATTCAGTTAAATCACAGGGATAATTTTGAATCGTCTTACAAGGTGAGTCGAGGTGCCAATTCCAGTCCTATCCCCAGTCCGAGAAGAACTGACAAGAAACTCGCTGGGCCCTAGCCCTTTTTTATGTATGATCCTTGTTAACTTTGTTAGGGACACCTAGCAGATTTGGAGCTGATTCGTCCCATATATCCCATTCGTCCATAAACTTCAGGACGTAAATACGAGTACAAATGAGGATTGTAGAGACATCGCGTTTTCATTGTGTTTCAATTCGGGGCGAACTTAGTTTAGAAGGTTATCGGTTAATCGGTTTTATCTAGTTTTTCGTACACGTACCATCAAAGCCAGGCTAGGCACTGTCACCATGACATGGCGAGGGTCCCCCACAGACTCCTCGGGGAGGAACCGGACCCGCATGTGCGGCGTGAACCACATCTCCCCAGCTTCCTCATCCAGCTCTATGTCTCCGTTTCTTCGTATCTCTCTGAAAATATTTTCAAAGACCTCTAAAAACCACAGAACTCTGAATATTATTTACATTTCTGTGCTAAAAACAAAGCAGACGACACGGTCCCTTATGATGTTTTCCTTCACTGTTTAAGAGCAAGTATACAAAGAGATTTCTTATGAACCAGTGTGGTGAAAGGGTTCTCGTATACTTTGACGTATTTCGTTAATCTGAGTCACTACCTCTCTACACCTAAAGGAACCTATCAAAGTCAAAGTCAAAATATATTACTTATTCAACAAAATCACAAGGATCACTTTGAACTAGGATCACTATCCACCAAAGTTTAGCTGACCCTAGATCTTTTGGTTTAATGGCTGTGCTCTTTTATCCCAGTCATCACTAAATAATGCAAATTTTATATATTTTGCTGATATTATGTGTGACACATTATTATGTAAAACAGTAAAGTAGGTCAAGTCAGGGATATCAAATCGATAATCCACGGCTATTAATACCTACTGTAAATATTACCATGACAATATTATAAAATCTGATAATGTCATAGATTTCGATTGCAACTAGGCAAATATAATGTCTCGTAGAGTTTCTCAACTTGTGATAATTCTCAGAGGTCCCTTGACAGTTTTCTCTAAACTATTTCTCAAATCAAAGGCACCTAGTTTTTTTTGTGTGAGGCATTTGATTTGTCTGTAACTTCATCATTTTTAGTGGCTTTTTAGCTATTTTTAACTAGTTTCAGTCGGGTTTCTTGTTTTATTACGAAAATCAATGGTTTTCACAACTGTAAAGACGCTATGGTATCGAATTAAAAAATTATGGTATTAAATAATGTATTCGTATATGTAGCCAATAAAAACTGGCCAGTCCTGTTTTCATATACCTAAATATAGTTATAACATCGCAAGATGCGTTAAAAATTACGAAAAATGGGGTCTTTTAGGTACAAAAATCCTAAGAAAATGTGGATTTACGTATAGGTTATTATTTCCTTTTCAAATAAATTTATTTTCAAAATTCTTTTCATATTAGTATTTACTAGTATTTTCATATACATAGTAGGTACGTATTTTCCTAATTTTCTCGTTTTATTAGTATCTCACCTATATGAAAAAGGCCCCACTTCCTCCACCTTCAGCTTGTGGTCCACTCCAGCCAGGAACCGCTCCGAGTTGGTGACGTTGAATACGAAGAGTGAGAGCCGCGCGCCCTCCACCTCCGTCTGAAACACGCTGAACAGGAACGAGCCATTCCTCACGGTGGTACCCTGGAAGCAACACCATGTCTTATCACCAGGTTATAAAGAGTGACATCATTATCTGCAACCCGACTTCATCCACTGGGTAAAGGCCTCTCTTTGCATAAATGCTGTTCAAGGTCTGCTATGGTATGTGAGGAGGAGAGTGTTAGGTATGAATGTGGATGGATACTGGGGTAAAGGAACCAAAGAAAAGATGGATGGACTGTGTGAAAGATGACATGAGTAAGAAAGGAGTGAGTACTGAGATGACGAAGGTTAGAGAGAAATGGAAGAACGAATTGTGCTGACCCCACATAGCGAGGGAAAAGGGCAGGAAGAAGAAGATTGTTCACGGTCTGCTGTAAGCCTCATCCAGATCCCGCGACGGATGCTGTCGTCAGCCCATCTCGCTACTTATGAACCTTGCCGAGTGTACCTAAGTGTCCATTCACACTTGTGACATTTTGCCGTGACTGTGTCCAAAACACGCCCTTTTTCACGAAGTCCCTTTTAAATCTGTCAAATCGTCACGCGTGTTTGTTACGGTACGGAACATTCACGGCAGTTTGACACTAGTGTGGAATTGTTTAACGTGTGACTGAAGTCAGCGAAAGATGATACCCGGCCTTAGTTATGCCGGCCTTCCACTGAGAGCGGAGTTCTATTATAATGTTCTCAGAACTATCTGCTTCTATATTTACTCATGCCATTATTGATATAACTCATCTAACATTATTTGTTTCCCATTTATCATTAGTGTATTTCCTTCTAAATTATCGTCTAGATGTTAACAGGGATTTCCCTTTAGACTAAAGCAAGTAGGTGTTTTGTTCGAAGAAATATAGAGACAATATATTTGCATCTTACAGGGAAAGTACAAGGTCAACATGGGCATTACCACAATCTTTTCGGGCAATATAAAAGTAATATAACTTAACTTTAACGGAATACTAACTACTGTGCAAAATGCGGACTTGTATCAAATGTAATGTTTGGACGTGCCTCCGACTACCCTCTTTAGATAT
This sequence comes from Cosmorhoe ocellata, assembly GCA_963675405.1. NCBI lineage: Eukaryota > Metazoa > Arthropoda > Insecta > Lepidoptera > Geometridae > Cosmorhoe > Cosmorhoe ocellata. Next base: position 10,959,173 of record OY776253.1, on the reverse strand, counting down.
CCTCAAAGATCTCAAAGGCCTTGTGTAAACGGTTTTTCAAGCCAAGCCAGCGCTGGCTGCCAACGCTGGCGAGAATAGAGAGCCCATTGGCCACGTCTGGGACACAGGGACAACAGGACAAGCCAGCGCTGGCTGGTCTGCAGGATTGGCTCCAGCATTATTGGCTTCGTATAAACTCTGCTTTAGTAACTAAAGATCTGAGGGACATTATCTACCGAGCCCGGGGATTACAATCGTGATAATTTTTTTTATAACCTTGATATTTCGTACCACCCATAAAATTGTATTCGAGCTTGAAACGTGACGTTTCTGAAACATGATGGTTTGTAAAAGCTTATGGTAAGGCCCAGAACTCTTTTTGAATGTGGTGGTTTAAGTCCTGATGAACCAGCTGGTATTCTGTCGAGGCTAGCCCTTTTTTGGTAGCGGAAGGTCAGAGTTGTTACACAATAATAACTTCGGACGCGTAGAAATAGGTGAGTAGGTACTAATCATAACAAAACAGTAAAATCTGCGTGTCTGTACATTGAGTGCATTCACTAAAAATTGTGAAGAGGCGATAAAAATAGAGTTTAGAGCGGTTACACACTGCATCCGAACCCGTGAAAATGTGGTCCGAAGTAGTTGTAGAACTATTTCTATGGTAACTTACGCAGTACATCCGATTTCCGTCATTTGTCATTTCCGTCACGTAAAATGACGTATGCCAGAAGGTGGCTCTTGAATTGCTTGGATTTGTATCAGTTATCGAACTAGTGTGTAAGCAATATCCGAATTCGGTCCGAATTTTCTAATTCCATATTTTCACGGGTTCGGATCGGATTCGGATCGGATTCGGATCGGATTCGGATCGGACGCAGTGCGCAACCGCTCTAAGCAGAACACTAAAATGTAATTATATTTTTTATGTGTTTGTCCTCACTAATTTACGAAACTACTGAACGAATTTTCATGCAGATTGACTTAGCTTGGAGCAAAAATATGAAAGTAAGATATACGCGGTCGGAGTAGCTGGCAATAGCTAGTATATAGGTACAATAACAAGATAACTCACGTATCTGACGACCAGGCGCAGAGGGTCCAGGATGATGGAGAGCACCGGAATGATGAGCAGGATCACGCCCACTGTAGTTTTTGTGATGATGTTTTCTGTTAAAGATAGGTTAGATCAGAGGACTTCGCTCTACGTTGAACGAACATATTTATATACTACTAGCTGACCCCACTGACGTTGTCCTGGCTTAACTATAATTTTTTTTCTTTTATAAGAACTTTTTCTATACAATAACAAACACAAGAAAAAAAGAATTAGTGAAATTGGTTCAGCCGTTCACACGTGATGCCGTGACCTTCATGTTATTTTCACAGAGCATTAGGGAGAAGACAGAATATGTTTTTTTTATGTCGTAATAAAAAAGTTTTAATCACGCAAAGTCGCTGGAAACAGTTATTGTAAAAAAAAAAAAAATATATTAAAATATGATCACGACTGTAATCCCCAGATCCCCAGGCTCGGTAGATATCTTCTCAGATCTTTAGTTACTTAGATCTTTGAGGATCTCTAAAGAGGGTAGTCAGAGGCAAATCCAAACATGACATTTGGTACATGCGCACATTTTGCACAGTAGTTAATATTCCGTACGTGACAGGTTGCAAGCCCATCGCCGCTTATAAGAATACTAACCTATGACACATACCTTCGAATTTTTGGTTGTAGGGTATGCCGGTTTCCTCACGATGTTTTCCTTCACCGTTTAAGAGCACTGGCATTGCGCACATAAATTTTTCGAATGGAAAAACTCATTGGTGCACGACCAGGTGAACCCACGACCTTCGGATCGTGAGGCAGGGGTGCTACCACTACACCACCAGCGCTCTCACAGTTATTGTAACATAATAATATGTTATGTAAAGTATATATATAAGTATAGTATCCATGTTTTATGAATGAGTCAGTAAACAAAGTTGAGTGATGCGCATGTGAAGGTTTTTTATGACCAATGTAGATCTATACAGTCAATTAGTTAGTAATAATTTATCTTCCATGGATGTTATTTTTATGTCTAGACTTTAAGTACCTACTAACTAGGATGTCTCTGTTTTCTTTCACTTAATACAGCATAATACAATAAGTGTGTTTATTGTGTACAATAGTGTTTATTGCAAATATTAATAAAACCGGACTGAATTTAATGGCTGATTTACATTGATACAGTAGTTGGCGCCAGCATCACTGGATTCCGGCGATACACTGGCACTGGCACTGGATCGCGCGGTTTACACGCGTCCAGTGGTCACTTTCTGGTCTACTTTGATGCGGTAACCCACGTTTGTAATCTTAAAAAATGAGTGTTTCACAAAAAAGAAGGAAATTGAGAACATTTCTAATATTTTTTGATATTTTTCAAATGCACAGATTAGTAATTTGAAAACTTTTTCACCGTGAATTTGGGCATTTTTAACACTGGGATAAAAAATAGCTTATGTACCTACTTCCAAACTATAATCTATAGATCTGGCTATTTTTTTATCCCAGAAAAATGTACGGTCCCCGCGGGATAGATTTGTTTTTGTTTTTCAAGGTACCACGCGGGCGGAGCCGTGGGCGGAAGCTAGTATTAAGATATATCTGTAACTTTAAAGATGTATTGTATGTATTTGTTAACTCACTTCTGATGATTTTCTGACGATTGCTTGGCTTTGGATTCTTCAACCACAACATTTCGCTTTTCTTGAAATTACTGAAAATGTAAAAACAGGTACCATCAGGCCAGTTTAAATAATCGACACCACTGGTGGTCTAGTGGTAGTAGCCCTTCCTTCTGATCTTAAGGTCGTGGGTTCGAACCCAATCGAGCTCCATGGATTTTTCTGTTTGAACAAAATTCCTTAAGTATAAGAATACTAACTTACGACATACAATTTTTGGTTCTAGGGAATGCCGGTTTCCTCACAATGTTTTCCTTAAAAGTTCAAGGGCACTGGCATTGGGCACATAATTTTTTCGAATGGAAAAACTAATTGCAGGTTTGAACCAACGACCTTCGGATCGTGAGGCAGGGGTACTACGTGCTACCACTACGCCATCAGTGATATATGATAATTGATCACGACTGTAATCCCCTGGCTCGGTAGACATCTCCTCAGATCTTAAGTTACTTAGATCTTTGAGGATATCTAAAGAGGGTAGTCAAAAACACGTCCAAACATTTGATACATGCCCACATTTTGCACAGTAGTTAGTATTCCTAACGTGACAGGTTGGAAGCCCATCGCCGCTTATAACAATGAAACCTATGCCATACACCTTCGAAATTTTGGTGCTAGGGTATGCCGGTTTCTTCACGATGTTTTCCTTAAAAGTTTAAAAGCACTGGCATTGCGCACATAAATTTTTCGAATGGAAAAACTCATTGGTGCACGACCAGGTTTGAATCCGCGACCTTCGGATCGTGAGGCAGGGGTGCTACCACTACACCACCAATGCTCTTTAAAAATGGTTGTTTATTTCGTCTGTACAGTTTAAAATTCCGTGTTTATTGACATCGGCTGGATCAGAGGTGAATGGCTGTCCCAATTGAATAGTTAACAAGCATTGATCAAACTAATCACTCTTACTTATTCTGTGATCGGGTGACACTCGGGAGGCACGCATGAACTTTAGACCGTTTTAATTTATAAAAATCTTCAAAACATTTCAAAAAAGAGCAGGGGAAAGAACAGGAAAGGGGCTTCTCACCACAAGCTCTTCGTGCAATATCAAAGTAATATATCTTTGTTATTTCGTAAAATGACCTATAAAATTGTATAGAAGTGTTACTTTAAGCTTGAAATGTGACGTTCTGAAACATGATGGTTTGTAAGAGCTTGCGGTAAGGCCCATAATTGCTTGTTGCTTCGATCTTTGAGGATATCTAAAGAGGGTAGTCAGAGGCACGTCCAAACATGACATTTGGTACATGCCCACATTTTGCACATTAGTTAGTATTCCGTACGTGACAGGTAGCAAGCCCTCCGCCCCATATAAGAATACTAACCTACACACACCTTCGAATTTTTGGTTCTAGAGAATACCGGTTTCCTCACGATGTTTTCCTTCACAGTTTTTTAAGAGCACTGGCATTGCGCACATAATTTTTTCGAATGGAAAATCTCATTGGTGCACGACCAGGTTTGAACCCACGATCTTCGGATCGTGAGGCAGGGGTGCTACCACTACACCAGCGCTCTATCGTATCTTACTGGCTTTTTGTTATTGTATGTTCCAAGGCTAATTTATAGTTATGGAGACCGTTTTGATGGCACGAGAGACAAAATGAACTCTTCATCGCATGAATGGTGCATACAGTAACTCTTATCAACATACGACCTTTCGGTAAATAGGTAGGTAGAGATGATTCAATCTAAAAATGCACGCCCCTCCACTTGTACTTGTACCGTATGTAGAAGAGATAGAGTAGCAAATACATTGGAGGGGCGTGCATTTTTAGACTGATCTACCTGTACTCATTTTGTTATATCCCATCAAAAACATAAATGTGAAATGAGAGCCAAGTTTAATCCTACTTATATTATAAACGCGAAAGTTTGTAGGAATGTATGGATGTGTGGATGTATGGATGTTTGGATGTCTGGATGTATGTTTGTTACTCTTTCACTCTGAAACGGCTGAACGGATCTGAATTAAATTTGGCACAGTTATAGATTATAGTCTGGAATAACACATAAGCCACATTTTATGCCGGAAAAATGTACGGTTCCCGTGGGATAGATTTGTTTTTGTTTTTCAAGGTACTACGCGGGCGAAGCCGTGGGCAGAAGCTAGTATGATATATGCTTTGATTGTTGACTTCAATGACAAAAGAAGTGAGATCTAAACGGGTGCCAAGTTAAATTAGGATCAGTCCTGAAATTTACTTATATTTTATAACAAACAACTTAAATTATAATTTTATTTCTTCTTATAACTTAGGATAATAATATTGAAACTTATGGTGTGCCTTGGCTAGTATATTAGGTATAGCCAGGAAAAAAAATCAAACCGATATCATTATTATTAGTATTAGACGGGTATTTATCGCGTTTAAATTACCTTATATTTTCCCGACGTTTCGACAGGTTTGCACGCTGTCGTGGTCACGGGTAGTCTACCCGTAAGTTCGCGTAAGTTTAAAAGTACAAACCGATATCGCTCTTAATACCTACAACTTTTTCTTTTCGGTTACATTCCACCGTAACTTCTATTAAAACAGTTAGTCAACAACGGTTATCATATTCAATAACTCTCAGTATACTGAAGTGATATTTTATAATCGTAAATACGAATTCCAAATTCCATTCAAATCCTTCCACCCGTTTAGATACCTACGATTGAATGTTAGACAAACATTATAATTTTCTACAGTTTTAGTACCTAACCAGTCATCTTATTTCATAATCATGGCGCAATGTAACAATAAATAATTTTAACATCCAAAAACAAAAGATGTTTGTGGTTCAATAATTTTGTTTTTAATAACTGGTATCGTATAAAGATGATTTTTGCTTCTACTGTAATTGGTTACGAATTTCCGGTTTCGTACGCGGCCTAAGGCGTTTTACATACGATTTTATTTTGTTCACTCAAAAATGTTCTCTTTGTTTTTCAAAAGACAAAATCAAAAACTTGCGTTGTGACGCACTATGAAAAACCCAACGAGCGTTGTGACGCACTATGAAAAATATAAGGTAAAATTTAAATTTTGATGTTTATCTGCTATGTGAAAAACAAAATTCAAAAAATCTTTATTTTTATTTGGAACAAACACAGAAGGTACTGTCATCATCAGTGAACACTAAGATGCTATTTTATTTCTACCATAGCCAGTGGTGATTCTGCTGTTCCGCTAACTAAATAAAAAAATGCTGAAATATACACGACCTTAACAAATACTAAATTAGAACAAAAGTTCATACCAAATACTAAATTAGTTTAAACATTTTAAATGACAAACCTTAATCTGACTAAACTGACGTGTGATAGACGTGTTTTAGCTTATTTTAGAAGCCATGTAAATTGGTGTTGATTAAAGCTACGTGAAAATGGTGAAAAACTAATTAAAATTAGAATAAAATGACAATTTTACCTTTTTTCAAAAATGTTACGCTATTTATATTTTGGTCTTTATTGTGAGCCAAATAAGATAGTACCTATTGTAGTATTTTTTAAGTTAGTCTGCAAAACAATAGAATTATCGCCAATATCACATACCTTTTAGATTTTACAATTTTAGATTGTATCTTGCAGTCACTCCTGCTTTCTTTGTGGAGCCGCACAGAACACTCATCACTGCCGCTACTCGGTAACTCGTGGATAAGTCAGAGGATATTTACTTATATAACCATCTGAATCAATATTAACCGATAAAAACCTTGACTTTTATTGACAGACGCAACTATAGACAGAGCATTCCTTGGCGGTACAGTGACACTGAAACGAGAGCTGAAACGCGGTTGGCGGCCGGCGCTACTCCGCACTGAATGAACTCATAGCGACACTACTGTGTCACTTAGAACCATCAAGTGTGAGTCGTTCCTTATTAGATGAAAAATATTAGGTAAAAATTCATCGACAAAAATATGACGTAATGTCTGGAGCCTTATTATAAGCTCTTCGGGTAATATTAAAGTAATATCACTTAGATATTTTGTACCATGGCCTATAAAATTAGTATTGAAGTAGTATTAGTTTAAGCGTGAAAGGTCCCTGTCACACTGTATTAAGTATGCTTAGTTAGGTAATATTGATCGATATAGGCATATACGAGTAGTTACGACACACGATTTTTACTTCATTCAATTTGGTGGTCTACCTAAAAACTAATATTTATTTACACAGACTGTTATCACCATAGCTTCTTATCTATTAAATAAATAAATAATAAATAATGCTGGACACTATCACTCAGCATCATGTAGCCCCAAACTAAGCGGAGCTTGTATTATGGGAACCACATGACTGATAAACTACATAGATATACTTTTTTTTTTTTGTAAATACCATACATATTATACATAGAAAACACCCAGACCTGAGACAAATATCTGCAAATAATGCAAACATTTGTCCCACGGCGGGAATCGAACCCGCAACCTTCTGCGTCTCAGGCGGACCTTCGCCCGCTGCGCCACAGAGGCCGTCAATTACATTGTATCTACAGATTTGTAACCATTTCGTAGATGAGTCAGTATGTGTATTTATATCGCGATCTATCAGTCACTGCACAAGATGGTAGACACACTATCTTTTCTACGCCTAATTTTTGAGAGATTTTAATCTAAAATATGGGCATGTACCAAGTGTCATGTTTGGACGTGCCTCTCACTACTCTCTCTAACTATCCTCAAAGATCTAAGTAACTAAAGATCTGAGGCAGATATCTACCGAGCCCGGGGATTACTTACAGTCGTGATCATATTTTTTTGATATATTTTTTTACGATCATTATAATACTAATATTAAAAACGTGTATTCAGGAGCTTTAGGTACCACAAGTTCTTAAAAACCATCATGTTTCAGAAAGGTCACATTTCAAGCTTGAAGTGAGTACCTATAACACTACTTCATTCAACTTTTATAGGTCATGCTACAAAGTCATCATCTTCCTGCCATAAGCGTTAAACATAGATACTATCGGATGCGGCTGATAAGTCGCGGCTTATGGACGAGTCCAAGAGGTATCTGGACAATGAAATTTCACTGAGCCTTGCACACTATCGGACGAAGTCGTAAGTCGTGCCCTTGGCTGACCTTGAGCGTTCAGACGTCCGACAACAATCTAGCATCCGCGGACGGTGTTGCCAGCAGTGTTGGATTCAGACCCTTGAAAAATTATTGTTTATGGAACTTAAAATAATACTACTCGACACCCACACTTTCACTACTCGATATGTTTCTTCGTCTACACCAGTGCTACCAGCCGGTAGATAGATGTTGGTTGAATGAACTTACAGAAATATAAATAATTTAGTACTATTTTCGATTTTTGCTTGGTAATATAAGTAACTTTCTGGCAACACTGATCTACATAGTTGTTTATGGAATGGGCGTAGCCAGAATCGTCCGAAGACACCTTGCACACTATCAGCCGCATCACGCATCCGTAAGCCGCGGCTGATGGACGAGTCCGACCGTATTTTTAGCCCTTTTTTCCCACTTTATGTGAAGTCGGCTCAACATAATTGTTTCCGGTCTGTTAGAACTTATTTTATTTTATTTTTATTTTTTATTTTTCCCAAAATGACTGATTTTCTAAATGCCTTTGTTTATTGTCTTAAATAAAACTGTCAAATATAAAAAAATATTAAATTTATTTAATATGATCTTGCCCGAAGAGTTTATGGTAAGGTACTTACAAAAACCATTTAATCTAATACTTTTAAACAAGCAATAATTCTTGTATATAATAATGTTAATAATATAATCTGAATCTCGGAAACGGCTCCAATGATTTTCATGAAAGTATGCAGGGGGTTTCGAGGGCGATTAATCGATCTAGCTAGGTTTCATTTTTACAAAAAAAAACCGATTTAAACTCGGTCATTGAGGAACTCATCATCATCTTCCTGCCCTTATCCCACGCTGATCGGCACTCCGCTAATACTTAAATTGAATATTGCAAAAGTTGGCAAAGTACGAAAGTCGGCACTCCGCGGCAACATCCCACGCTATGTGGGGTCGGCACAACATGTGATCTTCTTCCATTTCCCTCTATCATTTGTCATCTCAGTACTCACTCCTTTCTTAGCCATGTCATCTTTCACACAGTCCATCCATCTTTTCTCCAGTATTATTTATTTATTTATTTATTTATCTCTTCTCATAACATGCCCATACCACGCTAACCTATACTCCTCATCTTTTCCGTCACCGGTGCCACTTTCAGACTTCCTCTGATATACTCATTCCTTATTTTATCCATCCTTGTCACTCCACACATCCATCTCAACATTCGGTCATCGAGGAACTATAATTTTTAATTGGATAAATTCCATAGTAAAAAAAGCTTGCGTGGAACTAAGTATAAGTGTGTAATTACGAGCAATAAAACATTATTTATCTACAATAGGATGAATTGTATCAAGTGACATTGTGACAGCGAGCAAATCGTCCTAATTAGAACAAGAGTCAAGAACACAATTGGAATATGAGATTCCTCATTTATTTCTTTCATTGCATGATTATCAAGCGTCTCGGGTCTTTATATCATTGTTGTAACGATTAACTTTTTATTGATAAACTAGCTTCCGCCAACGGCTTCACTCTAACCTTGAAAAACCTACAGGAACCGTACATTTTTCCGGGATAAATACCTTAAGTGCTTTTCTGGATTGTAATGTATCTCTATGCCAAATTTCATCCATCTCACCATAATCTCTTACCCGTAGTTCCTTAAAAAACAAATCTATCCCACGGAAACCGTACATTTTCCGGGATAAACAGCATATTATTATGTGCTTTTCCAGACATTATGTATATCTGTGCCAAATTTCATCCATCTTACCACAATCTCTAATGGTAATACAGAGGTAATATAATAATCCTAGTAATATTATAAACGCGAAAGTTTGTAAGAAAGTATGGATGGATGGATGGATGGATGGATGTATATTTGTTACTCTTTCACGCTAAAACGGCTGAACGGATCTGAATGAAATTTGGCACAGATATAAATTATGGTCTGGAATAACACATAGGCTACTTTTTATCCCAGAAAAATATAAGGTTCGCGCGGGATAGATTTGTTTTGGTTTTTCAAGGTATCATGCGGGCGAAGCCGCGGGCGGAAGCTAGTATATTTTATATGTAAATATAACTTTGATATTTCGTACCATGACTTATAAAAATTTAGTTCAAGAAGTGTTACTTCAAGCTTGTAATATGACGTGTCTGAAACATCATGTAAGAGGGTTTGTAAGAGCTTGTGGTAAGTAGCATGTAACATTTTGCAAAGTAGTTAGTATTCCGTACGTGACAGGTCGCAAGCCTGTCGCCGCTTATATGAATACAAACCTATGACACACCTTTAAATATTTAGTTCTAGGGTATGCCGGTGTCCTCACGATGTTTTCCTTCACAGTTTAAGAGCAATTGCGCACATACATTTTTCGAATATAAAAAAAACCATTGGTGCAGGTTTGAACCCACGAGCTTCGGATCGTGAGGCAGGGGTGCTACACACCACCAGTGCTCTTTAAATAAATATAGTTTTTACTTTTTAATTACTTGTTGCATAACATTACACAATCTGTTTTCGTCACTAGCATTTTAAATGTCATAATGTCAGTCTAGATACCTCGCTCTCCGATAATTATTTATATAGCAGTAAAAATAACACGAGTAAAAAGTTAAACTAAAAATTAGAACACTATTGATTTTTTTAAGCGTAAAGACCTACATGTTATTTATCCCAACCGAAAACCAACGCACGTAAAATAGTCAAGACTATTTTGGATATTAAGGGGGCTTAAAATGTACGAACTTCAATCAGATGATTTCCAAAAATAGTCTTGCAATAAGACTGTTAGATTACATTTTTCTACCGGTAAAGAGTGTTGTCCTTGACTTTATACTTACCTAAAAATAAAAAACTAGTTAGTACATAGTGTATTTATATATAGTAGGTACATTATATCTAGTGTCACGTTTATTCGCCGAATAATAACATGCCTAGGACAATAGCTATGACAGATGGTAACTTTTTGAATATAAAAACGAACATACTAGCTTCCACTCGCAGCGTCACTCGCGAGGTACCTACATAAAATATAGGCTATGTTAATCCTGAAAGAGCGCTGGTGGTGTAGTGGTAGCACCCCTGCCTCACGATCCGAAGGTCGTGGGTTCAAACCTGGTCGTGCACCAATGAGTTTTTCCATTCGAAAAATGTATGTGCGCAATGCCAGTGCTCTTAAACGGTGAAGGAAAACATTGTGAGGAAACCGGCACACCCTAGAACCAAAAATGCGAAGGTGTGTGTCATAGGTTAGTATTCTTATAAGCGGCGATGGGCTTGCAACCTGTCACGTATGGAATACTAACTACTGTGCAAAATGTGGGCATGTACCAAATCTTTGGACGTGCCTCTGACTACTCTCTTTAGATATACTCAAAGATCTAAGTAACTAAAGATCTGAGAAAGATATCTACCGAGCCCGGGGATTACAGTCGTGATCATATTTATTTATTTTTTTATTTTTTTTATTAATCCTGAAAGTTTATTCCACATTGGTGAAAGAATTTTTAAAATCGGTCCTTTAGTTTTGGAGCCTATACTCAATGCAAACAAACAAACAATCAAATCCTTCCTCTTTATAATATTAGTATAGCCTTAATTTTTACTTTGATATTATTGGGGATTTAAAAGTGTCCTCACTAGTGACAAACTACCCGTGACTACACGTGACAAATGTGGGCGTGTTTCGGACACAAACATTGTCACAGTCACGGTAGTATGTCAAAGTGTGGACCCACGCTTAAGTACAAAAATTCGACTATAGAGATTTTTATTTCATTCATCAACGTTTAAACATCTTGTGATCTTCGTAAAAAAGGAAGTTGGATAGTCGGTAATTACATGTCATGTCGTGTGCGATACTAAGTATGAATGACAATATTATTAATTGTAGCTATACTATTATATAGCTGTACATTTATAAGACGCGGCAGTGAGCTGTTATGTCTCCAAGTAGATATTATGGCTTATTCCACTAATCCCCGTTGACAATCCCTGTTAACGAGGATTACTTAGTGAACTTTTTGTTCACTATTCCCCGTTGACGCTGATGCGAACTCGTAATGGGGATTAGTGAACTAAAAAGTTATTATTAGTATTAGACGGGTATTTATCGCGTTTAAATTACCTTATATTTCACGGGTACGGTCACGGGTAGACTCATAGTCTACCCGTGACCACGACAGCGTGCAAACCTGTCGAAACGTCGGGAAAATATAAGGTAATTTAAACGCGATAAATACCCGTCTAATACTAATAATAATGTGTTCAGATCGCGTAAGTTTAAAAGTACATATAACTAAAAAGTTAATTAATCCCCATTACTTTAAAAATAAAATACTAATATTTGGAATAAGCCTGATCATGTTTTGGCGATGGGCTTGCAACCTGTCACATACGGAATACTAACTACTGTGCAAAATGTAGGCATTGCCAAATATCATGTTTGGATGTGCCTCTGACTATCCCTCTTGAAATCCACAAAGGTTTAAGTAACTAGAGATCTGAGGAAATATTTGAGCCTGAGAATTACAGTCGTGATCATTAAAACTAAAAAAAGTTTATTCAAATATTAAGCTGGTAGGTCGCATGATGTACTGGCCCCTATTCAATAAACATTACAAAATTGTAAAATACAATTAATTGTAAGCCGCTACAATTCTACAAGTTTCTGTTTAATAAATAATACGATTTAATCGAGGAAAATTTACAAATATGTAAAATTTTCTTATAATTCTACATATTTGTAGGTTTTATTAAACAGCACTTGTCATAAAATTCGACAATATTGTCACTTCTTTACAAATTTGTAGACTTGTAATTTTTATTGAATAGGGGCCAGTTTACAATACTCAAGTTTTGCAATCACGCCCTGAAGTTTCATGGAGACATAATACTCGTATGTATATACCCGTATAGGTATAGGCATAAGCTTATTGCCTACATCATCATCATCATCATCATCTTCCTGCCCTTATCCCACTAGGTGGGGTCGGCACAACAGGTTCTCCTCCTCCACTCTCCCCTATCATCCGTCATCTCTGTAGTCACTCCCTTCTTACACATATCTTCTTTCACACAGTCCATGCATCTTTTCTTGGGTCTACCTCTACCTACTCTTGTATCCATCCACATTCAAATCCATCACCCTTCTTGTGACATGGCTTTCCTCCCGCCGCATAACATGCCCATACCACGCCAACCTATTGCTCTTCATCTTTTCTGTCACCGGCGCTACTTTCAAACTTCCTCTAATATGCTCATTCCTTATCTTATCCATCATAATCATAATCATAATCATAATCATTTATTTCGTTAATTACAAGAATAACACGTCACAAAAAAATAATAATAATAATAATAATATAAATAGATTATCTACTAACTAGTTAGTACTTAATAATAATAATGATAATAACATCAGTCACCTTTAAAGGCTAAGAATTCCTCATAGCTGTAAAAGCTGTTGTCAGTGAGCCAGTGCTTTAGTTTATTCTTAAAGGATGTTAAGGAAGTTGATTTCGTAATAATTTCAGGAAGACTGTTGTACACTGTCGGTCCCATTATGCGTGTTAGCTTCCCCGACTTCGCGAGAGTACGAGGCAGGGTAGTAAGTTTGTCCGCTCGCCTGGTATTGTACCGGTTAATGTCTCTGTTCCTAGTGAATAATTCCAAGTTGCTCCTCACGTATACCGCAACCTGGAATATCACAATGCATGGAAGGGTAAGTATTTCCAGCTCTTTAAAGTGTGGTTTAACGGAGACATCCTGCGGCGCGTTCACCATTGCTCGTATAGCACGCTTCTGCATGCGGAAGGCGCGCTCCCAGTCGGCAGCACGCCCCCACAGCTCAGCCCCGTACTGCAGGAGCGAATGGACTGTCGCATAGTAACAGGAGCGTACTACGTGCCTTGGCAGGAATCTCGCCAGGCGCCTGATCGCGTAGCACGCGCCACCAAGTTTTCCGCATACTTTATCAATGTGGGACTCCCACGTGAGACTCCTATCAAGCTCAAGACCTAGAAATGTGGTTTTAGCTACCTGTTCAACGAACACCCCACTCGCGACAACCGACAGGGCTCTAGGCACGTGGCCAGACAGGCAGACATGCATAAGATGTGTCTTTGAGATGTTCAAGACAAGCCCGTTTGCTTTGAACCAGTCGGCAAGTGTGGACGCTGTAATATTTAACTTGTGTTCGAGTGAGTCTATTGATATACCAGAGACCACGGCGACCACGTCATCCGCATACATGAAGACTTCCGCAGTGCTGACAGCCTCTGGAAGATCATTTAGTAGCATGGAGAACAAGATATTGGAGACCGCAGACCCTTGGGCTACTCCCATGGTCGTTGTAAGAGTACAGGATCTAACGTTACCGTTGTCTCCAACAACTACCTGCGACCTAGATCTTAGCATGCTGGTTATTAATGTGAGCGCAGTACCTCGCACCCCATAGTGTTCCAGCTTCGCGGCTAGCACCTCGTGATCTGCTACATCAAACGCCTTTGAGAGGTCGCAGCAGATTAGAGCAACCTGCTGTTTCCTCTCTCTAGCCTCTAAGACGCTTCTTATCACCTCTCGTGTTAACGAGGTAGTCGAACGGCCCCTACGATACGCGTACTGTCTGTCCGATAGCGCCCCAGTGTCCGTCAGGTATGTTGCGAGTCGCGAGCTTATACCGTTCTCCATAACTTTCGATATCGAAGGTATTATGGACACCGGTCTATACGAGTCCATGCTAGACCTACTACCCTTCCCCTTATAAATCGGTGACACCTTACTTAGCTTAAGGCACGTTGGTAATTCACCGGTGCGTAGGCACTCGTTGAACAGGCAAGCCAAGATCGGCGCCAGCGGACCGGCCGCTGTCGCCAACAGTTTCATCGAGATACCATACGCATCTTTTGAAGGCTTCGGAGGTATCCGTTTCATAATAATATGATGTACCTCACCTGCAGAAAACGGCACGAGCCTAAGCGAGCGGTCTGCCGGTGGGCGCGCCAATAGTAAAGCAGCCTGCACACTAGGCAAATCAGCCGCAGGTGCACCGCACGCCGAGGCTGCGCCTTTAAATCTCGCATTCATCGCGTCCGCAGCTAGCTGTTTCGACTGAAATTTTTTACCATCGGAGTCAATAACAGCATCCGTGAAGTCAACATTACATGTATTGTACTTTCCCCTTTCTGAATTCACAACCCGCCACATCGACTTACACTGGTTTTTACTTTTAATTATTATATTTTGGTAGTATTCCTGTTTTCTACACCCAATTAAATTATCATATTTTATATTCAAGTCATTTAATAATATTTGTATAGAATCATGCTTACTAAATTTATTGCAAATGTCAATCAAATCAAATAATAATATCCTAAAATCATTAATATCATCTGTAACCCACGATGGAATAGTCGAATAGTTGGCTTTCTTTATTGGAAAGCAGATGTCATGCTGGTTGATAATCAAATTGACGATAAACCCAGCAAAAGATTCTATTGATTGCCTGCGCTGCATAATCATTGTCCAGTCGACACTCAATAGTGATGACACGAAGTTATTTCGGTTTATGGGTGAGAAATCCCTATAAAACTTTAATTGTTTGCTGGGCTTACCTTTTCCGCAGTAAACCTTAGCGCGGACCGCTAAGTGGTCACTAAGGTTTGTGATTACCGGGGATGTCGTCACTGACTCCGGTGGCAAATTGGTATAAAGATGGTCTAGGCAAGTTGATGTAAATTGTGTTATTCGAGTTGGGAAGTCAACGGCATTGGACATTCCGTGAGACGACAGTATATCAGACAGTCGCTTCCTTTCACAGCTAAAATGGTCTAAGTAATTGATATTAAGATCACCTACGATCACACAATCGAGGCTCAAAGCACTGATTTTTGTCAACAATGCTTCCAAGTGAAGCAGGAATTCATTAGCGCTTACAAGATTAGTCCTATATACACATATTATTGTCAAATTATAATCTAATAGATCGATAGCACAAATCTCGCAAAACTGTTCCACAGAGAGTTTGCATAAGTCGGTATTCTCTGTACAATTTATATTATCTTTCACGAACAAACACGACCCTCCGTGAGAAATGTTTTTTCTACAAAAGTAAGATGCTAATTTATAACCTGCCAAGGACACACACTTAATTTTAGCTATACTAAGCCAGTGCTCGGTTAATGCAATTATGTCGCACACTAATGAACTCGATAATAACACTTCCAGTTTCTGAGTCTTTTTATCAATGGACGCAATGTTTTGTAGACAAACCGTTAGTCCTTGGTCATTCGCAATGCATACTTTATGAGGTGCAGCCGCTGGCGTCCCTGCGCGGGCGCTCTGCGCGACTGACGGCGATGGCGCACCTGGAGGTGGCCGCTGCTCCCGTGGACAGGTCCCCCCGCGGGGTGCGGGGGCGAACGAGAAACCAGTCCGATAGCTTTACTCCCGGTGGCCACGAACTCGGTGAGCTGAGTGTGTCATATAGACTCTCAGGAAATCCGATAACGAACGAAGCATGCTTGTCAGTTTTTATCGTTCTCTTTTGAACTGTATATTGATCGCAGATTTCAATCGAGTTAATATACTTTAGTACATTTCCTTCAGTAGTTTCTGGTTTTAAGGACCACGCTTGCAGATACTTGATTCGTTCAACTGTTTGTAAGTCATCATTTTGATCTCCAGTCCCGGTCACAATCTTACGTTTTTTATTAGTGCGTTTGTTGACGACCTTCTTCCACTGGTCACCATCATCATCATCATTATTTAATTTGCTCTCGACTGGTTTGTCGATCGTTAGGTTATCACAAGTCTCATTAGTCGTTGGTTTCGTGGCCACACCTTGCGCTTTTTGTAGCACAGGTTGTGTGACGTCAGGGCATGTTGTTATTGATGACGATCTAATTGGTGTGCGCTTTTCATCAGAGACTTTGCTCACCTTTGCAGCAGCAGCATTCAACCTTACTTGTCTCACAGGTCTTGCTAGGGTCGTGTTAGCTGGAACAGCTGGTATGTCAATCGTCGTGTGTCGAGTTTTCGAGGTACCCTCAACAGCCGACTTGAGTTTTATGATGGACTCACTCTGCGTTGTAATTATCGCGTTTTGTTCCAGTAATTTGCACTCTAAATCACAAATTCTTTTTGTAAGATCCGCTACGTACTTTTGTAGCTCGCGCACTGCAGTTTCCGTGGCTTTTTGAGCCATTTTTCGAATTTTTTAGGGACGTAGAATACAGGACCGTACTAGTGTGACCGTACCGGTTATACACTTAGTTTCGATCATCGATTTCGACATCCTCGTCACTCCACACATCCATCTCAACATTCGCATCTCCGTCGCATGCACTTTTCTTTCATCCGTCGCCTTAGTTGTCCAACATTCAGATCCATAAGCTTATTGCCTACGTAAGTTTATATTAATTACAATATTATTTGACTATCTTAGGGAGGTACTTTTACTCTGCATATGTACCTACCGGTTAAAAAGACAGCGGTTTTCTTATTTACATTTTTGTTATATTTCAAAAACTATTCATTCAAAACTACAAATAAAAACTATTTTGGAATGAACAAATAAAGCCCTTTAATTTGACACCCCACTCAATAAAGTCAAAGTTTTTGTTTCATCCTCTTGAGAACCCATTATCTTTACAAGCCCTCCGCCAAATAAGCTCATATGCTTCCCAGCAAATCTTCAAAATTTATTGTCCTACCAAGCTTCATGCAGATTGGATTAACGGTTTTATGTTATACAGAAATGTAAACATACAACGCCAAATCGCCTTAGTTGCTACTGATATCTATGCTCGCTTCGCTCGTTCGATCGACGAACGGGAAATTTAGGGTAGTGTTTTAATTATGGTCCATTTTTTGCGACATTTTTGGGAAATATCTTAGCTTTACAGAGTTGCTTTAAAAAATTACTTACCTTTCATAAAGTTTCTTGTATCGCACTATTCGCACTCACAGCTACTTGTTAAAGCACAAAAATTTAAAATGTCACTACTAATGAGGTTGGTTGTAAATGGTTACAAAAAATACATTTTGACTAAACGGTTTCATTGTGATAAACACTGCAGGTATTATCATAAACCAGTTATTATATCCGACCGGTCTTACGTATCGGGCACACAGCGCGAACTAAAATTATGCTCGCTCTAACTACGTCTTGTCGTGTCTATGGTATAATAATAGAACGCATCTTGCCAAGTCATTAGCGTGTGTTGTGAACTCGTGTGTTCCATGAAGGTTGTGGGTTCGATCCCCATTTAGGACAAACATTTGGTGATGAACGCAATATTATTGTGTATTCTATGTATAAAAAAATAATAAAAATATGATCACGACTGTAATCCCCGGGCTCGGTAGATATCTTCCTCAGATCTTTAGTTACTTAGATCTTTGAGGATATCTAAGAGGGTAGAGGCACGTTTGAACATGATATTTGGCACAATGTCCACATTTTGCACATTAGTTAGTATTCCGTATGACAGGTTGCAAGCCCATCGCCGCTTATAAGAATACTAACCTATGACACACACCTTCGAATTTTTAGTTCGTGGGTATGTCGGTTTCCTCACGATGTTTTCCTTAAACGTTTAAGAGCACTGGCATTGCGCGCATATTTTTTTCGAATGGAAAAACTCATTGGTGCCTGACCAGAAAGGTAATTTTTAAGGAGCTCAATACTTACCCAGTGATTAAATTCTTGAGACAGCTCTCTTTTGTGTGGAAGGAGTGGTTACCTCAAAAGCCTAATAAGTTAAATCTGAAAATGAAGCTAGAATTCTAGGAAACCTGTTTTTATACCATTTCAGAATATTATGATTAACGGGCTTTTGTGTTCGTTAAATAAATATTATACTTTATCACATAAATATGTAAAGCTAGTTTAATATAAAAAAATGATTGTGCTTTATTTTATAACTTTAAGTTACTAGTAGGTACTCGTATATCTATTTCTTTGTCTTTTGGTCGGTAAAATATAAAAACAACTTTCACGACTGAAATCCCCAGGCTCGGTAGATATCTCCCCAGTACTGTAGTTACTTACATCTTTGAGGATATCTAAAGAGGGTAGTCAGAGGCACGTCGGAACATGGTATTTTGGCAAATGCCCACATTTTGCACAGTAGTTAGTATTCCGTAGGTGACAGGTTGCAAGCCCATCGCCGCTTATAAGAATACTAATCTATGAAACATACCTTCGAATTTTTGGTTCTAGGGTATGCCGGTTTCTTCACGATGTTTTCCTTCACCGTTTAAGAGCACTGGCATTGCGCACATCAATTTTTCGAATAGAAAAACTCATTGGTGCACGACCAAGTTTGAACCAAACATTCGAAGGCGTGTATCATAGGTGTCATTCTCTTCTCCTAATCGGCGATGGGCTTGCAACCTGTCAAGGAATACTAACTACAGTACAAAGTTTGGTCATGTGCCAAATAATTATCACGTTTCGGCGTGCCTGACTATCCTCAAAAATCTAATTAACTAGAGATCTGAGGAGATATCTACCGAGCCTGGGGATTAAATACAGTCGTGATCATGAAAAAAGTTTTTAAAAGTTCCATGGACCAACAATTCTATAAAACTAATGGAACTTACTAGATATTATTAGTTCTATAGAACAAATGGGCTAGTTTTCGTTTCAATAGTCCTACCATTGAACTACAGGTATAAATTTTTTTTAAAGTTTTATGACGTCACAGTCCTATAGACCAAATGGGATTTACTTGTTTTTTTTTCTACAGATTAAAAAACATTCCAAAATTCTTCAAGGTTATGGTACTATTATGATCTGTGGTCAAGGTAATTACTGTTATGACAGTTTATTTCGTTTTCTTCAGAAGTTCAGTTGTAATGTGTTACCAGAAATTATTGTCACGATAATTGGTATTTCGGTCGCGACTTTCAACCTTATGTCAACGACAATGGTTTGAAGCCACCTTTCTTTACGTTAATGATAGTATTTACATGTATTATTTTGCAACATGAATTCAGTGAATAAGTAGGTAAAGGTTTTTTTTTGGTTTCCAGCAGGCGGGTCGGTAATTGGCTTGTTCGGTCATGGCTTTGCACTTTTCAGCGATAAAAAAAATGACCACTACTGTAATCCCCAAGGCTTGGTAGATATCTCCTCAGATCTCTAGTTACTTATATCTTTGAGGATATCTAAAAAGAGGGCGTCAGTTGTCCGAGTACGTCCAAACATGACATTTGGCACATGTCCACATTTTGCACAGTACTTACATTTGTACAAACTTAAAAAATTGTACCTACAATTCTACATAAGTATTTGTATTTATTTTTATTTTTATGTATATTTATTTATTTATTTATACAATTTTGAAGAAACTAACAGTTGCTAGTTAGGCCCTAAAGCATGCTCCTTTTGATATTTGTGTGCCACAAAGAACAATGAGTATGAATAAATAAATAAATAAATAATGCTGGACAATCCACACAGCATCATCTAGCCCCAAAGTAAGCTACTCAAAGCTTGTGTTATGGGTACTAGATAACTGATATATTTAATACATTATATACATAGATAGATATTTTTTTTATTATACATAGAAAACACCCAGACCAACGGAACAAATTTCTGCAGATCGTACACAAATTTGTTCCGCGGCGGGAATCGAACCCGCAACCTCTTGCGTCGCAGGCGGACTCTCGCCCGCTGCGCTACTGAGGAGGCAGTATGAAAGTGGACTCATTTTTTAAAAATATTTATTACACACCATAAACATAGATCTTTTAAACACTCCATTAACATAATTCCAGTAACATTTCAATCCAGGGTGGACTACAACTGGAATGCACTGTCAGTACTAGTGACGACCTCAATGGCACAGCGGGAAACAGTCCGCCTGCGACGCAAAAGGTTGCGGGTTCGATTCCTGCCTTGGAAGAAATTTGTGTATGATCTGCAGTTTGTTCCGTTGGTCTGGGTGTTTTCTATGTATAATAAAATAATATTTATCTATGTATATAATGATCAGTTATCTAGTACCCAGAACACAAGCTTTGAGCAGCTTACTATGGGGCTAGATGATGCTGTGTGGATTGTCCAGCATTATTTATTTATTTAATTATTTATTAACCGTGGAATTAGCTCTCTGTTACTGGTTTTCTATAGAAGCAGCTCATCATCATTTCCTTGGTGTGTCTGGAGGTAGCAGTAGTCCCACTAGCGCGCCACCTGAGAAATATTAACTATTTGTGAAGAATAATGATACTAAAATTTAAAGTCCAAGACCATAGATTTTTGCCTCTATCATGAGCACCGACAACATTTTTGTTTACATATATAAATAAATATTAGTGGACATTCCACATAACGCCATCTAGTCTCAAACTGAGCGAAGCTTGTACTGTAAAAACAGATAGCTGATAGATTAATAAGATACTTTTTTTTGTAAATACAAACATCGAGTACACAATGGCACCCAGACACCGGACAACTGCGTTAATAACAAAAATGTTTGTCCTGGATGGGAATCGAACCCACAACCTGCAGCGCAAAAGACAGAGTTAATACCAAATGAACTGTAAGGGCCAGTCAACAAGAAGAAAACAATACAAAATGATCACGACCAATCCCCAGGCTCGGTAGATATTTTATCAGATCTCCAGTTTTCTACCTCATTTTGCACAGTGGTTAGTATTCCGTGACAGGTTGCAAGCCCATCGCTACTTATAAGAATACTAACCTATGACACACACCTTCGAATTTTTTGTTCTAGGGTATGCTGGCATACCGGTTTCCTCACGATATTTTGGCTTAGTGTCAGAAGTACCATCGATGGTACAAGTTTTCCTTCACCTACCTTCAACCTAGTTTTCGTTCATCTAGAAAAAGAGGAGACAAAGGTTTTTAATTTCTTATTTAAGCCGTCACGAATGCTTCTTGTCTCCGTAGAGAACACTGTCAATGGTGGTAATTCGGTTGTTTTGCAGACTAACTTAAAAAATGCTACCATAGGTACGATCTTATATGACTTACTATAATGACCAAATTAGCGTAACATTTTTGAATGACAGTTTTAAAAAGATCTAAAATTGACATAATCATTCTAATTTAATTAATTTTCCACCATTTTCACGTAGCTTTACTCAACACCAATTTACATGGCTTCTAAAATAAGCTAAAACACGTCAATCATGCGTCAGTTTAGTCAAATTTAGAATTGTAATTTAAAATGTTTACGCTAATTTAGTATTTGATGTGAACAAAATAAGGTCGCGTTTATTTCAGCATTTTTTTAGTTAGTTTTAGTTAGTCCGCGCAACAACAGAATCACCACCATTAGCGGCCATACTAGAGAGGTTCCCTGCGCATCAGTCGTTAGACCCACCGATAGTGACGCCAGCACTGACGTAGAAGGTGACGTCACAGTGCGTCATGATGAAGGAGCCGAGCAGTGAGACGCCGCTGACGGAGCTGATACGCGCCACCATAGCGGCCAAGCAGGCGGCCGTGCCCCTGCCAAATAGGAAGATACAGTAGAATCTGCATAATACGATCACGCTTAAGGCCCGGCATTTTGAAAATTGCAAGTATTGCAACATCAATCATTCTATTACCGCTTAATAGATTACATTGAAATGGAACTACACGATACTCAAGGATATGAGTGATGACAACCGGAGCTAATACACGAATTAGTTAGAAAACCTTGGTTAAAAATCATGTCAAAAACACCTCTCAAAATTCAGAAATTCCCTATTTTATCCAGAACAGTAAGGTATTTTGAATTTCTATTTCACATGAATATAAATCAGTTAATTTGAAACAAATCAACCCAGCCCTTTTTTTGAATAGTTTTCATAAGTAATCGATAGCAAAATTCAATCTACTGAAGATCTTATTGTACCTTAAAGGAGCCTTTTATACAGGATGTTACCAGACTACTACCGAAAACTTCAAGGGGTTAAAGTACAAAAAAATACAAAATCATTTACATATTTGCCAAGTAACAGAGAATAGGTACACATTACTAGCGGCCCCCGCACGAGGCAAGCCTGTATCGCGGGAAGCCTGTTTACAAAGGTAACTCTAACAGTAAGGTTAGTTGTAACTTATACAGGGCAAACAAGTAAAGAAATATTTTAGTATGGATAATTTTCTAATTAATATTATATTATATTATATTATAAATTTGAAAGAAATCTGCAACTTTAGTCACGATCTGAGTACATATGCGTAAAGCGGAGTGACTGACTTGAGGGTGAGGGAATGTAAGGGAGGGAGGAGTAGAAAAGGAGAAAGGAGATTTTGGATTGAAATTATTTTACTTACTAACCGGAACTTAAGTGAAACAACTAAAGTAGACTTTACCTTTTTACTCTAAATTATACTTAAGTACACATCGAAAAAACATTTTTTTCTAAAAAAACAACACTGTGAGCGCGAAAAAAAAACAGCTCTTCCATGCAAAAGTTCAATACCTACTTGGCTAAAGTGTATGAAACACTTGTTTATATTGATGAGTACCTACATTAACCCCCGGAAGTTTTCGGTAGTAGTTTGGTAACACCCTTAGACTGTATGTACCAATTTAGTTTAGATTCATGAAACAGAATGTATAACAGATGTACAGTTCATCCAACAGATCTAGGCATTCGTGAAATTAGCCACAGGTGCGAGTTTGCGCATGTACAGTCCCACCGTCCATCTAGATACCTCTAATTGCTCCCGAAAAACGATACTGCGCAACAGTCTTGAGGCTAACTTCACGAATGCCTAGATTCGTTGAGCCAACTATATTGTGTCGCAGCTATCGAAACATATTGGCGTGTTTAAAAAACCTCATCGGTGTTGAGCTCTGTGGAATTGTATTTAAATTCTTGCTAATTCTTGCTAAACTCACCGATATGAAGTTGGGTATAGATCCACAAAATACGAGAATATAATCGCAATGATCAGCTCATTCATCAGAAATCCAAACAGCATGATCAGACTTGTGATGTTTTCCTTCACCAGCGCAGTGAGAGCCGCGCAAACACTGGACACGGACAGTATCGCGATGACCAGCAGCCGCTTCCTATGAGCGAACCTGGTGATGCAGACCAGGACTACCACGAAGCTCAGACCCTGGAGGAGACTGGTGTAAACTGAATTGATGTCGACTTTTGTTGAGCATTCCTTTAGAGATTTTGCCTGAAAAAAGTTCAAAAATTATTGAGCGAATTTTCTGTAAGTTTGTACTTGATTTCTTTAGCGTTACGCGAGTTGAATAATATAGGTTTTTATTTTATTTTTTTCTTTTGCGGCTTTGCTCGCAAGGTATCTACATAAAATATAGCTTATGTTACTCAGAAATAACGTAGCATTCTAATGGTGAAAAAATTTTTTAAATCGGACCAGTAGTTTTTGAGTTTATTCGTTACAAACAAAAATACAAAAATACAAAACTTTCCTCTTTATAATATTAGTATAGAAGTGTGTAAACCTAGATAAGTAAACTTAACTCAACTTTTCACTAGGATATCTAATACCTTTAAACGAGCAATTCTTCTAATCTAAATCTCGGAAACGGATCTAACGATTTTAATAAAATTTAATATGCAAGGGGTTTCGGGGACGATAAACCGATCTAGCTAGGTTTCAATTTTTAGAAAACTTCGATTACCAACAAAAAAAAAACATTCAAAAAACGGTAAAACGGTAAAATAAAGGTAAAGGTAAATTCAAAACGTATAATTATACATAATATATAGATATTTTCAAATAAAAGTTAGTGCTACTTATAGAAGACACGCTACTTAGCCCAAAACATCCGTTTTTGAAAAAAAAATACTGGTTATTTTTCTGTCAGTTTATCTGTGCATTTCTGCACGCTAATCGAATGCAGTTTTCATTAATATATTGAGAAAAACTTAGATTCAAACTAAGGCTTTGATTCATTGAGATCGGTTAACAAATAAAAGAGATATGATCATTTTAATTATTCGTCGCGCGCGCAGGACGCTACGTGTAAAAGAAATCTAGAGCGTACAAAGTTGCGGGCAACAGCTAGTTATAAATATTTACATAAAATTTAATCATATTTATTCAGACAACAATGGGTCCATCATAAACATAGTTTTATCACAAAATAACACTATAAATCTATTTAAAATACATGGTTATCATATTTTTTATAAATAATGCTTCCTCAATTATTATAATATACAGGGTGTCCCAAAAAGTAGTGTCAAGCGAAAGTCCAGAGATAGAACACCCCTTGGGGTACCCGAATCACCCCCATGTATGTTCCGCGATTTTTTATAGTTTTCGAGTTATGAATTTTTTTCCGAATTTTTGAAAATTTACGACTTGAACAACCGAAAAAGTTCTTTAAAAAAAAGTAGAAAACTTTCTTGAGATTTTTTTTTTGCTACTGAATTGTTATGAGTTGTTCTTTTATGCATAAAATAATCAGCCACGTGACTTTGATGGAAACTATGAAAATATTGGTGTAAAGTCAAATAATTACATTCGGTGAATTATGCCAAAGTAGCCTATTAAGTACTACTTTTTTTTAATGATTATGAAAGCTGAGAAATTATTTAGACTTATTTAAGAACCATGAAATCACTTGTTAAGATTTTTAATTAAAAGTTGAAAAGTTTAGTCATCATTCACCGAATGTAATTATTTGACTTTACACCAACATTTTCATAGTTTTCATTAAAGTCACATAGCTGGGACAATCTTCAAAATCAGCGTATTTGGTTGACCTCTCTGGTGCTTTTTGAATACTAATATTACAGCTGTTCTGTATTTTTATATCGAAAAGGAGGTGTCTAAATAAGCGTATTTTCATATTCGCCCCTAATTTTCTCAACCAGTTTTCGAAATATTTAGGTTTGAAAATTTTGAGACCATAGCAATCAATATTGATGCCACAGCAGTCAATAAAAGAAGGATTTGTATTAGAAAAAAGACTATAAAACTGTTAAATTGTTTATTAAATTATTCATTATGATATTATCTTGATTCTACTAGGATCATCTAAAAATTAAAATTTAGATGGAATTTCCACTTGGTTGGTAATTTTTATAAAAAAAAAACAAGTTAAAAAATAGGATCTAAAAATATAGTTATTTTATGATTAAATATAACATTTTCAGCCTAGAGAATCTGGCATCATCTGCATTTTGTAATTTTTTATGACTTTATACTAAGAAAAATGCAATTTTTTGATGGATCTGGTCTTTTTGACCACAGTGATCAATACCATATCAATCAAAAAAAGTTATTAATTCAATGATAATGCAGAGATGCAAAAAGATAGAAAGCTATCACTTGTACAGGTTAAATATATTCCTAAGACTGTTCTAATTATTGAATTAAAACATAAACAAAGTGAAAATCAAATGAGAAAAATGTACCATAGCAATCAAACATTTACAAATTGAAAGCCAGAGTAGTCATACGTTTACCTCTTTATCTCAGCACCGAGGCAAAGCAGAACACGTTCGTCCCCCTCGGTAGACAGAACAAGCCTGTTGACAGCAAGCACGGCGAAAATCAATTGTCCAAAGCGTTCAGTTGGAGATGTGAGCACGAATTCGTGTCGCTCCAGAGCGATAAACAAAAACACGCGGACACAACTTATTTTTCGAATTGAAGCTAAATTATGCATTTATTACTGTAATCTAATTGAATTTCATAAATAATAACTTTTCTTTATGTAAGATAAATAAAGAAAATGTCATAATGTTTCAACACAAAAAAGTTACGATGATTTTTTTAAGTCAATCTGTAGTCTGACAGCCCAGAGCAATCAAGTTTTCGAGGTTTGCGATTTTTTTAAATATACTTACAACAATGTTAGAGAAATAATTTTGAGTGCCCAAAGTAGCTTACAGGCCAAGCTATCCAACAAAAAAAACTCCTATTCAAAAATATTATTTTAAGGTAGACTTCTTCACTCGGACACGTAATTTTATTGTTTTGGAGATTGAACCAGCTGATTATTTTATGCATAAAATAACAACTCATAACAATTCAGTAGCAAAAAAAAAATCTTACGAAAGTTTTCTACTTTTTTTTAGAGAATGTTTTAAGTTGTTCAAGCCGTAAATTTTCAAAAATTCGGAAAAAAATTCATAACTCGAAAACTATAAAAAATCGCGGAACATACATGGGGGTGATTCGGGTACCCCAAGGGGTGTTCTATCTCTGGACTTTCGTTTGACACTACTTTTTGTGACAGCCTGTATAGGTTTGGTTTTAATTTATATTTTTTGCCAGCGTTTTGGGTTCTAAGCAGCGGTCAGTGACTTAAACTCTGTTTTTTTTAATTGTGTTGCAATTAAATGTGTTGCTTACTTAGATTCTTATAGTTTAGTCTTATATTTCTTATACCTATAGGAAATCACTGTAAAAATAACTTTCTACCCCTTTTTAACCCTGTTTAGGGATGAATTTAATAATTCAATAAAATACGAAACACGTCTTCCATCAATTCTGATATAAAAGGTTTATGCAAAATTTGAAGTAGATCGAACTAAGGAATCACGTTATCCTATACAAAGTTTGTCCCCTTTTCCACCCCCTTAGGGGTGAAATTTAGGAAAATCCTTTCTTATCGGATGCTTACGTCATACAAAGAACTCACCTTCCAAGTTTCAGGTCTTTAAGATCAGCGGTTTATGCTGTGCGTTGATCTGTCAGTCAGTCATTCAGGAGAAAGCATTTCATACGTATAGATAGATAAATATTTAAGTTTTCCAATAGTTAGTTGTTATTTAATAATAAATAAACTGATATAGTACATGCTCAGTGGAGTTCCTGTAGGTTTGGACAAGCACGTTGCAGAACCCCTCCCCGCCCTGCCCGCCCTCCCCGCCCAGGCCCGCCATGAAATGCTCAGCCAGGATCGGGAACCACATGAAGTAACTGTTGTTCCTGAAGAAACAATATTAATTAGTTGGAGATTTGCAATTGAATATAGCGTCTATTCCCATCTGTTCTGTTGGCACAACTATTGGGTTTTTTTTCCATTAGTTCTGTAACTTATAAGACTATGATACCTGGCTTCAATGATAACTAATCCCACCAGAGGCCTCACTACGAATTCATAATACATTACCGAATTAGTACTTATTACATTGTTATTTCGTACCAGACCTATGAAAATTGTATTGAAATAGTGTCACTTCATGACGTTTCTAGAAAGAAATCGTTAAGGAATCGTTCTGGAAGACTTCGTGGTAAGGCTACTGTTCTGTTAGTTCTGTCGATGGCAAGTAAACTATTTACTTTAATTATTGGAACAATTAATATCTAATAACGTTCGGAATGAATAAACAAAAATTACGCAGTTTTTTTTAAAACAAATATATTCCGATGTCACCGTTAAATAGCTTAAAGAAGCCGCCATATTGGATTTTTTTCAAAAATACTCAAATTATGCCAAAACCCGTTCAGCTCTTTGAGCTACAGTAGAGACAGTTAAAGAAACACTCCAAACAAATTACACTCCTTCGCCGCAGTTGAGTAAAAATTGGGGTACTTATGTCACATTTGCTGGTGTGTTTCTTATGCCCAAGTAATATTGAAAAGAGATAGTATAGAAAGATAGTAAGGTAACATAAATAATTTCAACAAGATAATGAAATTGGATTGTAATAGAGGTTAATATGATCAAAGACGGTTAAATATTGATTGAAGTTTGGATTACCAATAAAAAAAGAATAAAATGACAAAAAGACAAAGCAAGATGAAGGTGGAAACTAAGTATTGAAATTCTGTCTAAAGACCGCTACCAACAGGTCTGATTACGCAGACAGTCGTTAAATTATTGATTTGTCAAATTTTATACGCGTCAAATCTTTATTTATCAAAATAAAGACACGTCAAATTCTTGATTTATCAAACTAGAGACTGCTGTGTGATTCTGTAAGACCTCATTCTAAACTTCGAATCTGAATCCGCTGTGAGTTTCTTGATTGGCATTCTAAAAACTCGGTTGATAATTCGAAATTACACTAGAGCCACTCTTGCGAGCGTGTCAGCGAGTTGAACTAAATTGACGGGGAGATTTTGACAGATAAAGTATGAGATGACGTAAGAAATAGCATTCTATACGGTAATTCCCAAGTCACTTCGACGCTCGCTTCGCACTCGAACCCGATTCAAAGTGTCAAATAAAAAGCGTCTTGTGCGAAGTAAGAGTGAATAGCGATGTGAGATGCGAGTTGATGTTTGAATTTTACAGAATCGACGTATTGATCCAAACCTAAATTTGTCAAATACGTGATTCGTCAAGTTCTTAAATATCCTTATACTTGGTTCGTCAAAACGCTGGAGGCATTACCACGTTGAATAACAATGGTGATATGTTGATACGTTGATACATACGTGCTGTAGACGACGAAAGTTAGGTAAAACAGCTGGAGAGTCCGCCACAGCAGCGGAGGTCTGAACAGCGGCTCCACCTGTGCCCACAGCGAGCGGAACACGCCGCTGCCCTCGCGCCGCTCGTTGCCAACCTCGTTAAGAAACACCTTTGTTACCTGGTAACAGTCACGAATATTGTTAATCATCATCATCTTCCTGCCCTTATCCCACGTTATGTGGGGTCGGCACAACATGTGATCTTCCTCCATTTCCCTCTGTCACTTGTCATCTCATTACTCGCTCCTTTCTTACCCATGTCATCTTTCACACAGTCCATCCATCTTTTCTTTGGCCTACCTCTACCCCTGTGTCCATCCACATTCATACTTAACACTCTCCTTGTCACATGACATTCATCTCTTCTCATAACATGCCCATACCACGCTAACCTATTACTCCTCATCTTAATAATCTTACGAATATTATTAATATTATATAATAATATTATATTAATATTATATTTGGGACCTATTTCCTTGAAATGTTCTGAGAACACTCAGAATGCAATAAGGTTGAAAGTTTTGGTCAGTAATTGTGATTAAATGTCAAATGTAGACAGAGAAATTTTATATTATAAAATTATTGAATTTATTGATGGTTTAAAAATGATAACCTCTTTAACGTAGCACGATATTTACTGTAAATGCGATATTCCACCTTAGGATCCCAAAATTAGTGAACGGACGATCTTGATTTAACCCATTTTTTTCAACCCAATCCTACTAATACAATAAAACTATTGTGCAAAAAGTGGGCATGTAATGACAAAAGTTATGTTTGGACGTGCCTCTGACTTTATCTTAGATATCCTCAAAGATCTAAGTCACTAGAGGTCTGAGGAAATATCTACCGAGCCTGGGGATTACAGTCATAATTATGTTTCTTTTTATTCCATTTTCTGTTTTGAATAATACTTTTTTACTTTTAAAACATACCAGTTTTCTTGTAATGTTTTTCTTCATCGCAATATAAGAAATTGCAGTAGGTAAGCTTACCGGATAGTGTTTTACGTCACCGCCATTTCTTCTGCAGATTCCTCGCAACGCATCCATGGCTTCTGTTTCTTTGCCAGTGTTGTGCAAGAACCTAGGGCTCTCGTAGAAGAATTGCAAGCTGAAGGCACTTATGCCTAATGGAAGAGCCAGGATCATAGCCAGAAGTCGCCATGGGGTGAATGTGATCAGATATAGGTTGAATGAAAACTCCAGGTTTAGAATGAAATATGCCACTCCTGTAATCAACCAGACATATAGGTCATCCAACGGATCTAGGCATTCGTGAAATTAGCCACAGGTGCGAGTTTGCGCATGTACAGATTGTACAGTTCCTTCCTCCCCTCCTCATACCTCCAATTGCTCCTGAAAAACGATACTGCGCAGCTCTTGCGGCTAACTTCACGAATGCCTAGATTCGTTGAGCGAACTATACATTCATCTTAATTCAATAATAATAATAAATGGTACTTGCTTACCTACCATTTCGTTTGCGCTTTTAATAAGAACATTTTTCATTACAATTTTGACTTCTTTTTTATCTTTTTGTAGAGTAGAGGCGTGATAAAACCTACCACAGTGTCTAATTTGATGAATAACCTATCGCACAGTGAAAGTTCCATTAAAATTGCTGCAGTATTTTTGCTTTTTTTTTTGTTTTTGAAAGAAAAGATAGTCTAAAAATGCTAGTTGTGTATAACAGCTGTCTCTCATGGCTGGCCTCGCAACTCACTTGGTAGCTGCCTTATCTGCTGTAGGCTGTGGGTTCAATCCTAGCACTAGACAAACGTTTTTGTTATGAACATTATTATTATATTTGTTCTAGGTCTGGGTATTATTGTGTAACTACTTATTCCAAAAAAAGTTTAAAATGTATCTATCGACTATTAGATGTCTATAATACAAGTTTGCTTAGTTTGGGACTAGATGGCGTTATGTGAAATATCCATATTTATTTTTAACCCCCGACGCAATAAGATGGGGTGTTTTATATTTGACGTGTCTCCCAAATGTTAGTCTGAAATGTTCTTAGCTATGAAATCGGTCCAAGATGGCCGTCACACAAAATGGCGGACAAAAGTGTCGGGGTTTTTTAATTTTTTTGTTTAATTTAACTTGTATTTTACCTAGATAGCTTGAAAGACTCAGATCCAGGATCACAGTCATGACTAGCATGTAGGAGTCGCGCACGCGCGTCGCGCACGACTCTCCCAGCAGTGTGAAGGTGACAGTCTGGGCGCAGCACACACTTGAACACACAAAAGTATATTTCTCTCTCTCATTCTTTGCTACTACGGGTCTTCTTCTCAAAGCCAACATGACCTCCAATAGAAGCCCTGTGATTTTTCAAATCAAATAAAAAATATTAATCGAGTCTAAGTAAGTCTTCTGTCGTATTCATCAATTTAATTTTATTAAGTACTTGGTAAACGTCATATTATATCTGCAGGAACAAATTATTCTGATTCAGTAGCATATTATTGCCCATTTATATTAGGTAGGTATCAGGGAATTTATTCGTTTGTTGTTGTTTTTACTTGCAATTGGCATACCTACCTATTATGTGTCCTAGACTACATTTTGTGGAACCTACATATATAGGTAGATGCTGCCTGCGGTTTCTAAGTAAAGTTAAACCATAGAGGTCAGTGATAGAGGTGTATTACTTAGGATTTAGACGACGTTTAAATCCATATCCGTAATCACCTAAGTACTAATATTATAAATGCGAAAGTTTTTGTTTGATTGATACTTTTCACGACTAGACGGTTGAACGGTTAATAAAATTTGGCAAGGACGTAGCCCAGTAAATTCAATTCAGATTTAGTTGTGGGAACAGCAATAAGTAAGCAAATAGTCTAGTAAAGCATATACTGACAAACTGGTGCTGATGAGTTTGAGGACAGCCATCGAGATCCAATCTGGGGAGAAAGCGCAGGCTGTGGAGAACAAGTAGCTCGTCCAGAGAGCGACGAGCAGGCTCCGCTTGCGGCCCCGCGTGTCGCACAGGTAGCCCCATGGGTACGCCATGATGATAGGGCCTGGGAAACACAATAAGACTAAGGGTACGTGTTGGCAGCGGGCGATATGAGGCGGCGGCGGACGACGTGTCGCGGCGACATACTAGTTTCTAGGAATTTCTATAAAATGCGTCGCTAGCTTCGTGTCGCTAACTACGGAGGGAATTTCATTGAAATACATAGAAACCAGTAGTGTCGCTGCGACACGTCGTCCGCCGTTGCCTCACGTCGCCCGCTGCCAACTTGTACCTTAGATACTGAATGTGAAGAGACTGAATTTAACCGAAAATGGCTTCTTACAGCCTTCATATTGGATCGATTATGTGAAAGTTGAAGTAGTTTAAAAATTAATGAATGATAGAAATGAGTCGAAGCAAACATGTTATGCCGACCCCACGCATGGGATACGGACAAAAGAATAAAGATGTATAAACATTTATGTCACTCTTATAATCCAGACGAATACGAGTATATCAATACGTTATTAGTCAAAATCCATCCAGCCATACATAAGTACATAACCCATAAACTCATTACCCTCCTTGGCATTAAAAACACTTGTCACTGGCAACACTGATCTTTACTATAGATGCCATAAATAAAGACGAAGGAGAATTGAAGTTGAAGTTTCATTTGACAGTCAATAAGGATCTTACCAACAAATGTGACGGTAAGTAGAATGTTGGTCTGACTGAGGTCGAGGCTGAACTCGCAGGTGGCGCCGGTCAGGATCACGGAGAAGCCAAAGATCTCCACCGCCATGGAGAGGCTCGCCAAGCTCAGAGATGCCAGCAGTAAAACACTGTACCAGCCGTTGCCTGGAAATAGTCAAGGGGTTTTCATATCATAGAGTACTGGTGGTGGTAGCACCCCTGCCTGTAGAATAAAACCTCGACAAATGAGTTTTTAATTCGGAAAAATTTTGAGCACAATGCCAGTGCTCGGAAAATATCGCGAGGGAACCGGCATACCGTAGAACCAAAAATTCAAAGGTGCGTGTCAAAGGTTAGTTATTCTTCTAAGCGGCGATGGGTTTGCAATCTGACACGTACGGAATACTAACTACTATGCCATGTAAGCATGTGCCAAATATCATGCTGACTGCCTTCTTTAAATATCCTCAAGGATCAATCAGTAGCTAGACATCTGAGGAGATGTCTACCGAGATTGGGGATTGCAGTCGTGATCCTTGTTATCATAATTTGTAAAATTTTTGGATGTTTGGACATGGCTCAAACACGCTTAATATCAGCGCAAGAACTTAAAAGACTTAAAAATATAAATCTGAGTTAAGATAATGGTACGTACAACGTAAGCTTATTACTTCAATCTGTTTCACAAAATTCAATCATCAACCACTCATGACTGTATCACAAAACTCAATAACTAATGATCAATTTTAACTGATTTCACCAGGACAAATCAACTATTTTCATTTAAAATAATACCTGCTAGATTGATGGCGTCATCGTAAGCATGCACTGCGGTCTTCCCACTCCTCGTCCGCCACTCCTGGGCCTCTCCATCATCAGCGGTGTACGCGGCGTTCAGAGGCATTCTTCAAACACACGATACACCTCGATTTCAAACTTGACTTACAACATCATTTACAAATTATTATTAGTATTAAACGTGTATTTATCGCGTTTTGTTTACCTATTTTTCCCGTCGTTTCGACAGGTTGAGTCATCCCGTGACCACGACAGTGTGTAAACCTGTTGAAACGTCGGGAAAAATAGGGGTAAATAAAACGCGATAAATACCCGTTTAATACTAGTAACAATGTGTTCAGATCGCGTAAGTTTAAAAATATAATTTACAAATAGAATGCTAAAAGTTTATTTGCATGCAAATAGAACTGTGTTTTGCGGTTTTAGTTTCTTAAATAACAAAAGTTGTAGTGTCGATAAAATAATCCAAGTTAACGTACCTACTTACTAAAGTTATACACTACTAATTAATTTATATGGAGCCAAGTATAGATAATGGCACTATCAGTACCTAGTATAGCACAAGTTTAACTTTATAGGTAATTGTGGCTTCGAGAGTGCCACAGCTAGTCAAAAATATAGGTACTTTAAATTCAAATTCAATAAAATGTTTACACATAGAGACGAGAATTATTTTATACTAGCGTCCGCCCGCGGCGTCGCCCGCGAAGTACCTACATAAAACATAGCCTATGTTCATCCTGAAAATTAATTCTACACATTGGTGAAAGAATTTTTCAAATCGCTTCAGTAGTTTCGGAGCCTATTCAATTCAAACAAACAAACAAACAATAAAATCTTTCCTCTTTATAATATTAGTATAGTATAGACTAGCTTCACCCGTACGGTACATTATCAAATTACCTAGGTGCTATTCCAGGTTATAATTTATCTCTGTGCCAAGTTTCATTGAAATCCGTTCAGCCGTGCGTGATTGAGTAACAAACATCCAAATAGATCCGTATATTTCTGTATCCTACTAATATTATAATTTTACGACTGGCTATCGAGCAGCCTTAATAAATTGCTTAGAATATAAGCGAATTATAATAAGTTTTAAGTAATGATAAAATTAGTTTCATTTCCTGACTATTTTTGCTAACGTTATTAGCCATGGGTGTGGTAGGTAGGTGGCATACTCATTTTATTGTCTCCAAACTGTACTCCTTAATAAACAGCGCCTGACACAAAAGTTATAAATACCTTATAATCGAAGAAAATCTGACTTTTTTACATTGAAAAAGACTGAAGCATGTAACTTTAAAAAATAACACAGCCCAAATGTAAAGTAAGATGTAGTTTTGCGATCAAAATAATAATTATCTGTGTTGTGGGTATCTGTAACCAAAAGTAACTTTGCACTCTGTTGTCATGGGTATCCAAAAGTAACTTATTGACAAGGAAATGCACCTAAGGAAATTTAAATAGCAATTCTTAGATCGAGATAATAAGCTAACACGAAATATATGATCACGACTGTAATCCCAGGGCTCTGTAGATATCTTCCTCAGATCTTTAGTTACTTACATCTTTGAGAATATCTTAAGAGGCTAGTCAGATGCACGTCCAAACATGACATTTGGTACATGCCCACATTTTGCAGGGTAGTTGGAATTCCGGCTAGTCAGATGCACGTTCAAACATGAAATTTGGTACATGCCCACATTTTACAGGGTAGTTGGTATTCCGTATATGACAGGTTGCAAGCCTATCGCCGCAACTTTATAATACGAAAATTAAGGAACAAAATACTATGGTAGAATGAACATACGGCGTAGCATGGTCGACGACTATGCGTCGTCATAGCATGGTCTATACGGCGTAGCTCGAAAAAATTACGCGAAAATTATATAACTAACTTACAAATTATCTCAGAAGAACTAATCGAGCGCATGTGCAAAAATATAGTTACAAAATGAATATCAAAAAGCCGTGTAATTCTGGTTGTTTTGCAGACTAACTTAAAAAAAAAGCTACATTAGGTACGATCTTATTTGGCACACTAAAAAGACTAAATTAGTGTACCTACCTTAAATATTTTGAATAACAGTTTAAAAAAGAGGTAAAGTTGTCATTTTATTATAATTTTAATTAATTTTCGACCATTTTCATGTAGCTTTAGTCAACACCAATTTAAAAGGCAACTAAAAATAAGCTAAAACACGTCTAACACACGTCAGTTTCATTTAAAATGTTTACGCTAAATTAGTATTTGGTGTGAACAAAAGTCGTGTATATTTCAGCATATTTTTTTGTATGCCAGTGCTC
Source organism: Cosmorhoe ocellata (assembly GCA_963675405.1). NCBI lineage: Eukaryota > Metazoa > Arthropoda > Insecta > Lepidoptera > Geometridae > Cosmorhoe > Cosmorhoe ocellata. Next base: position 10,923,227 of record OY776253.1, on the reverse strand, counting down.
TTAAACGGTGAAGGAAAACATCGTGAGGAAACCGGCATACCCTAGAACCAAAAATTCGAAGGTATGTGTCATAGGTTAGTATTCTTATAAGCGGCGATGGGCTTGCAACTTGTCACGTAATAATAATAATAATAATAATAATAATATAGCCATTTATTCAGACTTTTGCATTAAGTACTTATTACTATGTGGTTAGTGTAGGTAAAAATTAAACTAAATAAAATAAAAAACTATAACTACTTCTTGTTAGCTTAACCTACTTATGTACTATTCTAAATCATATTTTTCTATTTTTCTTATATCTTTGTTTAGTCTGTGTGCCATTTGGCATAGGCCTCCTCCAATTCCTTCCATTCCTCTCTGTTTTGTGCCGTTCTTGTCCAGAGCTTTCCTGCCGAATTTTCGATGTCGTCTTTCCAGCGCTTGTGTTGTCTTCCTTTGTGTCTTTTTCCATGCTTTGGGTACCAAACTGTTATTCTTTTGCTCCATTTGTCGCTGCCTCTTAGCATGTGTCCTGCCCATTTCCATTTCAGGATTTTTGTTTTTGTGATAACGTCGGTTAAACCGGTCTCTTTTCGTATATCTTTGTTTCTTTTCCGATCTAGCTTCCTGACTCCCAGCATACTTCTCTTTATTGCGTGCTGGCATACCGACAGTTTACGGAACTGCGTGCTTGTGAGGGCCCAAGTTTGACAGCCATAGGTTAATACGGGCAGAACGCACGACTCAAACAGTTTCCTTTTCAGTTTAATGTTGAATTCCTTATTTTTCCTTGATGACAAATCCCACTCCATATTGGCCGGGTGTTTGTCCTAAGTGGTACAGCAAAAAATTCCCATAGTCTTCTATAAGTTCTCCTGCTCTTCGTACTTCGCAGATCCCTAAGATATCCCAATTTGTATCGTTCAGTGCAAGTTCTAGTTCCGTTAGTCTTTCTCTAGAAGCCAATGTTCTTGTGTTCAGTGTAGCTATGTTGATGTGTTTTGGTTTATCTATTGTCATTTTTGGAATTGAAGGGTCTTGGTCTTTTTCCTCCATGGTGACCAGCCTGGTTGGAGGAGGGAGAGGGGTTTGGTTTTTTAATTGCTATTTGTAGTATGGTTGTTGTCCTGCATTGTCTCTGTTTTTATCGGCTTCACAGGGGTCACTTTGTACTTTCCGCGTAGGAGAACGAGGTGTCCAGTAAGCGGATATTTTGTTCTTTTTTTGGGCTTGAGCGGGTCCCTTTCTTTCGCTTGGTTTGTTATCATTACTAGTTTGTGGAGGAGTTTGAGATAACACTCTTTTGGTGTTTCTTGCTTGAGTTCTTGGCTCTGTCGGATGCGAGGGTAGTATGATTAGTTTGTCGTACTTGATCAGAACTTTGTTTCCGTTATCTTTCTCGATTTTTGCTTGCTCGTATAATGATTTTCTTTTCTCTAAAATCTTTGGTGGGTAGTCTTCTGCGATTGAGTATTTTGTGTTTTTTAGTGACTTCCATTTCTTTTGTAGTTCTATTTTCCTTCCTAGAGTAGTAAGTGTAAGTACAGTAGGTCTGATTTTATCTCCCTTTCTTCCGATTCTTCTTAACGCCTGTATTTCTGCCAAGGAGCAATTTACATCCATTGTGTCGTTTAAGATGGATAGTATTTTCCGTGTTAAGTCGGTATAATCGAACTCGTCCTCTTCCACTCCGAATATAATAATGTTTCGTTGCCTTTGTGTTCTTTCTATTATATCCAGCCTTCTTTCTTGGGATTCATTTTCCTCTTCTAACCTTTGTATATTTAGTTGTATGTTGCCAAAAATGTCATTAATGTTGTTGGTTATGTTTTTTGTTATGTTGGATTCCATTTCTTTAAGTGATTTTTTTGTGTCTTGTACGTCGGAATGCAACTGTTGGAACATTTCTCTAATTTCCTCCATTGTTGTTAATATCAATGTATTTAGTGTTTATAAATAACGCAAAAAGTGCGGCTCTGTTGCTCGGTTTCGAACCACCGTCGGCGGATCCTAAGTTCGTCGGTCTGACCCCTAGTCTGACAGGCTAGTTACGCTTACGACGAATTTATCGTATATGTCGCGCTGACAATTTGTGTGATCATAATATAATAGGTAGTTTGACGAAAAGTTTTTTGCGATCACCGTCGAAAATTGAAATCGTGGATGACTTTTGCAATTCACTTCTGGACTATTATAACTTCAATTTGAGCAGTTATCAGGTGGTTTGGTGTACTGCACTTGTGTAATTATTAATAGTCACTGCGACGCACTTTAGTTTGGTTTTGTTTGATTCACTAAATTATGATTGTTTACTGGCACTTTAAAGTTCGTTAGCTGCAGCACAATTCACTTATTTCGTAGTTTCTTCATCGATTTGGAGATAAATAACAGTTGTGCAGAGTTATCTTGTGGTTATATTCCCTATGGAATCTTCGAAACGTTGGTTATTGATGTGTATTTATTTTTAAACTTATTTTACGATAGAAGCTGGTGTTGTTTGCACGACTGTGGCGCCCTCTCACTGTGGCGACTTGTCACGTACGGAATACTAACTACTGTGCAAAATGTGGGCATGTACCAAATGTCATGTTTGGGCTTGCCTCTGACTACCCCCTTTAGATATCCTCAAAGATCTAAGTAGGTAACTAAAGTTCTGAGGAGATATCTACCGAGCCCGGGGATTACAGTCGTGATCATATATTTTTTTTGTTAGTGCGAGGAACAACATTACCACACTGTCGCCAAACTTCAAATCTTTCGACCACTCTAGGTTTTGTCAGTTTGCCATAACTGTCCTACTAATATTATAAACGTGAAAGTTTGTAAGAATGTATGGATGGATGTATGTATGTTTGTTACTCTTTCACGCTAAAACGGCTGAACGGATCTGAATGAAATATGGCACAGATATAGATTATGGTCTTGAATAACACATAGGCTACTTTTTATCCCGGAAAATAAATGGTTCCCGTGGGTTATGTGTTTTTGTTTTTCAAGGTATAAAGCGGGCGAAGCCGCGGACGGTAGCTAGTCTATACTAATATTATAAAGAGGAAAGATTTGATTGTTTGTTTGTTTGAATTGAATAGGCTCCGAAACTACTGAACCGATTTGAAAAATTCTTTCACCAATGTGTAGAATGAACTTTCAGGATGAACATAGGCTATATTTTATGTAGGTACTTCGCGGGCGACGCCGCGTGCAGAAGCTAGTATATTATATATTGATATCAACATGCAATAGGTACCTATCATTCGAGTGTAGGAGATACGGCGTATTGACGTGTGGCTCATTTTGAGCCAGTGAGTGTACGAAATACGGAGATAGTGGCCGAAAATGTAAAGCGTAGTGAACTGACAGTTTTTTATACCTTTGGTGAGTTTCAAAATACAATATAACTGATTATAAATGCTTTGTTTCGGTTTTATATGTAAAATACTTGTTCAATTTTCAATGTGGGACAATCTTTTGCAAATTTTTGATCCTGGTTTGCGTATTGTGGTACCATGATAAGTGACCGATAAAATGCTGGTTAGAACTTTTTATTTATATTTGTGATTCTTGTGTATTTACTATGCTATTATTTATTTACATATTAAAGTGGTATCATACCAACAATCATCAAAAGCAGCAGGTTTTTTAAACCAAAATGAAATACATTTCCCAAAATATGTTTTCAATTGACTAAACTACTTAACGTTCTATTTATTTTTTTATTTATAATCCGAGATATTTACAATTGTATAATATGAAAAGCTAACTTTATCAAATACTACGAGTATTTATTGCAGTTAAACTATTTAAAACATCAATAAAGATAAATAACATAATTTCGGTCTTAAAAGATTGATTAAACCCTAATGTTAGGTAATCTTTAGAAATACCAGGCAAAAATCAACCTTATTGCCGTAGCTTTTATGGGCCAATAGCATACAAATAAACGAGTTTTGTTTAGACCACACGACTGAAGTAAACATTTTTTAGTTCCATCTATATATGTATGTAGGCCTGCGCTGTGTCTTAGATATACAAAACGTAACTGAAATGAGAGAAAGAGAGAAACCGAAAACGTGTGCTCGCACTTCTCTCTTACCCCTACAGTAATATACGAAACGTAACTCTCTCTTTACTATCTTCGCTAACGTATATCTCCCTCTCAACTTCCGTTCGCCTCGCCCGATCACACTTTTCGTAACGCTCTCGTCACGCATTCAGCTTACTCCCCAAGTCAAGCGCGCGTAAAGAAGTTTCACTTTAATAAATGGTCTTAAGCAATGTTGATTACAATCGAAATGAATAAAAAAAAAATTAAGGCGCTGACACACTATTAACCCTTTGTATACTCATTTTGTGTAGGTGCGGTGTATCCTTGTATCTTATCTACATGTGTATAATATTTAACTTAGATTAGGTACTATGATTATATTGATGATCATTCAGATAAGATAAAACGATAAACTTTTTCGAACACAGTTCCTGTCAAAAAGAGGAACCACGAAAATATTATTTAAAAAATAAATTACAAAAATATTTCTATACCTACTTACTATAAATCATTAAAAGATTATTCCCATTTATTCTCCTGCTTGTCTCCTTGGGGGGACAGGTGGAACAAAAACGTTATATTTGTCCCCCTCTTGGCAATGGAGGGACAGGTAAACATAAGAATTGATTTATGTTTGTCATAAATGTACGCTATTACGTACGTAGGTATGAACGCAGTAAGCTCTGGTTTTAATAACAGAACCCTCAAATTCTAAAGAACAATTTATTTTTTATCATTTAATATTTCATTATCTTACATGCCAAATATATTTAGCTCATACTACACGTTTATAGTAAGTTTTATTGCTAAGCATTCTTTGTTTGTGTGTTGTCACCTAGCTAAGGAAGTTAGAGGTTTATTTATAACCCGCCATACAAACTCATCATTATTGGTTTTAAACTGTATAATAATTATATTCACCCGACAACTAACGACGGTGGTGGCGCGACGGGCGAGTGTCCAGTTGAGACTTAGGTAGTCCCTTAGGATGACAATAAAACGTCTCATTTATCTCCCTTCTTAACAACAGGGGGACGGATAGAACTTTTATTAATTTGTTTGAATATTATTTGTGTAAAATTATAGTTCTACATCTTTTGCGTGTCTCGTAGTTAAACAGTTATACAGAGGATTATATTGTGCGGGCAGACCTTATGTATGTGATTCGTAGGTGAAAAAAAAACTATGATAAACAGTGGTTTATAAGATACTAGCTTCTGCACGCGGCGTCGCCCGCGAAGTACCTACATAAAATATAGCCTATGTTCATCCTGAAAGTTCATTCTACACATTGGTGAAAGAATTTTTCAAATCGGTTCAGTAGTTTCGGAGCCCATTCATTTCAAACAAACAAACAAACAAACAAACAATCAAAGTTTTCCTCTTTATAATATTAGTATAGAAAAATAAATGTTACAGCAAATCGATGGTAATAAAAATAAAATAATACATATTTCAGATCGTACACTCGAAGGTTGATCATTATTACAACATGGCCAGTAAGACACCAAAAGACGACCCTATCAAAGAGATTAAAAGTAAGTATTTAGAGTATAAGACTGTATTATGACTTTCCTAAATGTATACAAGGAGGGCTAAAAGTAATTTTAGTGGATTATGCTATACTTTTGCGATAGGACTGCGATTTGTCTCTCAGCACCATTAGAATTCAACAAAATACTTGACAATCGGAATTTTGCAGATATAAATGTTGTCGACTCGAAATCTTTATATTTTTGTTTTATTAAGTTAGTAGCACACATATCAACTCGGAAAGGGATCGTCACCGTATTGCCTCGCCGTCAACCAGGCGTCAACCTTTTATGTTTTATTATACAGTATATATAAAAAAATAATATATAAAACATAATAAAATAAAGATTTCGAGTCGACAATACAATTTATTTAATTACAAAGATATTTAAGTACCTGTAACAGGTAACTAAGGTTTCGATCGAGTCTACCGTAATAAAATAAATAAAATAAAATAAAGATTTCGAGTCGACAATATAATTTATTTAATTACAAAGATATTTAAGTACCTGTAACAGGTAACTAAGGTTTCGATCGAGTCTACCGTACCCTTTGATGAAATATTAATATACTTAGATATAATGTTGTAATATATTTTTTTTTATTATTAAGTAAGTTTCGACTGAGTCTACCGGATCCCTTGACGAATTTATTAATATATATATACATATATAAGCGATGGAGCGATATAAATCTAAAGAACGGGAAATTATTGACAAACTATGACAACAATATTTGACACCAGTCATTAATCCTTTCATCACAGTGGTTTAAAAGAACATGTGACATTAATTTTGCCCACCTTGTACTAAATACTCTAGTACATGTGTACAGTAGGTACTATATACTTAGTGTTGCCAGCGATATCATCCAATGACATGCGATCCGATTCCAATGATACAAAGCCTATGTTTGTTCCCAATTATTCTCTATCCACCTGCGAAAACTACATGAAAATCCGGTCAGTAGTTTCGAAGATATGCGCGAACAAACAAATAAACATACAGAAAAGAATTCTAAATATCGGCGTACAGTAGGTCTACCATGAGATTTCACAATCTACACTCGCTAGCGACTGTAGTTAAAAAAATGTATGAAAACTTGTACAGCGGCTCTAGCGGATAGTTGGGTACTAAAACGTCACGTAGCTAACTATCCTACGTCACAGCGTACTACAGCGACTGTAGTTTGCGCTCATTTAATTTGCTTAGAATTTGGTACCATGAGTAACAATTTTGACAAAATTGTCATAGTTACGTACTATTACTACTGTAGTAACGTCAGCCAATCTAAATGTGACAACTCATGGTAGACCTACTGACCCACCGGAATATTCTATACTAATATTACCTACAAAGAGGAAAGTTTTGTATTTTTGTTTGTAACGAATAAACTCAAAAATTATTTCACCAATGCTACATTATCTTCGAGTAACAGGCTATATTTTATAGGGCGGGGCGTGTTGTTAGTTTATTGTATGTATAGAATAGATAGATATTTTATGATTCCCCGATGGACAATTTGCTAAATTGATGTAATTCCAGGAAAGCTGATCGCGTGCGCGGCGGCTGGCCTGTTCCTCGTCCTGCTGCCCGCGCTATTGACCGCCGCAGACCCCATGCTCATCATAGGAAAATACGTAAGTGAACGAAAACTTCTTCAAATTCCCTTTCTGAGTCAAGTCAAAGTCAAAATATGTTTATTTTCAATAGAATTACAGGGATCACTTTGAAACGTCTTACATACTAGGTGAGTCTAAGTGCCAATTCCAGTCCTATCCCCAGTCCGAGAAGAACTGACAAGAAACTCGCTGGGCCCTAGCGCTTTTTTTGTATGATCCTTGTTAATTTTGTAAGGAATACCTAGCAGAGTTGGAGCTGATTCATCTATAACGGGGTAGAAGTTTTCAGAAAATATTGTTACATGACAGGTATTTTTAATTCTTCCCTTTTCGCACGCTATGTGGGGTCGGCACACACATTTTCTTCTTCCATTTCCTTTTAACATCCGTCATCTCAGTAATCACACCTTTATAACTCATAAAATATCTATTGAAATACTTACTGCAAATGACATTCAGAGATTCGTAGAATTATAAGGATCAAAGCATTGCCTTGTGAGTAGCTCTAATTTCTTTTGATTATGAATTATCTTCTTCAATAAAATCACATGAAACACTTTGAAAAGTCTTGTTATCGTTTTTTAGTATACCTTTGGGATGTATCTACACTGTATTTAGTATAATTTGTATACTGCACTATATATATATTTTTTTGTTTTTTTTTTAATTAAAATAAATATTGATGGACAGTTCACACAACGCAATCTAGCCACAAACTAAGCAAAGCTCGTACACACTATGGGAACCAGATATATTAATTATATACCTACCATTTGTTTAAATACATAAATATAATACATAATGACTGAATTTCTACACTTGAGCTAATCGTAATATCTTACAGAAACGGTACACTCAGCCACGTAATACTAATAACAATCTGTACATAAATAAGTATGTAATTAAAATAAAATATACGAAAATAAAATTAATTATACATAAAACATAATTACAATGATCTTGCATTACAATAATATTTTATTGTACAAAATGTTGAATGGTTTCCCTGCGTCGACCTGGCTCTTCTTGTTTCTTGATTATATTATTATTTTATATTATGTTATATTATTTTATACTACCTACCGCCTACGGCTTCACCCGCGTTGTACCTTGAAAAACAAAAACAAATTTATAATTTTTTCCGAGATAAAAGATGCCTATGTGCTATTCCAGACTATAATCTACATCTATGCCAAACTTACATCCACACATCGCTACATTCTTACAAACTACCGCGTTTATAATATTAGCAGGATTACTGACACGCACTGCACTGACTTATTTATTTTGATCGCATTTGTAATCTAAACAAAAAGTGTGAATGAAATATAAATAGGCAGTGGTGTGTGAGAGAGACATGTAGAAGTCCAAGTACCAGAAATGCATGAACGATGAAGAGGTTTTAGCGATCCGTGATCTTTTGACTCTTTGTGAATTTACAGTGAAATACCTCTCCATCGTTTCTGTTATCCTGGTATCTGGTGTGGATTTCTGGAATGAGCCCACTACTTACTAGATTTTAAAATCAATAAGCACTTTCTTCTATTTTTAACTAGGTACTGACTGTACATCGCCGCAGAGGCTACTAATTAGCATAATACATATTTAATTTGTCAACTATGAATATTTTATATCGTCGCAGAGCCAAGGTCGACGTAGAGGAAACCATTCAAAATTTTATTTTCGACTGATCATACACCAATTAGGGGAGGCCTATGTCCAGCAGTGGACTGCTATAGGCTGATGATGATGATGATGATGATGATACACCAATTTGATTGTTTAAGTTAAGACATTAATGAAAAAAAGTATTTAGAAGATCAGTTATTTTGGGAAAAGTTCATTTTGGGATTTGTACCAAACGAGATTAGTACTAAATTAATTTCAGTCCATAATCTGAGTTCATCACACAAATGTTTGTTCTGGGTGGGGATCGAACCCACAACCTACAGCGCAGAAGACAAAGCTACTACCAACTGAGCTATGAGGCCAGTCAAATGTTGTGTTGTTGTAGAAAATCATCTTGGACCCTCTATTAAAAATACCGGTCATATTCTTCACTATCTCCAGCAAGGTTTATGAAACTAGCATGAAACGGACACTGGCAGAATTGTGACAACCTCAAGTCACAGTAGCCATAAACCAAGAATTGAATTGAGGCCAGTCAAAACCATCTGCTTTTTTCTGCCGCCGGTCATTGTGTCCTCAGTTTGTTCTTTTTATTATTTCCAGAACTTTCGTCTAGAAAACGGCACGATCCTCCACGAGATCCTGAGCGATGAGCTGGAGTGCGGCCGGTTCGAGGTATACCTCTTCAACATCACGAACGCGGAGCGCTTCATGAGCGGCGACGACTTCAAGCTGAAACTGGAGGAGGTTGGACCTTTCACTTACTTGTAAGTTTAAGGCATTCACGGTTAAACTTGCATGGAACGAGCTTCTGAGACGTTTGAATTAACTGGTGATGACTTTATTACTAGTATTAAACGGGTATTTATCGCGCATTTACCTATTTTTCCCGACGTTTCAACAACTTTGCACACTGTCGTAGTCACGAGATGACGTAAATAAGACGCGACAGATCTCGTAAGTTTAAAAATATATAGTGACTAGCTGTCCCGCTCGCGACTTCGTTCACTTAAATTATCTATACTTACTGAGTTTTAAACAAATCACACTAATAAAAAAATTCCATACATAACTTTGACTTTTACCCTTTTTAGAGGGTTATTTTGAAATATCCAGAAATACGTGTCTATTCATATTGCATTTACAGTACACAAACAAAGTTTCACACCAATCGCACCACCCATTAAAAAATTCCCATACAAACATTGACCCCACATTTGACCCTTTTTTGAAGGTTATATTGAAAAATCCTGAAATACGTGTACATTTATTTTGCATTTACAGTGCACAAACAAAGTTTCATGAAAATCGCTCCACGCGTTAAAAAGTTTCATACTAACGTTTTCACCCTTTTTCACCCCCTTAGAGGTAAAATTTCCAAAAATCCCGCCTTAGTGGGTGGTTTTGTTATAAAAGGAAACCACCTTCCAAATTTCAGCTTTCTAGCTTCAGCGGTTTTGGCTCAGCGATGATCAATCAGTCAGTCAGGTCAAGCTCTTATATAGATATAGATAGATGACTGTATAACGGATATCAGAGTTTGAAATACCAATGAGCGATATTTCGAAAAGACAGGAAACCGCATATCGCGAGACAAATTTCAGTCGAGTTCTATGAATGGGACACGTTAGGAGGACCACACTGGTGTGAAAAAACTAGAGACACGATATATAAAAGAAGACAGTAGAACATTTAATAATCATTTAACTATAATATATGAGTATTAGATTTAGAGCTGCTTTGAAAGAACTAGTGAAACAATAAAAGAAGGATACTGGGTATTAGATTAAGAATTAAAAGAACCGCACTAGCTTAAAAGTACTAGTGAGACAATTAAAGAGACAGTTAAATACTCAACAATCATACCAATAATCTTAACTACACTGGGATATAAAATAACCAAGTGAAACCATTATTCAATTTGTTTCAGAGAGTATCGGCTGAATAAGAACTTAGAGTTGAAAGATGGAGTGATGAGGTATACGCCGAGACTGCGGTCTGTCTTCGTGCCGGAGGACTCCATCGGCAACCCTGAGGACATGAACGTCACAATGCCAAACATACCAATGCTGGTTTGTAATGCTTTTGTATCGATTTCTAAATTTATGTATATTTAAGCTGAAATTAATCTACTATAAACTACGATTAATAACAGCGAACACGCATTTGATCTTTTTTTTTATTTGAAAACATTGCTAATAAAATTAAGTAAGAGATTTGAACACTTAATTGATGAAGCAGATTAGTTTTGAGGTATTCCCACGAACGGCACAAATTTCTTCTGCAAACACTCTTTTTGTTCCCATTTCTGCACAAGACAAAATCATATTTTGTGTTCATGGGAAATCGATACTTGGCTTATGATTCCACTACCTGTAAAAATATTTGTGGAAATTTTAAACAGGGTCATCTAAGCAAAGCTATGGGGACCAAATTAAAATAATAACTACGTAGGTATCAACTTAGGTAAAAAGTATTTTTCAGAGTGCATCAGCGTTATTAAGTTCATCTCCATACATCCTGCGAAGCCTTTTTAACATTATGGCGACTCAGATCGGCTCGAAGGCTATTGTCTCTAAGACAGCGTATGATTACATCTGGGGGTACAAGGAGCCGGTACTCAGCTTTGCCAATAAGATCGTGCCTGGCCTGATACACTTCGAGACCACTGGGATCATGAATCGGGTATGAACAATTTGAAAATGCCGAATTCATTGATTCTTTACAAAAATCTAGGAAGTTTGAAGAGGGTTTGTAAGGTCGCCAATAAGATACCTGTGCTATATGATATACTGATTCTTGTCACAGTTCTAAATATTGCTTTGGCAAAATTGTAAGGCTGATAAAATAATGTTACAACAGTTTCAAACAAATACTAAAATACTGTGCAAAATGTGGGCGTGTGCCAAATATCATTATTGAACGTGCCTTTGACTATCTTCTTTAGATATCCTCAAAAAGTTCTTAAATAGTAGAGATTTTTAAAGAGAAATCTACCGAACATGGGGATTGATGTCGTGTTCATGTTTGTTTTTTGTGTAGTCTTTATTCAATTTTACAGTTGTATGATAAAAACTCGTATTACCGACTGGAGCTTGGTGCAACAGATGTCGACAAATTCAGTGTCAGAAATGTGACGCACTACAAGATTATCAAAGTTGGTGGCCAGGAGAGCATCACTGAAAGGTAGGTTGAAAACAATATAGGTAAAACAGATGGTAATACCATCTCGTTTGTACGTATCAAAGAGTTTGAGATAGTATTTCAAAGTTTTGAACTAATGTTTCTATTGATTTCTTCAATGCTATGGTTTTGATCTTAGGGTCAGTAGTTTAGGTAACTTTTTTTTGATAAAAATAACTCATCATCATCTTTCTGCGCTTTTCCCGCGTTATTTGGGGTCGGCACAACATGTGATTTTTGTCCATTTCCCTCTGTCATTCGTCATTTCAGTATTAATTATTTCTTACCCATGTCATCTTTCACACAGTCCATCCATCTCTTATTTGGCCTACCTCTACCATCCACATTATACCTAATACTCTCCTCGTCATATAACATTCATCTCTTCTCATAACATGCCCATACCACGCTAACCTTTACTCCTCATCTTTTCTGTCACCGGTGCCACTTTCAAAAAATAAAGGAATTATATAAATTCTTATACATCCCCTATTTTTCAGTACAGCCAACTTCACAGACACATACGAGGGTATCGCCTACCCCCCAATGCTGCAGCGTGACACCCCCATCAACATCTATCGCGTGGGAATCTGCAAGAGCTTTAGCATGACTGTCTGTGGGACCACCACCTCGGAGTACGGACCCCAGGCCTTCGTGTACAAGATGAGTGACGAGCATTTCAGGAACCGGAGTCTCTGCAATAGCCAAGGGTTCTGCCCTAACGGGCTAATGGACATGAGTCCTTGTTATTACGGTATGTCCTTGAAAAATACTTTTCACAAATATATTATGTGACATACCTAAAGTTTGTGTTGTGTTATAAGTTTAAAGTCTTGCAATATGAAATGTGTTACAATGTGCCACTGAATCTGGCGTAGAGGCATCAAACACATAGACACGACACACATATTATGTGTTTTGGCCTTGAGGTGAATAAACGTATCTAGGAAGGTACTACACAAACATCACAACTTAGCATACCTACAACTATAGGGTACCTAACTAAACTTATTCCCCATTTCCATTCAAGTACCTTAATTCTTTGTAGGCTATTGTTGTTATAGTTATTTGTTTTAGTCAATTTTAATTTTCTTTTTCAGGTCTTCCACTTGCCATATCAAAAGGTCACTTCCTGGATGGAGACCCAGAACTGTTCGATAGGATAGAAGGTCTTAAACCCAACAAGCTTAAGCACGATAGTCATATGACTATAGAACCAGTAAGGATATCTTCTAGTACCTAAGCTGTAAAGCTGTGACTGTTTTTTCCCTGTTTACATCCACAAAAATATTTTTCTTGACAGTTTTAGACACGTTTTCGTTTCGAGTTTTGTATTGCGAGTATAACTATTCCAACTATTACCACGACTTGTTTTAGGTGTAAATAATAAACGAAAACGTTAAAAAAACTAAAGCCTGGGAATTACTGTCGTGATCATGTTTTTAAATATAATTTTGATATAATTATTGCAGAAAATTGGGCTGACATTGGAAACACACTTGTCCATACAAGTGAACATCGTGTTAGGGAACCTCAACTACAGCTCCAATGCGAGGAGATTTTCGGATATAGTGCTGCCTATTGCACATTTTCAGATCGTAAGTCAACTTTCTTTTGCGGAAACGAACGAGAAAAGAGTGCATGCGGCGGAAATGCGAATGTTGAGATGGATTAAGAAATTAACATAATTATCAGAGGAAAAGATAAAAAACAGCCAAATGTTAAATTTCGTCCGATAGAGACAATAGTTGTCAGCTTTGACAGTTGTCATTGACGTCTGTACTGTTTATGACATTACACAACATTCTACGCCCATTTTTTATATATTAATAGACCTATTTCTTATTTCAGAAGCAGCCAAGGCTCCCAGAAATAGCCATAAGAGCTCTAAGACTGATGTACATCACCATGCCAAAGGTATTTCTCGCCATACAAACCATGCTGTTCATAGTTGGCATCATGCTCCTGTGTTACTCGCTGAAATTATCATACGTTCTCTACGAATACAACAAAACTGCTAAGAAAATTATGAAAATTAGCGCAAGATTAGATAAAAAACTGGATAAGAAGTGTAAAATAAACGCTGAAATGCCACTAATTGTAAAATGACAGTAATTTATAAAGATTTGCTTAGGACGGTCCAATTGCATCTAGAACTATTTAATTTATCAAAATGGCGTAACACCGCACCGGTGAATATATCCCTTATGATAATATTGGATAGCCATGACTAAAATAACAGAAATACAGCAAGGAGGTATGACATATTTTTACGTGATAAGACAACTTTATTAAACGGTTTTTTTTACTATGGTTCTTACTCGTATTTTCATTCACTTAAACTTTTAATGCTCCATTTTAAACGTAAGTATTACTTTGATCTATGTTTTTAACATATTTATTATCTGTGTCGTTAATAACTATTTCTTTTTTTGTACTTTCGAGACTTGGGATGTTTTGCTGTATCAGAAGGCAAAAAGCAAGCCACAAGGACACCACCTGTAATAAAACAGATATGATATGAAACCTGACAGTTGAAAATTAACAAACCAAATTTTAAATTAGTAGGTACCTATTGCTTGGTATGTGAGACTGGAAAAATAAAATATTTTATATCTGTTAAAATAGGACAAAATAATCTTGAAAGCACAAAAGAATAACTTACAAAAGACATTGGCTGCAATCACGTAAAAGGTATTGGAGCAATGAGAGATGATGAACAGTCCAGTGACGCTAGAGCCGGTGACAGCGCTGACTCGGCTTACCATCACCGACAAACAGGCTGCCATGCCCCTGGAATTAAACAAGAAATAAACTTAATAAGCAGTACGTCTGAACTACGTAGAAAACTTGGAATAAAGTTTAATTATTGACACGTGATTGGCACGTGATACAAAAGTCATAAGCACTTACCGATAAGAAGTAGGAAAAAAATCAACGAAATAAGAAGACACTATCCCGTTGACTATAACCCCTGAGAAGATACAGAAGAACAGGAATAAGCTGATAAGGTTGCTCTCGATGACGGCGCAGCCGGCGGATGATGCGGAGATGATCACCATCATCACGATGACGAGAACTTTCCGGTCAGTGCTCATGCAGATGCTGATGTTGATGATGGAGAGGATGATTCCGTGAATTGCACTTATCCACACGACTGTTATGTTTGATTTGGGGATGCAGGAAAGCTGAAAATCAAGTTTTGTGACATCATTAAAGTTGCAAGGACTTCTGATCTTGCCATTAGCGGTAGGATCCTACAAGTCGCTGACTGAAACATGGCATCTAGGCTTGAGGCATGAAAAAATAAAAGGTTTCCCCAAAAATCTTAGAATTTTTGGAGCAAAAATAAACTAATTATTAGTATAGGTATTACTTACAGTATCGGCTATGTCGGTAAAGTTGTGCGAATATTCAATAATATTGCACATGCCCTCAGGAACCTGGTGCGAGGTCATGCCTTTTATGAAAGCGCTGGCTAAGAATGAGAATCGCATCAGTAAACTGTTCGTCCTGCAAAGGTATTATTATCTATTAGCTAATTTAACTTGGTCGGGTTCAGTTGACGTTATATTTTTTCTATAGGCACTTATACTCTATAGGTTTATACATTTTTTTGATTTATTTATTTATTTATCATGTTACCTTTCGGTGAGGCTACTTACACGCTGTGAACAACAATGATCAAGAAGTAAAGTTGTATTGTTCTCATGAGATACGGCTTCTTGAACAGCGGCGCTGTCTGTTCCCATAGAGATCTTATTAGCGACGTGCTTTTAGATATAGCGTGATCCTCTTCTTCGAGTATCAGTTTCTCCACCTGTCCAATTGCAATTTTTTTTTTCAAATAAGTTCACGTAGATTTTTACTCATTAAAATCATAAGGACCTTGATTTTTTGGATCTATAAATATTACTTACTGGGTATTTTTTCCCAACACATTTATTCCTCCTCCAAATACTCCTCAAGCTCTCCAAAGCTAGTTCATTCTCCCCCACATTGGCCAGGAACTTGGGGCTCTCGTGGAAGAAGTGAAGACTGACCGCGCTGATCCCGAGTGGAATACCCATGCAGAGCGCCAGCAGCCTCCAGGGGGTAAATGTGAGGTAAACCAAGTTTAAGGAGAAGTTTATATTTTGAAACGCGTAACCAAGTGCTGGGAATAAAAACATTTTTATAATAATATAAACATTTGTTTATGTCCCGCAACATTTTGTTCTGGAGGATCCAAGGTTCCAAGTTACCTGTGTGAATAGGCATGGCCATATGCATGACACTGCTGAGGAGGAAGAAGTAGATTCTCTTGACATTTACCGGGCAGCATTCTCCAATAAGCGTGTAGGTAGCAGACTGCGCAGAGCTGCAACTAAACATGAACCAAATGAGATCTTATTAGTTTTAAAATGGTCACTGCCGGACTACTCGTCCACACAGAAAAACATTAGTCTTTAATTACCTCAAAGGCATTCATAAAATGACAGCTAAGAAATACTTACCCCGAATACCCCTACAGACCTGTCACGATGTATGGATCAGAGTGTTGGGCAATGAAGAAGACGGATAAAAGAAGAGTGCATAATACTGAGATGCGGATGTTAAGATGGAGGTGAAGGGTAACACGGTTGGACAGAATAAAGAATGAGTACGTTAGGGGAAGTTTGAAAGCAGCACTTGTTACTAAAAAGATGAGGAGTGCTAGATTAACATGGTACAGACACATGATGAGGAGGGATGAAAACCATGTCACCAAAACAGTTATGAGTATGAATGTGGCTGGGTGCGCAAGTAGAGGAAGGCCGAAGAAGAAGTGGTTTGACTGTGTGAAAGATGATATGAATGTAAGAGGAGTTGGCGAATGATAAGAGTGAGAGGAGAAAACATACAGAGCCGATCCCACTTAGCGTGGGATAAAGGCAGGAGAATGAATGACACCTAAGAAATACTTACAAACCAACGCTGATAAACTTCAGGACCGCCAGCACGATCCAGTTGGGTGAGAAGGCAGAAAGAGTGGTGGCAACAAAAGATCCCCACATGGCGATGATCAGACTGAACCGTCTACCTTGTGTGTCTGATACGTAGCCCCAAATGTAAGCTGTCACCATTGCACCTGCAATATTAAAGTAATGACTCTATAGTCATAATATTACACAGGACCTACAGATGTTATTGTCTCAACTCTGATTTCCTCAATCGTATACCATGTACATAATTTAAAAAGAGTTACTTGCATTACCGGTCGTGTAGTGATAGCAACCCTGCCTCACGATCCGAAGTTCGTGGGTTTAAACCTGATCGTGAACCTTAGAGATTTTCCATTCGAAAAAATTATGTGCTATAAATAATACCAGTGCTCTTAAACGGTGAAGGAAACATCATGAGGAAACCGCCATACCTTAGAACCAAAAATTTGAAGGTGTGTGTCATAGATTAGGTTCTTATAAGCGGCGATGGGCTTGCAACCTGTCACGTACGGAATACTAACACTGTGCGAAATGTGGGCATGTGCCAAATGTCATGTTCGGACGTGCCTCTGACTACCCTCAAAAGATTTAAATAACTTGAGATCTGAGGAGATATCTACCGAGCCTGGGGATTACAGTCGTGAACATGCTTTCTTTTTAACCATGCTGTTCCAACATAAGGTGGTCAAAAAAGAACCAATGAAACAGCGAACTCACCAAGGAATGGCATAGACAGCAGTATATTGTGTTGCCACGCTTCTATTTTAAGTTCGCAGGAGCTGATGTTCACCACTGCGGAGAAGCCGAAAATGTCCACACACATGGCGAGCAGAGACAGGCAGCAGACGGCAAGAAGACCAACTGTGTAGGAGCCGTGACCTGTAAGAAACATACAGCTAAACCAGGCAAACCTAGGTATCATCATCATTGGCCTGTTACATTTAATAAAGATGATTTATGTAACGTCAGGTTAAAGAACATTTCAAAGTACTCGACCATTTTTGTTCGTGGCTGTATGTCTATGCGAGAGTGACAGGCGCGGCCATTATTTTTACAAATTCGAGTATAAGACCCTGAAGATTTTACCTAAACCCAGGTACGTATAGACTTTATCAAAACCATCAAAGCCTATTTTGTATTTGTCCATCTATACTCATAATTGAAGTTGTAACCTTTCAATTTGTATGTTTCAACTTAAGTTAATTATCTTTGGACCTGGAACCTTATCTCAAAATGAGTTTACTGCTAAGCTAGATTACTTACCCTTGAGTGCTACATTATGTTTTAGTGGAATTATACGAATGCATTTTCTACTAGCACATAAAATAAATGCAATGATTAAAAGATGGGTGGACTGTGTGAAAGATGACATGGGTAAGAAAGGAGTGAGTAATGAGATAACGAATGATAGAAGAAAATGGAAGACGGTCACATGTTGTGCCGACCACACTAACGTGGGAAAAGGGGAGGAAGACGAATGTGAAATAAATGCAAAAATAGATTAGTCGAATCTACCTAGGTATTCTAGTTAAAGAATATCAGGATGATGTACCACCTAAAACAGGTTTTTAGAAGGAGTAGGCGTGCCCAACTCATAAACCTAGCTTAGCCGAATCCACAGGAAAGACATACTCATTTATGTACTAAGCGGTATCCTCACGATGTTTTCCTTTACCTTTTGTGAGCACCGTGCACATACATTTGCGCAAGCGCTTCTAAATATAAAAAAAAAACTTGAGAGGTGTCAAGAGACACCCGGATGGAACGAAGTTCCTTTCCTTGCTTTCTATCAGAGAGAGAGAGATAGAGAGACAGAGAAACACGCGCACGCCGCACGGCTTACAACTATAGCAAAAAGTGTCGTTACAACTTTTGGTCTTAGGTAATTTTTTCCGTCTAGCCCCCTTTCGCAACGCGCGATAAGGAACTTCGTTCCAATACTGGTGGACAATTCACACAATGCCATCTAGCCCCAAACTAAGCAAAGCTTGTACTATGGGAACCAGATAGCTGATAGATTAATTATATACTTTTTTTTGTAAATACATTTATATAATACATAACATCCAGACACAGACCAAACCTCTGCGTTCATTACACAAATGTTTATCCTGGGATCAACCAGCGTAGAAAGCAGAGCTACTACCAACTGAGCTGTGAGGCTAGTTAACAGTCTACTATTGATGACTTATAGAAAATAGAAACATACCAGCTAAGCTAATGGCTTCATCATAAGTGTAAGGCGTCACTACATTCACATCCTTGCTGATCACCCACACCGTGTAGTTCCCCTCACTATCCTTTTCATTGTCACTATCATCAAAGTCTTTGGTACCGTAAAAACCTGGCACTATATTCCTTTCAATATACATTTCATAAACGTTGCTTAAGTATTCTAAGTTATTTTTAGTGGTTCCTATGTTTTTTTAAGGTATTTAAGTAGCACGCGTGCGCCGGCGCCGACCGTGGCGTATGATGAGCTCTTATCAAAATTGGCATTGTCTCTTTCCATTTTCCGTTTGTGTTTATGCATAGAAAAGGTCACGAAATGAAGCGAAACTTGTTTTACAAACAAAACTCATTGAACAGGATAAAATATTAGCATTAGTTCAGGATGATACAAATAGTTAAAATTATACTAAAAAGGCTGTAGTTTTTAGTAGCATAGCGAATACGCCTTTAAAAGTATATCATAAATTTTTGTGTACATAAGTCAAGCAACATTGCATCTGAGTCTAATATCACATGGGCCTTACCACAAGCTCTTCGGGCAATATCAAAGTAATATAACTTTGGTTTTTCGTACCATGACTTATAAAAATGTATTGAAGTAGTGTTACTTCGAGCTTGAAGTCGAGCTGAAACATGTTGATTTGATCTTGTAGTAAGGTCCCAGGTAATTAAATAAGAGTAGCCTAGTTATATTATGACAAGATGGTTTATGGTGAACAGTTGAGTTTCACATCCTTACGTTAGGAATTTCCCTATCCTATGGTTTCAGTTTGTTCAGGATAAAATACTTAATAATTACTGATGTGTCAAATGTACACAGTACAACTATTGTTTATTTTATAACTAGCGACCGCACACGGCTCCACTCGCTAGTACCTACCTGGATAAAAAGTAGCCTATAATCTAATGCCAGGTTATCCAAGTTTTATTCAGATTCGTTTAGACGTTTTAGCGTGATTGAGGAACAAACATCCATACATCCAAACTTTCGCATTTATTAAAAGTACATATTTCGCATTTATAATATTAGTAAGAAATGACAATAATATAAGGAACAGGATGATTCTTACGATTTTCCTTGATGAGCTCCTGCCACTAAAAATAGCTAAATTACATGTTATTTATTATGCAAGAAATATGAATTAAAATTTTGGTGTTAAAAAATCATACTGTACATAATATGAAAAATAAAAAAGTTTGGATGTTTTTTACTCAGTCACACTTGTATCGGCTGCATTTTGTTAGATAGTAACAACGGCATGGTATGGAAATTTTTAACGTAGGTACACAATGTTCTTTGCACTGTATGGTGAAGGAAAACATCGTGAGGAAACCGGCATACCCTAGAACCTCAAATTCGAAAGTGTGTGTCATAGGTTAGTATTCTTATAAGTGGCGATGGGCTTGCAACCTGTCACGCACAGAATACTAACTACTATGCATAATATGGGCATAATTCAAATTCAAAATATGTTTATTTTCAATAGAATCACAGGGATCACTTTGAAACGTCTTACATACGGCTTATTCCCAAAGTACTCTAGGTGAGTCTAAGTGCCAGTTCCAGTCCTATCCCCAGTGCGAGAAGAACTGACAAGAAACTCGCTGGGCCCTAGCGCTTTTTTTGTATGCATATGCTAGATATCATGTTTAGACGTGCCTCTGACTACCTTTTAAGTATTCTCAAAGATGTAAGTAACTAGAGATCTGAGGAGATATCTACGGACCATTGAGATTGCAGTCGTGACAATGTTTTTTTTCAAACCCTACTAGGTACTGACATAAGCACCAGCAGAAATAATGTGTTTAGAAGTGAAATGCAGATATTTAGGTACGATCGTTTCAATGTATTTGCATGGATAAGAACCGGTTCTGTGTGTCAAAAGTAGTCACCTGACTGTGGAGGTTATCTACCTAGTTACCACAGGTTCTTAATACTAGATTCCGCGCGCGGCTTCGCTCGTTTAGTACCTACCCAGATAACAAGTAGACTACGTGTTATTCCAGATCATAAGCTAAGTGTATTACACGCGCTCGTAACAGAATACAATAAATACTTATTTAAGGGGCCTCCCATAATAAGACATCATTTTTTGCCGTTTTAATAGACAATACGGAACTCTTCGTGCGCGAGTCCGATTTGCACTTGGCTGGTTTTTTTATTTCGATAGTGCATTATTAAAACAAGTCTAGTTATTGTATCTGCTTTTTATTACTTAACAAATGATGGATAAGACGGATAAATAAAGAAATAGGTACGAAGTAACTACTTTACCTACATTTTATTTGCTTATCAGTTTGTCTGTCGTAGTAGCTACCTACTCCAGAAGCTAGTAGTCATATCTTAGAGATAAAGTGACCTCATCTTAATACTAATCGGCTCAGTGTTCCACACGTTTTTGAACCGAACATACTGGTTTTAGAATACAAAAATAAAATATAGTGCAAAACAAAATACCTATACAATTCTCACTTAAATTATACTCGTTGTAAATAAGGACTAGATTCGGTGTTCGTGATATTTGTTGTATAAAGTTTTTTTAAGTTATATAAACTTTAGCAATTTTAATTGTTTGTCTACGATATGAAAGATTTGTTTGTGTGAATTGAATAGGCTCCGACACTACTGGACCGATTTGAACAATTCTTTCATCAATGTGTAGAATGAACTTTCAAGATGAACATAGATTATATTTTATGTAGTTACCTCGCGAGTGAAGCTGCGAGCGGAAACTAGTTTTTTAAAAGTACGAAAAGTACAAAATTACTCGACATAGAGAATCGGAAAATGTCGACTTAGCAGATTATGTTGATAAGTAAGTAAAAAAATAAATTCAATATTTCTATTTGTTTGTGAAAAACCAATTAGAAATAATATAATATCTACTAAAGCACAAAATGAATACAGTTTAAAGGGGAAAAAAATAGACTTCATAATGGCTATGGACAACTTTAGTTTTGAAAATGACTTAGATGCAATTGAGCTGAACACAGTGAGTGACAGAAATATCAATTTCAAAAACAGCGCAGCCGACGAAGGCTACGGGTATGAAGAGGCTTTGGACTTGACTGGTGAGCTATTTATGATGTTGAAACAAAAATTAAATGGTTTAACTGGTCTATGATATGAGTAAGAAATGGTGTGAGTACTGAGATGACGGATGATAGAGGGAAATGGAAGAAAACGTGTTGTGTAGTCAACAGCAAAAAAGGCAGGAAGAAGAAGAAGAAGAATAACTGGTCTTTTGATAAAATTATTGCCATAACTTTTTATTTTTCACAAACTCTCAACCTCAACCATAACTCCAAAAGATGATCATGTGATTCGTTACGACTCTTTGACCTTCTAAACACTTTTCAAAACAAGAGCAATTCGTTTCATTCATTGTAAGTAGTACTCCCTGTCCATCTATTGTTATCTATTTATTTTTAACTTACTATGCCTTGTTAGTGCTATGGTCACAACTAAGTGATTTTGCTAATCGCAAAAATTATCCAAAACACGTAAATGCTTATCCAAGTAGTGATCGTGCTGTCGGTGTAATAATATTATCTAGACACGCGGCAGCGTGTCAAGCCAAGTTCAAGCGAAGCGAACGGGCGATGCGCGCCTAGTGTAATATTACAGGAACCATTTGGGTGATTTTTCACCCCCTCGTAACTCAAAAACTATACAACTTTCTTTATTAATTATGAAACTCCATTGGATTCATCAAGCGAACGCATATAAACGTGGAAGTATTCTTTGAGCTCAAAAATGACCCCACACAAAGAGAGCCCAGGCCCCTATTCAATAAACATTACAAATTGTAAAATACAAATAATTGTAAGCGGCTACAATTCTACAAGTTTCTGTTTCATAAAAAAATACGATTTACTGAAGGAAAATTTACAAAATTGTAAAATTTTCTTACAGTTCTACTATACATATTTGTAGGTTTAATTAAATAGCACTTGTCATAAAATTCGACAATATTGTCACTTTTTTACAAATTTGTAGACTTGTAATGTTTATTGAATAGGGGCCTGGTGAGCGTGGCTTGTCAGTTTTATCAAAAAATCATGTAAAAAGTTTACAGAAGCTTATTACACGTTACACGGCAATTTAAACCCAAACGTCGAGGGAATAAAGTCAACATAATAAATTTTTGACAAATCCACGAAATTGGTGTCATTTTTCACGGATATTTCCCTTGAAGAAATGCAAAATAAATGCTTCTATGTTTATATGCGTTCACTGGATCCACCAAATAGCCGTAAGTATACCTATTCATCGCATTTGAATCTCAAAAAGTTCGACTGCGATGATTTCGATGAATTCTGTCGAGTAACTTGCTTTCGCCTTAGGTCATGGCAGATACAACAGGGGTCTCCTCCTGGCTTGTTTCATGGTAATCGTCGCCATGGGGATAGATATCTTCGGGCTGGGCATCATCGTGACGGCTGCCACCTGCGACCTGGGGATGACCCTTAGTCAGATAGGTGTTCTGTCATCAATGCCTTTTGCGGGTAATTTATAACTCTTATAACGTAAGAACAAAATATCCACAGAGTAGTCAAAGTTCTGAAGAGATTATGACTACCAAAATAACATTATTATGTTATTGCCATAAGCCCTGGTGAGAGCGCGGTGGTGTAGTGGTAGCACCCCTGCCTCACGATCCGAAGGTTGTGGGTTCAAACCTGGTCGCGCACCAATGAGCTTTTCGTTTCCAAAAAAAAAGTATGTGCCCAATGCCAGTGCTCTTAAACGGTGAAGAAAAACATTGTGAGGAAACCGGCATACCCTAGGACCAAAAATTCGAAGGTGTGTGTCATACGTTAGTATTCATATAAGCGGCGATGGGCTTGCAACCTGTCACGTACGGAATCCTAACAACTGTGTAAAATGTGGGCATGTACCAAATGTTATGTTCGGACGTGCCTCTGACTACCCTCTTTAGATATCCTCGATGATCTAAATCACTAGTCTAAGGAGATATCTACCGAGCCTGGGGATTACAGTCGTGATCATGTTATGTCATGCCATCCTAAAAGCTTATGAAAAGGCCCCAGAAGTTGGTTAAATCCACCCTTATGATTTCAGGTATCATAGTGATGTCATACCCCTGGGGGTACCTCTCTGACACGCGAGGCAGGAAGCTGGTGTTGATGTGCGCCATGTGCGGCAGCTTTGTCAGCGCAGCCTTCAGCAGCCTGGCGCCCAACTGGCAGACCCTGGCTGCCCTGCGCTTCATCAGCTCTGCTATGTTAGTATCCCATCTTATGTGCGTAATAAACACACACAATATGATCACGACTGTAATCCCCAGGCTCGGTAGACATCTCTTCAGATCTCTATTTAAGTGAGTACTTCCGGTATGCCGGTTTCCTCACGATGTTTTCTATTTTTCGCATAGAAAAACTCACTGGTGAGCGACCAGTTTTAAACTCACGACCAGGCCAGGGTACTACCACTACACAACCAGTGCTCTTAGCGTAATACTCCTGATAAAAACCAACCTCTTCTTTATCGTGGCACTATTTCTTTCTAACCAGTGCAGTGAAAGGGTTAAAGTGCGTTCTTTCTAGGTTCTGCGATATGCCGATTCGTTATCGCAGTTTCTCAATTTCAAGATTTCTGAAATCTCTGAGGTTGAACCAATTTATAATCTACAGTGCAGCATCCTGTTCAAGTGCCAATACCTAATTTGATAGTGTCAATCAATCATTTCAAATGTCTATCAATATTTTGATTGTTTCACTAGGTTTCTGGACCATCTCAAAAGACTAACCATTAGTTTAATAGTTTAATTGTTTATGGTTGGCTGGTTTCCAGGTCTAGTGCTGCGGAGTCAGCTACTTACGCGTTGCTGGGAGAGTGCTGCTGCAGCCGGGTCCGGGCACGGTACATGCTTCTAATGACCAGTGCTCTTATGCTAACTCCTACTATTTACTACGGTATGTACTCATACGTGGAAGGCACTGGTTTGCAATGTTCTTCGAGGTTTACAAATTATCAAGCTATAATTTTCAGTTGCTGGCTTTTTGATCATGAAGCTGAACTTTTCCGTCATATTTGTGGGCATCGACTTCCGACCCTGGCGGCTGCTGACCCTTATCATGGCATTGCCTCTCGGGCTTGGAGCCTTTATGCTGCACTTCTACCACGAGAGCCCTAAGTTTCTGGTCAACGTAGGCAGGAATGAGGAAGCCATTGAGGTCTTAAAAAAGATGCATGAGACAAATGGATCTTCCGATAAAGAGTTTTCTGTGAGTTTATTATCACCTCTAACTTGTGCATCGTCAACGTTGTTTTTATATATTTTGTAAGAAATATGAAAGAAGCAGCCCCATGTTCACTTAGCACTCGCGCCTCTGAGATGCACTTTAGTCCTTTCAACACACTGGGTATAAACATCTACGCCTCACCCACGACCTACCCTCTTGTTTATGTAACATAGTTTAAATTTGCAGGTAAAACAAATCTACCTCGAAGAAGGATGCAAGGAGGAAGTGGGAGTGTTTTCACTCCGGTCCCTCTGGACTCAGATAGCACCACTGTTCCGTCCGCCGTTGCTGTGGAGAACCCTGCTGTTGTATTACTTGACCTTTGTCATCTACATCGCGTAAGTTCAAACAATAGAATGCCAAGTTGTTTGCAGATTGATGATAATACATCTCATCATAGGCTAACGCAATCGGAAACAAACTCGCCAAGATGCATTGGTCAGCGTTTTAAGGCTGACTCTTTTTCTCTATTATCGAGGCAAATGACAAACGCAAAGAGATACCTATGCTTAGTAGCGGGATGAAAAGGGCTGATGATGATGATTAATGATAATAAAGGATAATCTATGAATTAATGTGAGTGAGAAACAAGGTCATCTAGATAATCGATACTGTTTTTGACTTCAGGAACAATAGCTTCGCAATAATTCTGCCAACGATATTCAACTTGTTCTTCACGTCATACGCGACGAGTGCTGCTGGCGCTGGCTTCTGTGATCTCTTCAGGATGAGCAGCAACGACACAGAGGATACCACAGAGGTACTGTAACGTTCCAAAATTACATTTGCTATGACTGACAATCAAATGACCTTAAGAACTTTCCTGTGGGATTTAAATTGGTATTTTATTTTCATCTTTAATATTTTCTAGCCTTCCTATAAGCAGCCATAAGCTTGCAGTCTCTCACTTATGGAATTTGAACTTGGCGAATTTGCAAAACGTGGACCTGTGCCAAATGTTAAGCTTGTTCATCCCTATCTCCCCTTAATCTCCCCCTATCTCCTCTTAAGTATGTATGTTCTCAAACATCTAAGTTAATTGGGTTCCAAAGAATAATAAACTGCATATCACAGTCGTGATCATGTTTTGTTTTATATCATATCCAGGCCACGGAGTGCAAGGGAATGATCAACGACAACACCATCTGGGCTGGCTGCGCACACGGCCTGTCATTCTTCGTACTCAATGCACTCATATCTCAGTGTGCAGGGAAAAGAAAAGTAAATATAATACTAGCAAAGTTTTGAAGTACGTTTCCAAAATCTAGGATCCAAAATTCAATTGCTAGTCAAGCCACCAGTGTGGTGAAAAGATTACGGTGCGCTTCAATATGGCTGTATTAGTGCACTTGATCCTGTCGTTGAACTTTTTACGGTTTCCTCACAATGGTTTTCTTCACCGTTTGAGAATTCTGGTAAAGCGCATTTAATTTTCACCAATGGAAAGTTAATTGGTGCTTATCAGATTCATACCTTAGAATCACTACCATTAAACTATCAGTGTTCTAGTTGTTTCCAAGAAACGAATAGTTTACCGGGCACATTTCATGGTATAAATAATAAGAAATGGTGACTTCCTTGCTATAATCAAAGCCTCAAAATCTAGGAGACCTATAAGACGCTCACTTGTTTTATTGGAGTCCGGGTATCCAGGAACTTTAACATGAATGGATTATGATGATGAAATGGACCTCAAGATATAAATTCTTTATTTCTTCAGTTATCATATATATCTTGGCAGGATAACAGCATCTACTGCCAAAAACAGGCGTTTATGCCAAATCGAGACCAGTTGCAACAGTCCTATAGAACAAATGGGAGTTACTGCCAGTTTGCTGCTCTAGCATACACAAAATACTTACAGAATCTTATTGATATCACGATGTGCTTTGTTCTCTTCCTGTTTATTATGTGTTATGTGTCTATGTCTATGCCTATGTCTATTTCTGTTACAGATCCTAACTATAGCTATTCTGGTGATAGCGGCGGCAGCGGCTGTCGGCATCGACAACACCGGCGAGCCTATTTCGGGGCTCATCTTATTCTACGTGTTCCTCACTACGGCTATGGTCTTCGGAGTAGTGTCCTCATACTTCGTGGACCTTTACCCTACTTCTTACCGGTATAATATAGTTACATTATGTAGTGATTATGTGGTCGGTAAAACATGTGATCTTCTTCCGTTTCCCTCTGTCATTCGTCATCTCAGAACTCACTCTTTTCTTACTCATATCATCTTTCACACAGTCCATCCATCTTTTCTTTGGCCTACCTCTACCCATTTACTTATCCATATTCATATCTACTACTCTTCTCGTCACATGACATTCATCCCTCCTCATAACATGCCCATACCGCGCTAACCTAATTACTCCTAATCTTTTACGTCACCGGCGCCACAAAAAAGAGTGATATCATGTCATTGACAAAAATGATGTCTGGTAGACGGTAACAACCGCGTGTGACAGCTATGATGGCTGCCACACACGCTACGGTTTAACGTAGATGCCTTCGTAGCGTGTATGGCTTACTTCACGTTAGTTGTAATCTATTTTCGGCGAGATTTGATGTTATCTCTTCCAATGGCATTTATGTCACTTCTGTTGTTCATCTGTTGATAAGTTCTCATCTAAATGATGTTTCAGGGGTATGGTAGCCTGCCTCGGCATGATGGTGGCACGGCTGAGCGCATTCGCTGGTACCAACATTGTGGGTACAGCTGTCACGCAAAGCTGCAGCACGGCCTTCTATGGAGCTGCGGGGCTTGTGCTTAGTGAGTGAGGGAGAAAGAACGATTTACCCGCCTACTTCAACCTACCCGCAAAGACTTTAGTTTCTTCCTGCATGTAATTGTGCTGATATATCTGGAAATAACAGTTTTTAATATAATTTGCAACTAAAAAATTGTAAACAAAACTTTTAATATTTTTTAACTTGTGATATTTGTAATTCTCTATTGTACATAGTAAAATATTTACAAGCGAGTCATTGAAAATATTCATGTACAAAGGCGAGCTTAATCCTAAAAGAGTTTTCTGCCAGCAAACCTTAAGAGACTAGGGAGAAGCTATACTTTAGGTACCTAGATAAAATGTGTAGGTACTTAGGTACTTACCTCAAATAAAATTTTAAAATAATATAATAAATTAACTTAATATACAATACCGATACTTTATATAGATTTATCTACTATCTAATTACAAAAATTATAACAATTTATTTACTTCACAGGCGGAGCGGTAGCGGCAGCGTTTCTACCTTCAGACAAATCACAAAGATGATGAAACCTTATCAATCAGTCATGTCATCTGTTCATCTGATGTCAGAGTTTTATAACATTTTCTTATTCGACGGTAACAAATTTACCCTCCAAATATGGTACTTAAAAGTAGCACAAAAATGGATCGATGACGAATTTACCCTAACCCCTCCAGAGGGCTTAATAACTTACGAAGCTTGTACTTCAATATTATAAATAACTGTTTTAAATTTACCTTTACCTCGTAATTATAAGCAGTGTTTTTTAGTCATAAATACGTAAAATATACACAGAGTACTTTACATACAACGAATCAAAGTGACCATTATAATTTTATTAAAATTATCTTATGTGATCTTGTTCCACATCTCGAATATTCTATTCAGTTTTGCTATTTATTTTTTCATATTGTGAGATAATTATTAAAACACCTGACGTAATCCGGCGAAGTAATGCAAGGTAACTTAGGTAAAAAAGCCATTTTGCGCAGAAGCAGTATAATTTATGTATATATCTATATCTATATAAGAGCTTAACCTGACTGACTGACTGACTGACTGACTGATTTATCATCGCCCAGCCGAAACCGCTGAAGCTAGAAAGCTGAAATTTGGAAGGTGGCTTCCTTTTATAACAAAACCACTCACTAAGGCGGGATTTTTGGAAATTCCACCTCTAAGGGGGTGAAAAAGGGTGAAAACGTTAGTATGAAACTTTTTAACGCGTGGAGTGATTTTCATGAAACTTTGTGTGTGCACTGTAAATGCAAAATAAATGGACACGTGTTTCAGGATTTTTCAATATAACCTTCAAAAAGGGGTCAAATGTGGGGTCAATTTTTGTATGGGAACTTTTTAACGGGTGGTGCGATTGGCCTGAAACTTTGTTTGTGTACTGTAAATGCAAAATAAATGAACACCTGTTTCAGGATTTTTCAATATAACCTTCAAAAAGGGGTCAAATGTGGGGTCAATGTTTGTATGGGAACTTTTTAACGGGTGGTGCGATTGGTCTGAAACTTTGTTTGTGTACTGTAAATACAAAATGAATGGACACGTGTTTCAGGATATTTCAATATAACGTTGAAAAAGGGGTCAAATGTGGGGTCAATGTTTGTATGGGATTTTTTTAACCTGGTGCGATTGGTCTGAAACTTTGTTTCGTGTTTCAGGATTTTTCAATAAAACCTTTTAAAAAAGGGGTCAAATGGGGGGTCAATGTTTGTATGGGAACTTTTCAATGGGTGATGCGATTGGTCTGAAACTTAATTTTGTGTTTTAGGATTTTTCAATATATCTCTAAAAAAGGGCATCAAATGGGGGGTCAATGTTTGTTAACGGGTGGTGCGATTGGCCTTTAACTTTGTTTTCTGTTTTAGAATTTTTAAATATAGGTAACTCTAAAAAAGGGGTTAATGTTTGTATGGGATTTTTTTAACGGGTGGTGTGATTTGTCTGAAACTTTGTGTACTGTAAATACAAAATGAATGGATACGTGTTTCAGGATTTTTCAATATAACCTTCAAAAAGGGGTCAAATGTTGGGTCAATGTCTCAATGGGTACTTTTTAAAGGGTGGTGCGATTGATCTTAATTTTGGTTTGGATACTTTAAATGCAAAATAAATGGAAACGTATTCCTGGATATTTCAAAATAACCCTCTAAAAAGGGTAAAATTGGGTGTAAAAGTTATTATGGGATTTTTTTATGATTTGTTTGAAACTCAGTTTAGTTAGATACCTACTTTAAGTGAACGAAGTCGCGGGCGGGACAGCTAGTATATATATATATCTACTACTACAAGTTACTTATTTGAATATTAATAAAACTTTATTTCAGGTTACTCATCTCTTCGAATGAAACACTTCGTATAATTATGATAGAACTTCACGTACCAGTAAGTTCGTTTAATCATAAATTATACTTGTGTTTCGTTCTCGAGATGAGTAACCTGAAATAAAGTTTTATTAATATTCAAATAAGTAACTTGTAGACTTTGAGAGTGAGCACCTAGGTAGGTCTCTACTTTGAGGAAATAGAAATGAAATTCATAAACTAATTATCAATTTATATATTTATGTTTATAAAATTTACCTTCTTATAATTAAATTATTTAGATAAGTACAATTTAATTGAGTAGTACCTTATTAATTTTATAATTTAATTTAGTATTTAAACATAATACTCGTAATTAGACTGTAATACATTATTCGTCTATAATCAACCTGGCAAAAGAATCATTTTGATTGCAAATTATAGTCCTATCATAGAACTTAGCAAATGTGGTAGATGTACCGCTCCAGCCCGCCGTTTTACGGATTGTATCGATATTGAGACCAAGGCGGCGCGCGCGCTACGTGCTTGCGTGCCGCGTACTATGTGCGCTGAATATCGATACATCTACTCCACATTCTTCTAAAGTCGACTTGATCCAGCGGCTTATTGATTGTGAACTAACTATCGCGTGTGGTTTCCTATAGCTAATAAAGAGATAGTGACAATTACCTCTTAGTTCTCTAGTTCTTATCAAATAAGAAAGGAGTGTGTTTGCTGGGCAAATTTCTGGTTTCTGTCTAAAAAATGGCAAATGTAAGGTTGGTTGATTACGGCCAACCCGTGAGGTTTTGATTAGATCCGGAATTTTAATATCTATATATGAATCAGTTTCTACTATGTTTCGAATATCTATTTTCGACAATGTCTGTACACGGTGTGCTGTTGTCAATGCCAGCAGTATTGTACATTTCAATTTTTTAGACAATTGTTCCAGTGATAGCCCCTCATTCGGGTATCGTATTGCTAATGTTTCTAGAACAAGAGATGTGTCCCAAGTAACGTCGTATTTTGGATTAGGAGGCTTTAGGCGAAACACTCCTTTAAAGAATCTTTTTATTCTATCATCATTAGACACGTTAGATCCGATCAACAGAGCTAATGCAGATCTGTATGTATTTAGCGTTCCGTACTGAGATCCAGTGTTGAACAGATATGTGAAAAAAGAAAGAATTGAAGGAATAGACGCTTCGTAACAGTTAAGACTATTCTCTTGAGCATAGTTAAACCAGCGCTTAAGGTAGACATCATATTGTTTGGTGGAGCTGG
Organism: Cosmorhoe ocellata; assembly: GCA_963675405.1. NCBI lineage: Eukaryota > Metazoa > Arthropoda > Insecta > Lepidoptera > Geometridae > Cosmorhoe > Cosmorhoe ocellata. The sequence continues at coordinate 10,891,409 of OY776253.1, read as the reverse complement.
TGGATAAGGATGCCAGCATAATGTCTATAGAGTCTGCGGGAGCGTCTCGTCGCAGTAGCGCTGCCCGCAGAGCACCCCGGCAACCAGGGTAAGGTTCATTTTGAAATTGTCTCGGCTGAAATGAGAGACGAGAACGTTTTCACAAGGTCGAAACGTTATAGTATCATTTACGAGTAAGCGCAAGAAAATTGGAAACCATGGTTGTGTTTCCCATAAAGGTACTACGAGTATTCCCTTTGCCTTATCTAAAATGATTTTTCTTAAGGTTTTCAATATTACTGAAATAGGCGGAAAGGAGTAAAAGAAGAATTTTGACCAGTCAAGGGTGAATGCGTTTATCGCAAAGGCATCTGGGTCCTTATGCCAAGAGACATATTTAGGGCATTTTTTTATTTATCCGACTAGTGGGTGGTTACGCCTTGATTCAGTATCTGCTATTGTGTTATCCTCAGATCGAATATATGAAGCGTAGATAAATATTTTTCGTAACTCGCACCATTGCCAGATATCTTTGGTGATTTTTGTAAGATGTGGGAACTGTACACCTCCCATTCTATTGACATAAGACACTGCGGTACAGTTGTCGATTCTGAGAAGTATTTGGCAATTTGTATAATTTTTGGCAAAGATCTTAACCGCAATGAAGGTCGCGAGCAGTTCAAGGTAATTAATATGCATTTTGCGTTCGTCATTAGACCACTGGCCACTGGCTGTCTCGTCACCACATGCTGCACCCCACCCCGTCGTTGAGGCGTCAGCGAATATTTCTATTTCATATTTATCTTCTAAAATTCGATGAACTGATTTATCTATTGTATTAATCCACCACATGAAATCCTCTTGTAAATAGTTTGGAATATACATTAATTTGTCATAATTATTATTATGATTTAAATTTAAATATTTACATCTTTCTAAATCTTTGGTGTAGAGCCACCCGTATTCTATGGCTGGGCAAGCCGAGACCAATAGTCCAATGATTTATGCAAACTACCGAATTGTACATACTCTAATGTGAATAAATTTTAATAATTCTTCTTTTATGCGTTTCCTTTTTTCTGGTGGTAATGAGACTTCAAATCTATGAGAATCTAGGATATAACCCAAATATTTACATTTGTTAGATGGTTGAAGGCTACTTTTTTCTTCGTTAATGATAAATCCTAATGAACAAAGTAATCGTTTAGTTGTTATTATATTATTAATGCATTCTTGGTATGTATATCCTATCAAGTTGATATCATCCAGGTATATTGTGGATAAGAATCCACTAGACCTTAGAAGTTTGACGATCGGTTTAGTTATTTTTGTAAATACGTCCGGAGCTGTGCTCAGACCAAACGGCAAGACGTTAAATTCGTATAATTCCATATAAATCTTAAATATTTTTTGCTTTCCGGATGAATTTTAATAAGATGGTAAGCATCTTTTATGTCCAACGTTGACATAAAGCAGTCTCGAGACATTAATTTTAAAGTTGTGCGAAAATCTTCGATTTTGAAATGTGAAGTGTTTATGAATCGATTTAATTGTTTCAAATAGAGTATAAACCTCATTTTGCCGTTCGGTTTGGGCCGCAGGAAAACATTCGATATGAATCGATTTCTACACGGTTCACACTTAGATATCGCTCCGGATGATTCTAGTTTATGAATGGCCTCGGCTACGAGTACCTTTTCCGAGTTCGAGTAGTTATGGATCGGAGGTGGATATAATTGTGACACAGGCTTCCAAAAAATAATTTTATAGCCTGGATCGATCCACGAAAGGATCGGGTGATCGTTAGTGATCAGGGTCCAGGATTTGTAAAAATGAGCTAGCTGTCCTGCGTATTTTACCTCGTCTAGGATCGCCTGCGCGCGGACTTCGGCGGCGGCGCGGCGGCCTGCGCGACGAGTCCGGGCGCGTGGCGCGCGGCTCCGGGGCGGCGGCGGCCTGCGCGACGAGTCCGGGCGCGTGGCGCGCGGCTCCGGGGCGGCGGCGGCCTGCGCGACGAGTCCGGGCGCGTGACGCGCGGCTCCGGGGCTGCAGGCGCGTTCCGCCGAGCTGTCGTCGGGTGCCTGCGCCCCACGACTGGGGTTTTCCAGTTTTTTGCCTGCGGCTTAAACTGAATTTTGAGCTCGGTCCCCGATTCGGTCACAGCTTTAGCCGTCCTTAAAGACTCTGTCAGGTTTTCGCCGAATAAAGATTTATCGATCTTTGTATTGAGCAAAGGTTCTTTCATTTCCTTTTTGAGTGAATATCCGGCGAGATTTCTTCGTGAGACAGAATCATTATATTGAGAATCACAAATGAGTCGAGCTGCGTCCATTAGACGTTTTATTTGAGCATTATCCTTTTCTGTGGCCTCCAGAGCGAGAGATCGCTTCTCCCATACAAGATATAGCTGCAGCGATTCGTTTTTGTCGGGATTCGATAAGTTTATCGCGTTTTGTCGTGTTCTCATTTAAAGCAACTTTAATTTCTGCGTTCAAGGTCGGGGCTCCGATCAATGTGCAATTCCCTGGGATGAGGTACTCGTCGCAAAGTTCCTTGCGGTTATCTTTATTTAAGCCGTTAGTGGCGATGTGATTAAAGCAGCAGCCAGTTCAGGTCGAATATCTTTTCCATATTCGACAGGAGCCGTCGGATCGTCACCAAGAATTTCCAGAATTTCTATGTCAAGACCCGGTTCTTCTGGAACACCGTCTAGAGGCGACCCCGGATCATATTCCGGCGGTTGCGTTTGCTCTTCTTGTGAGGTTGACAGCGCTGAAGGCGCTGGCGGCGGTGGCGCGGTGCAGGCGGCGACGGCGGCGCCGGCGTCGGCGATCTCGGTGTTGGCCGCATCGTGAAGTCTTCACGTTGTTGGCTCTCATCCGGAAATAGTATGGAATCTACTTCCGTGTCATCCCCCGGAGGACTCCGATTTAGCCCGTCTGAAAATATTTTTACAGACTTAGAACCATATATGTGCTATTTATTGTTATGGTGTAAGTAGGTGGTAAAGACCTATATGATAGATTTAGCACAGTCATTGCCGATCATTAAAAACATATCTTTAGCATAATAAAAATTATACGCTCGGATGGTCCCACAGACGTCCTTGTGCGTTAATTTTTCGGTTTTGAAAATCGATAACGATCATCATGACGGATAAGTTAAAATGATATGTTGAATGGTATACGCTCGGATAGTCCCGCAGACGTCCTTGTGCGTTTGATTTTAAAACTAATTTGTATGTAAAACATAGAAGTACGTACCGTTTGGTTGTTCCGGGAATTGCGAGGAATCTTCCGAAGATGACGAGATATTTCTTCTACGGCTTTTACATTTTCTCAAAAACTTTTCTATTTTTCTTAACTTTCTTGATACACTATTATCTTCATCATTTTTCCTTTTAGGCATTTCGAAACTAACTTCTGTAAAAACTGTACAGAAAATATTTAATTTTGAAGCACGAGCGGAGTGATTGACACTGAAATTACGAATGACGAACGGATCGGGAGATGACCGTGGATTGACCGCTGAGAGTTTTTTCTTTTTTTTAGCTACCCTCAAATTCAGTGGAGTGATGATAACTGGATCTACTACTACAAGTTACTTATTTGAATATTAATAAAACTTTATTTCAGGTTACTCATCTCGAGAACGAAACACAAGTATAATGCCGTTATCCCACGCCTTTATAACAATTTCAATAAAATATATAAGGCTAAAAAATTAAACAATAACGAAATTAAGAAACCTCTAATTACTTGGCTTAACGGAATTGATTATGAAGGCATTGAAAGCATGTTGAGTACCTTTAAATGATTCTATGTGTACCACACCTATACATACACGCTCATACACCCACCCTTACACCCTCACACACACCCTCACAATAGTAAAGACCATATTTATTTAATACGCGCTTATTAAATATATATATATTTTTTCTCTTAAATTAAATATCAGATTAGTTAAAACCTATATAAAATAGTATGCATAATTAATTATGATAATCTAGATGGGAGAAGCCACTGGCACCCGAAACACAGTTGTTAACTAGTTCGGGAGCCTATGGATTCAATTATTTGTTATGTAAACCTTTTATGCAAATAAATAAATTTATTTATTTATTTAACTTTAGGAAGGTCAAGATTAAAGTCAAAGCGAATGCGTTTTCGAAAACCTTTCTCTTGGGTTTATTGTAGATTAAAGTTATATGATACTGCGCCAATCGAAACTCAATTGTCTAAATAAAGCTTACCTGATTTGGATAAAACTTTGCTTGTGTAGCAGCAAGATAGGTTAATATATATATGTTGCTGCTATAGATGTCCTGATGATAAAAATTTAGATTTTTTCCTAGAAAATCTTGAGTTAGTGTTGGAACACTTTTTCAAAAAGAAATGTATAATCTGTGGAGATTTTAATGTTGACCTTTTAGTACTAAATAAGAAAAGCACAGACCTTATTACTCTACTGACATGCTACAACTTTAGACCACTTATCTCAAATCCCACTTTTATTCGAAATAATTCGTCGTCGTGTATTGATAATTTTCTCACAAACATTAACGAGAACTTAATAGTAGAATGTGAAGTGGATCATAATGGTCTTGCTGATGGACACGGTGCTTTGCTTTGCTCAATGTCACTGCCTCATGTAAATAAACATGCAAATACTGAACAGACTTTGCTCATTACACAGAGAATATTTAATAAAAATAATAGTGACAGCTTCAATAGAAGGTTTCAAGAACTGAATTGGTATGACTTGGGAATAAATTCATTTTTGAGTAATTTTTATAGAATTTTTAGGAATAGTTATAAGAAAGTAAGTGTCAAATTTAAAACTAACATTAAATCTGGAATAAAATGGGTCACAAAAGGAGTTAAAGTCTCCAGCAAAATGAAAAGATTTTTATGCTCTCATAGTGGTAATATCAATAGTCAAGGTTATCAGAGTTATCGTATTAAGTATGTCACGTTGTATAGGAAAGTTATTAGAATGGCAAAAAAGCTTGCAATACAAGAACAAATAATAAAGGCTAAGAACTCTATTAAAGAGATGTGGAAAGTAGTTAATAAACACACTAACAAATCAAATAAAATACGTTTCAAAAATATAACTTTAAAACATCATGACAAGTACCACGGTGAGCCAACGGCTGTTGCCAATATATTTGCTGAATATTTTGATTTCAGTAATATAACTCAGACTGGGGAGAACAGCAAAGCAATTTCTTTTTTACAACAATATACAGTTAGGGTTATCAATGAAATGAATTTATGTGAAACTGATGAAAAAGAAATAGAAAAAATAATCAAGAAGATGAGTAATAAAAAGTCATGCGGCTACGATGAAATACCTATCAGAGTTTTTAAAGATCATGTAAAAGTTGTTTGTGGACCATTAGTATATTTTTATAATAAATGTTTATCTGAAGGTATTTTCCCGGAACAGTTAAAGATAGCAAGAATTATTCCAGTTCATAAAAAAGGATCAAAAAGTGAGCCTAAAAACTATCGTCCCATTTCTTTGTTACCTATTCTTTCGAAGATATTTGAGAAATTATTAAAAACTCGTTTAATGTCACATCTTACTCTAAACGGAGTCTTAAATCTGAAGCAATATGGTTACCAAACTTCAGTGGGAACTGCTGACGCTGTTAATGCATTGGTAAATGACGTTGTTACTAGGTTAAATCAGAAAAAAAAGGTATCTGGTATTTTTCTGGATTTGAGCTCAGCTTTCGATACCGTAGACCACACAATTCTAATTAAAAAACTCGAACACTATGGTATAAGAGGCACATCCTTGAAACTGTTTTCGTCATACCTTTACAATCGAAAAATGTATGTTGAAGTCAAGGATAAGATTAATGACAACCAAGTTAAAGATTTCAAATCGAAAATGACTAATATTTTGACTGGAGTACCTCAAGGTTCCATTTTGGGTCCTAGCTTGTTTATAGTTTTTACAAATGACTTGATAGATTATATGATTAATATGGTTCCAGACATTGAATTAGTGGTGTATGCAGATGATACGAATGCCATAATTAGTGCTGATGACATGCTGGCACTTAGAATTAAAATGAATGACTCGATGGCGGCCTTAAGTCAATGGTTTTCGGCAAATAATCTGATTATAAACGTAAAAAAGACAAATGTTATGTTATTTAAGACTACTTCAAGAAATAAAGACTGCCTAGATACTATACTGGGTAATGATATTGTTAAAAACGTACAAACAGTTAAATTCTTGGGTATACATATAGATTCGTATCTTAGTTGGAAGAATGAGCTTGCTAGTATTGAAAGCTCCATTGCATCAGCATGCTATGCTTTGAGGACATTACGAGATGAGGCAAGTATTGACCAATTAAAGTTAGTCTACTACGCGCTTATTGAATCAAAACTTAGATATAGCATTCAGTTTTGGGGGAATAGTTACAAATATAATGGAGAAAAAGCCTTTATCTTACAAAAACGTGGTATTCGAACCATTATGCGTATCCCTCAGACCGTTTCTTGCAGGGATTATTTCAAAAGGTTAAGTATTCTTACAGTACCTAGTCTATATGTGCATGTACTTCTTAGTTTCCTTGCTAAATACTTACCGGTTTATGAAACAGAGAAAGAAAAGGAAGTGAGGTTGAGCACTAGAAATAAGAATATTAAAAATACAGTCCATCCCAACCTAAATATCATGAAGCACAGTTCTAACTACCAAGCTGTGGAAATTTTTAATAAGCTACCGACGGAACTAAAAGAAATTATTCATCAGCCTACAGTATTTAAAAATAAATTGAGGATCTTTTTACTAGATTAATGTCTATATTCTTTGGACGACCTGTAGTAGACTTGATCGTTTGGTATCGTTTGTCAATCACCTACTTTAGGTACTTATTAGTTTAGAAAAAACGTTTTTTATAAGTTGACATTGAAATGTAGTGAATTACTTACTTTTATTTTTGTTATTTTAATTTTAAATAAGGACTACCTAGTTTTCAGGTTAAGACATTAGACCTGGTTAGTAGCTTAGTGGTAAGTAATAATTTTTGATGAAATAAGACTGACATATTTATATTTATATTTTATTTTTTATTGTTAATAACTAGTTTCAATTGATTTTAATAGATTGTTGTAATGCATGTTTTAATTTTATAATACTTATTTTATTTTTAAGCCTTTCCGTACACAATATTTTTGTTTTTGGAAATAAATGAAATGAAATAATGATACAGCATCAGTCACGGACCAGACCTGGGGCCTTACCACGAATTCATAATACATTACCGAATTAGTATTACATTGTTATTTTGTACTATGACATAAGCAAATTGTATGGATGTAGTGACGTTTCTATAATAGAATCGTTACGGAATCGTTCTGGAAGACTTCGTGGTAAGGCCCCTGGATGAGGTTGGCGACGGATCCAGTAGTGGATGAAATCTGGTGGTGGTTGATGATGAAGAAAGAAAAAAGAATGGTTTTGTATATCAGAAGAAAAACAAACATGATCACGATTATAGTCCCCAGGCTCGGTAGATATCTCCTCAGATCTCTAGTGTCTTAGATCTTTGAGGATATATACAGGGTGTCCCAAAAATTAGTGTCAAGCGAAAGTCCAGAGATAGAACACCCCTTGGGGTACCCGAATCACCCCCATGTATGTTCCGCGATTTTCTATAGTTTTCGAGTTATTAATTTTTTTCCGAATTTTTGAAAATTTACGACTTGAACAACTTAAAACATTATTACAAAAAAAGTAGAAAACTTTCTTGAGTTTTTTTTTTTTGCTACTGAATTGTTATGAGTTGTTCTTTTATGCATAAAATAATCAGTTACATGATTTTGATGAAAACTATGAAACTTGTTGTTTTATTTCATAAATTAAGCTAAACTAAATAAATAAAACCTTCAAATATTAATGAAATCTTACTTTCTTGCAGTCCTTTTTGGTTAGTTAACAAACAAATTATGCTTAGGAATGATAAAATGGCCAAAATCAATTTTTTAATCAGGTTGCTAATTTTAAGAATTTTCCACCTCACCGTCTTTGAAGGTCGATTTTAGCAAAAGTAGCCTATTAAGTACTACTTTTTTTTAATGATTATGAAAGCTGAGAGTCTGGAAAATTCTTTAAACTTATTTAAGAACCATGAAATCACATTTTAAGATTTTTAATTTGAAGTTGAAAATTTTAGTCATATTTCACCGAATGTAATTATTTGACCTTACACAAACATTTTCATAGTTTTCATCAAAGTCACGTAGCTGATTATTTTATGCATAAAAGAACAACTCATAACAATTCAGTAGCAAAAAAGAAATCTCAAGAAAGTTTTCTTCTTTTTTTGTAAGAATGTTTTAAGTTGTTCAAGTCGTAAATTTTCAAAAATTCGGAAAAAAATTAATAACTCGAAAAGTATAGAAAATCGCGGAACATACATGGGGGTGATTCGGGTACCCCAAGGGGTGTTCTATCTCTGGACTTTCACTTGACACTACTTTTTGGGACACCCTGTATAAGGGGGTAGTCAGAGGCACGTCCAAACATGATATTATTTGGCACATGACCACATTTTGCACAGTAATTATAGTATTCCGTACTTGACAGGTTGCAAGCCCATCGCCGCTTATAAGAATACTAATCTATGACACACACCTTCGAACTTTTAGTTCTAAGGTAGGTATGCCGGTTTCTTCACGCAGTTTTCCTTCACCGTTTAAGAGCACTGGAATTGCGCACATACATTTTTCAAATGGAAAACTCATTGGTGCACGACCAGGTTTGAACCCACGACCTTCGGGTCGTGAGGCAGGGGCGCTACCACTACACCATCAGTGCTCTTTCAGAAGAACCCTCAGGTATAACCAAAAACGAACAGATTCGCCCTATACAGATACCTACATTACGTTATAAGGTCATCTCTGTCTGGATGCTCTGGTCCTGTAGGTCTACCATGAGTTTTCACAAACTACACTCGCTAGCGACTGTAGTTTAAAAAATGTATGAAAACTTGGTACAGTACCTCTAGCGGATAGCTGGGTACTAAAACCTCACGTAGCTAACTATCCTACGTCACAGTGTACTACAGCGACTGCAGTTTGCGCTCATAATTTGCTTACAATTTGGTACCATGAGTAACAGTTTTGACAAATGTCATGCATGGTAACGTACTATTACTACTGTAGTAACGTCGGCTAATCTAAATGTGACAACTCATGGTAGACCTACTGTTTCAAGGTCAAGTTAATAAAATTATAATAAAAAATGATCCTTCCACCTCACAAATAAACATTAGAAGGATATTTTTTGCCTTTGTAGTTTTATTTCCAAACCAGCACAAAAGAATATAACAAATCAAATGCAGAAACAAACTAAAGATGTGGAAGTAAAAAACCTCATTTTAAATAGGAAAGACTTCTATTCCCGAATATACAGATAAGTAGGTAACTGTTTCATTATGTATTTTATAATATAGATACATTCTGTAGTATTGGTAAGTACCAATATTGTAAAAAATTAAAAATAATGTTAATTATTTTCTTGTAACGAACTTACATTTTTAATTATAAGGATCCATTTTTTTGTGAAATGAACAAAGATTGCACACCTCTGTATGATTTGTTACAAGCTGACCTTAAAGGCGCGGGCCCACCGCGGCGCACGGAGAGGCTACGCACGTGTATTAAGCTTCACTTTGTAAGAAAATGTATGTGTCCGTGCAACCCACGGAGAGACTACGCATGAATTGACGTTATTGATACACGCATGGCTTGCTCCAATAGGCGGTTACATAGCTTAACGCTGTCAACGTGGGTCTACGTTTCCACTGGAGTACACGAATATGATCCACGACTATGTACAGCTCGTTTATCGCAGCGTAGTTTTTTTAAGCCCGTGTCCGTGGATTGCAGTGGCACGTGCGTAGCCTCTCCGTGTGCCGTGCCACACTATACATAGTCGTGGGTTCATATTCGTGTACTGCAGTGGAAACGTAGAGCCACGTTGTCAAACAAATTAATACACGCAGCTAAAATGCGCTGCGTGCCCGTGCACAGCATGCGCTGCGGTGGACCCGCGCTTTAAGCGCTTTAAGGTCGTGGGTCATATTCGTGTTCTCCAGTGGGAACGTTGACCCACGTCGACAGCATTGAGCTATGCAACCGCCTATTCGAGCAAGCCACGCATGTATCAATGACGTCAATTCATGCGTAGCCTCTCCGTGGGTTGCAGTGGACACAACCACATACATATTCTTACAATGCGAAGCTTAATACACGTGCGTAGCTTCTCCGTGCGCCGCTGTGGGCCCGCGCCTTAAAGATTGCGTATATCCATTGTGAGTTTTGACTGTCTCATAGCACGTCGTCTAGTCCGTAGGCACAATTATCATAGGTATGTTAAAATCAAGTTTAAATAAACTTATTATCGATCTGTAAAGTTATAAGAACAGAGTTTTTTAATAAGTTGCGTGTTTATTTGGAGGAGATATAAGGATGATGCGGTATTCATAGCACAGAATAATTATACTAGTTATTAGCTGTGGTACTCGTACATTTAGGTAAGTGCTATTTTTTATGGCCCATAAAAATAAAAATTATAGTTAAAATATTTGTGTTTCTAAAAAAACAAATTATGTAGGTTAATGAATATTCAAATTCAAAATATATTTATTCTTTAAAATGACAGGGATCATTTTGAATCGTCTTACATGCTAGGTTAGTCTAGATGCGAATTCCAGTCCTATCCCCAGTCCGAAAAGAACTGTCAAGAAACTCGTTGGGCCCTAGCGCTTTTTTTGTATGATCCTTGTTAATTTTGTTAGGGACACATAGCAGAGTTGGAGCTGCTTCATCCCAAGCTTTTTTTATCATCTAATATTTATGTCATCGAATATTTGGAAGTACAAAGTAATTACTGTGTCTATGTAATTATTATGTAAAATTTTGGTATTTATAAAACTATTTTAAAGATTATAAAAACATTATAATAGATCAGTGCCTGGTAAACCATCTCTAAGAGCTGTCTTATAGAAAACAAATTAGCTACCTACTTTTAATATTACATCAGACCTTTTGTATAATTTCCAACTAATGCTTTTTCATGACTTTCAGAGAACACGTTGCATACATTATTTTGAAAAGAAGCTAGGTACTTATAATAATAAATCATGGGAAAATCTAAAAAAATCAAACACCATACAAGTAAAAGTAAGCCTTCCAGCCTACCATTTCTATTTTTTTTTATTTTTATTATTTTGTTTGTGGTGCTGGTTTTCCCTAAATAAATAAATAAAAGTATGTACTTACCTTCAGTTTTTACGTACTCGAAAAATACAATTCAGTTTAACAATAGGTTATTATTACACCTTACATTATGATTAACTTTAGTGCAATTTTTTTTTTTTTTTCAGAATTACTTTTATACTTCTTACTTGGATTATCACTAACTGTCGTGCCGTTAATATTCCTTTTCGTCAACCCTATACAGATGCTCGTTAACTTCGTAAGTTTTTTTTTTTTTTTTTTCATTACCAGACTTAAGTGATTCATAATTAAGTGACTTAAGTCAGACTTAAGGTCGTAGCACACATATCAACTCGGAAAGAAATCGTCATTGTATCGTCTTGCTGTCAGTCAGGCGTCAACCTAACGTAAGCGAGTTACCAAGCGATCAGCAGCTCAGAGTCGACTCGGCTACGGCTAGGCGACGCCGCGCTTATGCTCGCCGGCCGCTGGTCGATGGCTAGGTAGGGTGCATGACAGCACGTTCGTCATGGCAGCGCAGGCTGCGGTGCGGGGCGTAGACGAAGAAACGTAAGCTAGGGTACGGAGAGCCGTAAAATAGCGTACGGTGAGACGTAAGCGCGGGAACGGCAAGTCGACCACGCACCACCGTTCTTGATTCGTGAGCTTGTCCCGAGGTGAGGCGATTACGTTAGGATTCCGATTAGTGTGCGTTGCAGTAGGCAGTTTCATACAATGAATACTGAACTGCTAGAGTTGATACGGTTACGTTCCGTTTATGAGTTGATATGTGTGCTATGACCTTTATACATAAGTGAACTCAGGTCAATACCCACAAAACATCAAATCTCGATGACGACCAGTTTTGTAGCACCGCCCGTATTTCTACCCGACTGCGAAGCGAAAGAGGGTAATGTGTTTGCGATGTATGCATGTATGCATTATGTATGTTTGTATAATATGCGAGTTAATTTGGCTGTCGCTGGAGCCAAAACGGCTAGACAGATTTTGACAAACGAAGTGTCATAGAATAATAATTCATCTAGATCACAAAAGTGACATAGCCTTTACAGAACATAAAAAAATCTAATATGGCAGATGTACTAAGCTATTTTCATTACATATATTTTTATTAACATTAAGTTGGGATTTTTTAATTTTTTGCAATAAATACTAGTTTGTACAAAACATGAGATTTTTTTTAAAATAGTGCCTCTACTAATCCCTGAAATATCTTCAAGGATCTGCGAGTAATTGTAAATCTAAAGAGAAGTAGTTTTGTTCAATAAAAAATACAATGATCATTATGAAACCCTTTATATACTATATTAATTAAAATAGATGCCATTTCCAGTCTATCCCAAGTCCGAGAATTGACTGTGATGAATTATTTTATGGTTATCAGGCGTCCATTTAATAATATAAATATACTACTGTGCTCTCTAATTAACTATGGGTAATTTAAGACCCAGAATACTCGTCAAACTATTCCTTACGTAAAATGTACAAAAAAAGTGACATAGGTCCGTATAGCAACGCGGCTCTCCGCGGAATCAGACATAGCACCAAGCGAAATACCCAAATGACAAATAGAGTGTAAATAGAAAGCGACAATTTATAAAAAACATAAATATGTTCAAGTAAATATGTTCAATAAAATACTGTTTTGGATAAATTAGGGAATTTCTGCATTTTCAGAGGTGTTTTTGACATGGTTTTTAACCAAGGTTTTCTAACTAATTCGTGTTTTAGCTCCGGTTGATTTATCACTTACTAGGTGGTTGCCCGCGACTTCGTCCACGTTGTTTTGTATAAAACAAAGAAAACAAATCAAAAACCAAGAAAACCGTTCTGGAGTTATAAGTGTTCGAACCAACCCGTCTTTTTCTATGTAATCTAACGCCTGTTTCCCGACGGGGTAGGCAGAGACCACGGATCTCCACTTGCTACGATCCTGACATACTTCTTTTGCTTCATTCACTCTCATTAAATTCTTAATACATGCGCGTCGGTTTGGGGTACTCTGGACCTGGCTTTTCTCTTAAACGTCCCCAATTTGATCAAGGTACCTACGTACGCCGAGGTCTTCCCCTTCCAACTGTCCCATTCACACTCTTCTTATACAACTGTTTCGTCAATCTCCCTTCATCCATCCTTTCTACATGCCCAAACCATCTTAACATACCCTTCTCAATTTTTATCACTACGTCTTCTTTCACTCCACAACGTTCTCTTATCACGCTGTTCTTCGCTCTATCATTCAAAGTTAAACCACACATACTTCTTAGAGCGCTCATTTCCACTGCATTTATTCTACTCTGATGCTTCTTCTGCCATACCCAACTTTCGCTACCATACATCAATGTCGGCACTAACACTCCAAAGTGCACAGCCAGACCTGCCTTTTTGGACACGATCGACTGCTCATAAATGTGTGAAGTGCCAGTTCACACTATTTCCAGCATTCACTCTCCTTTCAATATCGTCATCATGTTTTCCATCTCTTAAACAGCGTACCCAAATATTTAAACTCTTTCACTTGTTCCACTCTTTTTTCTATGTAGTATTAAAACCAATAGTGTCCATTTATTTTGCAATTCATGTACTTATCTAATTTGTGTTTCAAACTACTATCACACCTCTCGTCAAAAAGTCCTATAGGTATAAACTTTCATACCCCTTTTTTCCATTTGTGAGGGCTATTTTTGAAAACCCTTTTATATGTGTTCATTTATTTTGCATTTTAAGTATTAAAACCGAGTTCTCATCAAAAGAACTTTGACACCCCATTTAACCCTTTTTGAAGTGTTATTTTGAAATACGTGTCCATTTATTTTGCCTATTAAGTATTTAAACCGAGTTTCAAACAAATCACACCACTCGTTGAAAAAACTTTGACACCCCATTTAACACTTTGATGAGGGTTATTTTGAAAAATCTAGATACACGTTTTAAATTATTTGGCATTTAAAGTATCCAAACCAAGATTCAGAGCGATTGTACCACCCGTTAAAAAGTTCCCATATAAACATTGAGCCCCCATTTTACCCCTTTTTAAAGGTTTTATTGAAAAATCTTGAAACACGTGTACATTTGTTTTGTATTAACATTACACACACAAAGTTTCATGAAAATCGTACAGCGCGTTAAAAAGTTTCATACAACCGTTTTTAGCCCTTTTCACCCCCTTAAAAGTGGAATTTCCAAAAATCCCGTCTTAGTGGGCGTCTACATACCAAAACAAATAGAGTTTCGAACAAAGCACACCTCTCGTTAAAAAACGATATATACGTTTTAAATCATTTTGCATTGAAAGTATCCAAACCAAGATTCAGACCGATCGTACCACCCCTTAAAAAGTTCCCATATAAACATTGAGCCCCCATTTTACCCTTTTTTAAAGGTTATATTGAAAAATCTCGAAACACGTATACATTTGTTTTGTATTTACATTACACACACAAAGTTTCATGAAAATCGTACAGCGCGTTAAAAAGTTTCATACAACCGTTTTTAGCCCTTTTCACCCCCTTAAAAGTGGAATTTCCAAAAATCCCGTCTTATTGCTCGCCTACATACCAAGACGAACACACCCTCCAAATCTCAAGTCTGTACGACCGGCGGTTTAGGCTGTGCGTTGTATCTATTCAAATCAGTCAGGACTTATCCTTTTATATAGTAGATATCCTTGAGTATCGTGTAGTTCAATTTCAATGTAATCTATTAAGCGGTAATATAATGATTAGGGTTGCAATACTTGCAATTTTCAAAATTCTGGGCCTTGAGACCATACTCTACCTTTTCAATTGATGAACCAAATAAAGTTATTATTATTATTATATTATTATTATTTACAGCGCTTGCGCTTAGCGAACGGAAGCCTAATACACGAGGTGATGCTGCAAGAGAT
The DNA here is from genome assembly GCA_963675405.1 of Cosmorhoe ocellata. Taxonomy (NCBI): domain Eukaryota; kingdom Metazoa; phylum Arthropoda; class Insecta; order Lepidoptera; family Geometridae; genus Cosmorhoe; species Cosmorhoe ocellata. The sequence goes on along the minus strand of OY776253.1, from coordinate 10,876,268 downwards.
AGAGGGCCCCAAGTTGTACATGTACCTGATGAACATCACCAACGCGGACCAGTTCCTATCCGGAGACGACGGCACTCTGAAGGTGGAAGAAGTTGGACCTTTTGTTTACCAGTAAGTTGACTTTATAGACACCAAGATCAAAAAAACTTGGAGGTGTCAAGGGACACTCGGATGGAACGAAGTTCCTTTCCTTGCTTTCTATGAGAGAGAGAGAGAGAGATGGCACCTCGTATCTACAACCACTTACCTACTTGCATTAAAGATAGCAGTACTATTCATATTTTTAAACACAAATTAAAACAATTGTTAATTAAGAAGGCCTATTATAATGTCAATGAATATCTGATGGATAAATTCTAGATGAGACAATTTACTTATTGATTAATTAATGTCGATATTGACCTTGTTTATATACATCTATCGTGACTTTGCATGCTGTAAAGCTGATCATGGCTGTTCCCATTCTATTTTTTTATTTAACATCCCTGTAACCCATGTTTCGCAAAATAAATGAATTTGAATTTGAATTTGAATTTGAATTTGAATTTGAGAGACAGACAGAGAAACACGCGCACGCCGCACGGCTTACAAATTATGTAGCAAAAAGTGTCGTTACAACTTTTCGTGAGATTTTTTTCCGTCTAGCCCCCTTTCACAACGCGCGATAAAGAACTTCGTTCCAATAAAATACAGAGGTATAAACAGTGCTCCAGCAAAACAAAGCTGCAAGTAAAAATAAGCACCAATATGTCTTATACATTATTACATTATAGAATCATCACCAAAGAACATTATGGATAATTTACAGAATAATATTTTTAAGTGTTATATGTTAGATATAGTTTTGGCGACAAAAGACAGCCCTGATGAACCCCTAATATGAATATATGATTACTATTTACATAGAATACTAAAGTATGTAAATAGTATTCATATATTCATATTAGGGGTTCATCTTGTTGCTGGTTGCTGAATGCTGATACTCGTATATTTAATGATTTCTTTTATAGCACCTGTGCTATAAACCGAAATCATTAAATATAATCAGCAATCTCATTTAGCAAGGTATAAAATATATAATATTCGTATATATATTCCAAATTAAATAATAAACATTATTTATCATATCGGAGAGAAAACAAAAAAAACAAACCTTATCGAATGCTTTAGTGTTCTCTAGGTAACTGCTACTACGTTTATTTATAGTATGATCTTCCATAACTACAGATAGACTTTAAACTTTATGATATAACATGTTAACGTATGATGATATAATTTATAGAGAGTACCGAACGTTTGAGGACTTGGAGTTCAACACAAAGTCAAACACATTGCAGTTCACACCCAAGCATCGCACTGAGCTCATTCTCGAAGACTCTATCGGAAGACCAGAAGACTTCTTCCTTGTCATGCCAAACGTAGCGCTCTTGGTTAGTATTCTGTTCGCTGATGAGTTTAATACCTACATAATTAACTTAAGTTTTAAGTTCAATAATACATTCTAGTACCATCCTATGTAATACTTATTTATGCAAATAACTTCTTGATGTTTTATTCTTGATATTGAAATGAAGCTTGAGTCTAGAATTTACTAAAATCATTATACCTTGATGCAGTCAGCCGTACACATGCTCAGCAAATATCCCTACTTCATCGGGCAGATCTTCAAAGTCCTTATATCAGGCATGAAACTAAAAGCCTTCCCCAGGATCAGTGCTTACAAATACATGTGGGGCAACACAGAGCCCTTAATAGCTTTGACCAACTCTGTGGTACCTGGTCTTATATATTACAATTCTACGGGTCTGCTATCGCGAGTAAGTATTGAATCATTCACATTGAAATATTCTTTATTTAAATGAAGTAAGTACCTTCATTAAATATAAGTACCTGGGTGACCGAGCTTTGCTCGTTCTTTTGGGGTAAACGACGTTTTCTAAAAATGAATTCTAGCTAACTAGATCGATTTATCACCCCCGAAACCCTCTGCATACTAAATTTCATGAAAATCGTTGGAGCCGTTTCCGAGATTCAGATTATATATATATATATTATATATATATATATATATACAAGAATTGCTCGTTTAAAGGTATAAGATACTAAGCACAAATCAACCCTTAAATTTTTTTATACATATTATTTTATACATAATTATTCATTAGCATTATTTTGTTCATTGACTGTAATTATATAGATAGATAGATAAAGAATTTATTTACAAAGCATATATTTTTTTTAGTTCTATGATGTAGACGCAAAATACAGATTGACTGTGGATACATCGGATTTGAATAAATTCCAATTAAAGACAGTAAAAAGGTTTCCGATCAACAACAAGTTCAATTCAGCAACGATGATCGAAAAGTAAGTTACTATCTCACCATCTGTAGATTTGCCGTCATCTTATTACCATCATCAATGGCAACTAAACCGGGTATAGGTAGTTTTATAGAGCAAATTCACTATTTTGCCATACTATTGGAAGAGATAAGTAGCATGGTATCAGGGATGTAATAATAATCCCCGAGAAACTTATTTCTTTTATCACACCCCATTGATCATTACTCGCTTTATCTGCCACTATCCTGAAGACCATCGTTTTAAGATTCATCACTTTCACAGCGTCTGTGACACAACAAACATGTTGATATCAATTCTGAAATCTTTTCAGCATACAATCCTACAACAACACATACGAAGGTGTAATTTTCCCCTCAAAAATGACTCCCGAGATGCCCATAAATATATACCGCTATAGTATCTGCAAGACCTTGGCACTACGCTACAATGGCACTAAGCAGATGGAGTATGGCTCGAAGGCTTTTGTGTACCACTTTGACGATAATACTTTCAAGGATCGGCAAATGTGCAATACGAAGGGATGGTGCCCCGGTGGAGTCTTGGATATTTCTACGTGTTATTACGGTGGGTGTATCTGCTAGTTTCTTCGCCGTTCTTTTCAGGCTTGGCAAACTGGCACCTATATTCACCCATATTGACTATAATTATCTTGCTTTTGACCCGACTTTGCCTCTTATTGGATAAAGAGATTACTCAGTTTTTTGTTTAACAGGGTTTCCACTTGCATTGTCAAAAGGGCACTTCCTGGACGGAGATCCGAAATTATACGAAAAAGTTAAGGGTTTGAAGCCGAATAGGAGTCTACATGACTCCAAAATTATTGTGGAGCCAGTAAGTTATCTAAATACAGATAATTGGGGATTTTTTAGAAAAAGACCAGGACAAGTGCTTCTTCTTCATTATTTCTACGAGTATACTCTCTAAAACCAATTTCCAATTATTCATTAACTTAAAAGAAAGAAGGATTAACAATATAGCAGTTTATTTTTGAAGTAAAACTTCGTTACGCACGCTTGACTTGGGGAGTAAGCTGGTGAATGCGTGACGAGAGCTTTGGTCCCATAATTTTATTCCGGTAGGATTGTTACTTTCCTAAAAATCCAATATAGCTACCGCAACGTTTTAATGAAAGATTTCACTTCTGTTTTATGTTCCACAAAAAAAAAACAGTTATTAATTTAATGATTATGAATAACATAGATGTTCAAGCTCAATAAACTCGAGGTTTTAAAATTTACAGCACAATAATTGCGATTAAGGTAGTAAGTGTACATAGCGAGTATAACGGTTTTTAACTTTTGTAAAAAACTTACTGTATTTCAGAATATTGGGATGACATTAGAAGCTTCCACGTCAGTGCAGTTGAATTTGGCACTTGGAGACATGAGCTTGCTGAAGGAAACCAAAAGGCTGAGTGATATGTTCATACCTGTCACAATCACTGTCCTTGTAAGTTGGTATTTTAGCTCAATTATTTTCCTACTTCGAGGTTTAATGGTGCAATGTGCTTCAGTTCCGAGTATTTTAGTGTCATGCTTGATAATTACTATACTATAGTGATGGACCCATAACACAAGCTTTGAGTAGCTTACTTTGGGGCTAGGTGATGCTGTGTGGACTGTCCAGCATTATTTATTTATTTATGGCCAGCTATAAAACTACCTACATTTTGAAGAATCGCATTTACCACACTCAATAATTAAAATTATCCCATTGAGTTTGACGATTTTTGTGTCACTCCACAAAAAAGTTAAAGACTTATATTACCTACAATACGAACAGTAGGTAATAATCCTATATTTTTTTGCCTCTACCTTTATTAAACAATCATGAGCTTTATACATGGTTGCAGAGCTGTGCAGCGTAAATCCAGATATAGCATTGCGTTTACACAATAACATGACGGGTGACATTGATCCGTGATACAAGGTCAAAATATGAAAGTGAACGCCATTTCGAAAACCCTTCTTTTTGCACTATTATACGACGTCAATTTTAATTAAACATTAATTACAATTTGTTTAATTGGTGTAATAACGTTTATGTCACTAAGCATACACGGGTAGTACTGGATGTAGCATTGACTCGCGGAGGTCTTAGCTTATGTTCTCAATATTGTCACGTCTTTGATAGCTCCCATCAGTCAAGTCAACAAACGCATCATCTTTCTGCCCTTTTCCCATGTTATGTAGGGTTAGCACAACATGTAATCTTCTTCCATTTTCTTCTGTCATCTTTCATCTCAGTACTCACTCCTTTCTTACCCATGTTATCTTTCACACAGTCCATATATCTTTTCTTTGACCTACCTCTTTCCCTGTATCGATCCACATTAATTATCTAACACTCCTCGTCACATGACATTCATCTCTTCTTATAACATGCCGACACGTCAACAAACACATGGCGTTGATATTTTTATTAAGACTGGTTTGGAACATTCAAAAGCAAGCTTTTTTTTTCAGAAACCTCCCCGTATGCGTGAGGAAGCGAAGAATATTCTTCACCTGATGTATACTACTGGGCCGTATGTGATCATTTCAGTTCAGGTGATCTGCGCTATACTCGGGATCATGCTACTCGGGTACTCCACCAAGGCGATGTACTGGTTCCTGAGACACGATCACCAACATACAGTACCGAGTAATAAGAGCTCGATAAAATCACAAGCGCCACTTTTACATTAAAAAGTATTAACAGGACATGAAATCATGGTATTTTTCATTTAAAATAAATATTATTTTAATAATAATGTTTATTGATAACTTATTTATAGAAAAATACACTAATGTCTATACAGTTCACAGCACAGGCCGTGCAGGCCGCGTGCTTTTCGGGAGTATTATACACAGGAGGCCAGCCGCTGAAATAGACATAAATAGATTAGTACCTAATCGCGTGTAATATGAGCTATGAGTAAAAAACAAATAAGGCCCGAATATCGGTTCTTGTAGGTTCCCATAGATTCATTAGGTACCTACACATCGGCTTGTGTATAATACAGAACTTAATAAGATACTTACTAATTAGGAAGGTTCCAAACATGTAGATGGGCACGACACAATGCTGGTCCACCAACGCTCCAAACACAACGTTACCAACGATGGCGCCAATCCGACCACACATCACGGTGACTGCCATAGCCGTAGCCCTGTGTTGTAAAACAAGTGTTAGTTTACGGATGTGTGAAATCCTGTCTGTTAATAATATTATAGTGATATTTATCATCAAGGTCAGGTATAGACAGACTGTGGTTCAATACAGAGTGATTTATCTATTACATTACTTACGCCACTTTAGTCGGGAAGATCTCGCAGATCACACAGAACAACACTGCCTCCGTGCAACTGACGATAGCTTCAAACACGCATGATAGGATTAGATTCTCCAGAGACGACCGGACCAGGTTGAGGCCCAAAGCGGCAAGCCCGGAACTGATCAACATGAACACTGGAACAGAAACAAATTTGTTAAATCTACACAATAAAATATATAAGACAATATTCGTTTTGCAGTTTAGATTTGGTACCGGGACAAAGGTATGAGGGCCAAAATAGTTTTATAGATCCCGATACCCTTCACTTTGATTTTTTTTTTGGAAGCACTTTTGAACATTTTCGTCTCATTGTTGAGTTCAACATTTTTAACTTCAATTAAGTATATAAAGCTGCTATATCATAATTTCTATTGTTCGAGATCCACTGGATCTTTAGAGTCTAATTACAAATTAGTAAAAAATGTTCCCTCACCTAACATAGGTTTCTTGCCGACCATGTTGATGGAGAGTCCTACGGACAAGGCTGTGGGGACACAACTCAGCGCGACGATCAACGTGTGGATGTACACTTTCACGTCTAATGTTTCAACCTTATCCTGAAAATAAAAAAAACGGTCCTTTCTTTAAACCTATTGTTACTATCGTTGTGGTCAATCAAAGTGCGCTTTGATTTTGGTTGCTCACGTTTCCTAAGATAAATTTTGTGAAGCAAATCGATTAACTGTCATAGGTAAAACTAATGGTCGACTTACATCAAGAGCAATGGTGGTAGAGTTGGCAAGGGCAAGAGACACCTCGCAGACACCAGCCGAGCCTTCAGGGTACAACACAGAATACTGGCTAAACCGCTCGAACAGATCCGGAAACCACATCATCAGTGTGTAGTAGCTGGAAAAGAAGATAATTGATTAATGTTTGGTGTCGGTTATTGATAACTAGTGATATATTACTATCATGGTTCTATCAAAGGTAATTACCTGAACATTAATCCAAAGTCTACAAAGCAGCATAGGACCAGTAGGCCGATGTATGGTGGTGTCACCAACATCTTCTTCCGCACCCAGAATGCGTTCCACCGCTGGTTAAAGGTTAGAGGCACCTTGGTCTCGTTGCCGTTGTTGTCTGCTGATACTACTTCTTCTTCTTCTTCGCCTTCTGTTGCGCTGATCATAGATTCCACCTGAAAAATGGTAAGGCATTAAAAAATCTGTTTTATTATCTGTCAAAATACTGAATAGATTTGTTTGCAATAGTTTTTTTTATTGGTAAATTTGCCATCTTTCAGAAGCATCTTTTCAAGACTTTGTCATTCAACTAGACTAATACTAGTCCTACTACTCGTAATATTATAAATGCGAAAATTAGTAAGAATGTGTGGATGTATGGATGTCTGGATGTATGTTTGTTACTCTTTCACGCTGAAACGGCTGAACGGGTCTGAATGAAATTTGGCACAGATATAGATTATAATCTGGAATAGCACATAGGTTACTTTTTATCCTGGAAAAATGTACTGTTCTCACGGGATAGATTCTTTTTGTTTTTCAAGGTACCACGCGGGTGAACCCGTGGGCGGAAGCTAGTTATACATTATTATAAAATCTTTATACTGTGAACTTTAAAAAATATAAAAAATGGACTTTACTTAAAGCAATAGGTTCAGTTGGCCCAACGAGTCGAGGCATTCGTGAAGTTAGTCGCAGGCGCTGCGCAGTATCGTTTTTCGGGAGCAATTGGAGGTATGGAGAGGGGCGGTGGGACTGTACAATTGTACATGCGCAAACTCGCACCTGTGGCTAACTTCACAAATGCCTAGATCCGTTGGTAGAACTGTTATTGGGATTACGATGAATGAAAAGTTACCGGAAAGTCCTTCTCGCTCAGCTTAGTGTTGACCACAAAGATCCTCTGCAGGACCGTCAGAGCCGTATCTGGCTTGTTCGCGTGCAGCAGGTATCTCGGGCTCTCGGGGAAGGGGAACAGCAGCAGCACGACAAGGAGACTGGGGATCCCACAGGCAGCCACGAAGACGCGCCAGGAGGTATACTGGAAGTCAGCACCTTCCTCCGTGAAATTAAACCTATTGTCTGGGATGATCAGGAATGCTATGCCTGGAAAGAATAGTTGGATGGAATCTAAGTACTGCTTATGATCAGTGAATTGTTATAGTTACTAAAGCTTATGATATCAAAATTTGTAATGATCAAGTTTCAAGCACTGAAGTTGTTATAGAGGTAGATTTTTTCAGAAAAGCTCTGTTTTGTTTGCAAGTGCGTTGATCAGTCAATAGCGAATCTGTAAAGCAATGCAATTTAATAATAGAACCACATTGACACATTTTATACCATTGCCATACACGCCTTCCGGTGGTAGAACTATGTAGTGCTACTACTAGTCATCATCATCAGGATATATTAGCCCACTACTAATAGTAGACGCATTACTACTAGAGATACAGGTATATCTAGTAAATAAAAAATACTTTTCCGGTTGTCTGGTCTTTTGTTGCTTTATTTTTAGATCTCCACAATTCCAGGTCGCTTTTCCCCAACCTATCGTCAATCTAATTTGATCTAGTAACAATGTCGGGCCAAGGTTTACGACGAGATAAAACGGAAGCAAAGCGACTACTCGCGACTTGCCATTGTGAAGGTTACTCGACTACCCGAGACGGAATTGGCAGCTGAATTCTGGGGGCGAGCGGATTGTACACTTTTGAATATTCACAAATATTTTTTCTGGAAAATTTTCTCTAGTAAACTCTAATAGAGCTAAGTCACAAGGTTTGCTATGAACTGCTTTAGGTTAATATTACGCTTTTTTCAGAGAATAATTATTGTATAGTAGTGACCTTATTAAACAAAGGGCTGTAAGTGTTATGACCTCTTACCTGGCAGCAAGATTGTCCCAAAGGTCCAGAAGACTTCAAGCCTGCACAACATCACGTCCCGGTGCCTCAGCGAGAGGAAGTCCCCGAAGTAAGGGAACACCAGTCCCGTAGCGCCTATAATGCCAAACCCGGAGAAGAACCTGGAAGAGCGAGAGTCTACAACGAATAGTTACGTCTGGATCGGGAGACATTGCGATCAAATAGATTAGATATTGATCTCACAAAGTGATCATTTAGTATTTAAATTCGCTATAGGTTATAAAATGTAAAAAAGATACCTGCAAGCTAAAAATGCAGGAAACGTCTGCACAATACTGGATAGGAAGGCTGCGATGGAGTCCAGGAGTAGGGCTCCGATAATGGCTTTCTTCCTTCCTCTAGCGTCTGCTAAGTTACCCCAGAAGTAGGAGCCTACGCACATTCCTGCAAGATTAATAATTATTAATAAATTTTGATCTACATTTTAATGCAAAACAAAAAAGTTGGTTTTGATCGTTGTTATCATATTTGGTAACGGATGAGTATATTTATGACTGAAAGCAGATAGTTTCAAGGTCACATGCAAATTATTAAAATTTTCATCAACCATCGTCATTATAATGCAAGCTTTACCTATAAGAGGTGTGGCAGTAAGCCTGCCTTTATCAGAAGACGTCAGTTTGAAGTCATTCTCCGCCGCCGGCAGCACGAAGCTGAGAGTGGTGGTAGACAATGCACATACTGCGTACACCGCCCCACATGACATCAGCAGCAGCCATTGAAAGCAGCCGTAACCTGAAACAGAACCATAGCATTAAGGACATTTTGATAACCATATTGAGCCGTATTCCAAATTATTTTCGATTTGAATGTGAATGGATATAAGAGACCTAAGAAAAGATGACGAGATGAAGAGATGGATTGTGTGAAAGACGATAATGTGTAAGAAGGGAGTGACTAGATGACGGATGATAGGGGAGAGTGGAGGAAGAGCCGACCCCACTTAGTGGGATAAAGGCAGGAAGATGATGAGTGAGCCGTATTTCTTACTCTTGTGTCGTGTCCAAAGTCTTACCTTCCTATAGTGTCTGTCTAGTTCTTACAAACCAGTCTGGTGAAACAATTAATTTGCGCTTTAAAGTGTATTTTCATGCGGTGTAAAATTGTAGATTTTTGTACACCACTCACATTCAATTTGCGATCAATATTATTTTCCATAATATCTATGTATATTTTCTACATTGTCTGAAAACATCCATTTGTCGAGACCATCGTGAAAGAATATCAGATTTAGGATACACTTATCTAGGTCTTTTGCCTGCCTGTCTACTTACTCTGACGACCTCAGTGGCGCAGCGGGCGAGAGTCTGCCTGCTACGCAAGAGGTTGCGGGTTCGATTCCCGCCTCGGAACAAATTTGTGTACGATCAGCAGAAATTTGTTCCGTTGGTCTGGGTGTTTTCTATGTATAATAAAAATATATCTATCTATGTATATATTGTATTAAATATATCAATTATCTAGTAACCATAACACAAGCTTTGAGTAGCTTACTTTGGGGCTGGATGATGCTGTGTGGATTGCGCAGCATTGTTTATTTATTTATTTTATTATTATTTACTCAGTATGTTCATCAAACGTCGTCAGTCCGTCCTTAACTGTATTACTTCGTGTCAAAACTCAAACCTACACTTCGCGGTAGTCTGTGTTATAAATGTCTATATTCTATTCTGTTTTTATAATCTTGGCAATTTTCCTAGCCCAACTGGTTTCAACCAGCCACTATCATCATAGATATGTTGTACCTACAACTCACAAGCAATGCACTTGAGGCTATTGAGATTCGTTAACACAAGTGCTCTCAATCGATTGATCGATATTATAAGACATAAAAAAATATTAGTTACGCGCCCTTGAAGCCTTGACACCACTAATGATTGTGCATTTGATGATGCAATCGAAAAGAACATTAGAAATTTAAAAATTAGAATTAAAATATTGGTGAACATTTTACACAATGCCATCTAGTCCCAAACTAAGCAGAGCTTGTACTATGGGAATCAGATAGTTGATCGATTAATTATATAAATACTTCTTTTATAAATAAATCTGTTATGTCCTGGAGGGGATCGAAGCCAAAACCTACAGCGCAGAAGGCAGAGCCAACAACTGAGCTGCAAGTTAGTCAAAGAAGATTTTTGTGATCCACACTTTTGTATCTTCTAGAGATTTCTGTCCCCTATAAGCACGGCACCACAGATCAACGTTGCTATGTCTTGCATAGAGAAATACATTGTGTACCATGCGTAAGGAGGCTGAGAAGTTTAGTTTCTTTCGTTTACGCAATTATAACTTTAAAAGGAATGTCCTGTGTGCTGGCATTTAATAGTTCGCATACAAAATGTGAGTTGGTGTCGTGTTGCTCGGACGGCCTCCCAGGCGTCTATCGTCAATCTTAATTAGATTACGTCCAGTTTCGTGCGCAAATCTAATTTGCGAAAACTGCCTACTACAGATTATACCCTATGTAGAATTTATGTGAGTTGGGTGGTAGGTTTAATGCGGGTTTAATCCAAGCTTTAGCTGGTCTTCGATTTAACGGGTCCGTATGTAACTAGATTTTTTTAATCAAGGATTATTTTTTGCTCCCATGACGTATTATGGCGATTATGTATGACGCATATGACTAGCGATTTAGGCTAGTGTGTATTGTTTCTCAGTAAATGAAGACTTTGATTCTTAGAATAAAACTGATAAATAGATAAACAATTTGGTCCCCGCACGTGACAACAGCAGACAGCATTCGTTGGCACCAGCTCAACTACATCACTATTTGTTTTCAAATCACACTGATATGCTCAAGATCCAAAGCGTGATTCAAACTATAGGTCGATCACTAAAATTTTAAATATAATAAGCTGAGATGCAAATCTTAATTTTGTTAGTCTTATCTTAGATTGTTCTAAATTTATTATGTTATGACACTACTGCAAAGCAAAGGAGTGTAATAAATAAATAAATATTGGTGGACATTTCAGACAACGCCATCTAGCCGCAAACATCCAGACACAAAAGTAACAAACATCAGACAAAATGCACGCCCTGGGTGGGGATCAGACCTGCAACCTACAGCGCAGAAGATAGAGTAAGTACCAACTGAGCTGTGAGGCCAGTCAAATGTGTTTGGCGTATACATTTATGTAATGTATGAGAGTTCCTGTAGCTATTGCTGTAGCCTAAACGGCTGGACAGATTTTAACAAATAGAAATATTATCGGATTCGTCTGGATGACAAGAGTGACATAGGCTATTACATAATGTCAATAAATTTTAATATGGCAGCTGTAAAAATGTATTTTCAGTTACGTTGAGTTTTTTTTTTTTAATTTTTGCATTTGCTGCTGGTGGAGGCTGGATGCGTCGAGCTGAAGACAGGGCGCAATGGCGCTCATTAGGGGAGGCCTATGTCCAGCAGTGGACTGCTATAGGCTGATGATGAAGATGATGATGAATTTTTGCATAAAATACTAGTTATCTGCTTACTCTTTGTATTTGGGTGTAATATGAATTTGCTGTAGATAATACAATTGGGTATTAGTCACCATTATTCGAACCCACGACCGACGGCTAGACTTATTGGATTCATTTACAAGAACTATGAAATTTGAACTTACGGAAATTATTTGTTTTGGCCAGACGCCCAGTACCCTAAAGTTTTTAATAGCATTAGGTAATTTTAATTGCTGGGAGAAGACTTGACTTTGAAGATTGTTCTTGTACACTTACAGTAAGCTATTATTTTATTCTGTGCTATTCTAGTACTAATAGTCATGTCACAAGTTCTTTAAACCAGTGTGTTGAAAGGATTAAAGTGTACATCAGAGGCTCCTTTCGTGCATTTGACAAAATGTCTCCAAACTTTTAGGTTCTATGACATGCCAGTTTTTGTATTATCTATCCTACCGGCTGCGCCATGTATTAAAAAACACTCACACGACTATAATCGCCAGGCTCAGAAGATATCTCCTCAGATCTCTAGTTAGATCTTTTGAGGATATTATCTAAAGAGGGTAGTCAGAGATACGTCCAAACATGTTATCTGACACATGCCCACATTTTGCACAGTTGCTAATAATCCGTACGTGACAGGTTGCAAGCCCATCGCTAGTGCTCTTAAGCGGTGAAGGAAAACATCGTGAGGGAACCGGCATACCGTAAAACCAAAAATTCGAAGGTGTGTGTCATAATGTAGTATTCTTATAAGCGGCGATGGGCATGCAACCTGTCACGTACGGAATACTAACAACTGTGCAAAATGTGGGCATGTGTCAGATAACATGTTTGGACGTATCTCTGACTACCCTCTTTAGATAATATCCTCAAAAGATCTAACTAGAGATCTGAGGAGATATCTTCTGAGCCTGGCGATTACATGTTTGTCCGTGCCTCTAACTACCCTCTTTAGATATCTTCAAAGCTCGAAGTAACTAGGGATTTGAGAAGATATCTAACGAGTCTGGGGATTACAATCGTGATCATATTTTTCAAAAGCACGTGCACAAAAGAAGAAGACTACGCTAAAGTTTACTGTTTACAAATTCATGATTGTCAATAAAACGACATCGGTTTGTTTGTTAGTATTAACACACTATCAGCATAAAGTGGATTTGATGGCCCATTGCCGTTTTACGAGCTCCATGTTAGCCCAGTCGGCCATATTATGACGTGGGCTCTAGTAGTACCGGACGGCTGGCAAGATTTTGATGGCTTTATTGAGCACTTTACGAGAATATCTAGTAAACGGATATCCACGGTCCTCATATTTTAATGAGGACCGTTTCGGAAAAACAGCTGTTTTGCCAAATACAGATGTTCAAAAGTCGCTTGCGATTGGAATAAGAATAAGAATAAAACAACTTTATTTGTTCAATTAGACCCACACAAAAAAAAATATAAGCTTAAAACAACACAAAAAATCTAAAAGAAACAAAATGGCGTTCATATGGCGTCTGCCTCAGCGTGGCTGCTAGCAAACTAGCAGCGATTGGCAAGAGAAAAACTGATTATTCACATTTGTCCCCCTGCTTACCCTTTGGGGGGTAAAAATAAAATGTAATGAAACGTTCTGTTTGTCCCTCCCTAGGCAACGGGGGGCAGGTGGAACTTTTTAGTAAAATCTGTCCTCTTAAGGGGACAGAGTAGGGGAACAGATGGGAATAATAAAGAAAAACGAAAGAAGCTAACAACATCATCATTATTACTTTAATGACTAATTCTCAGAGGCCATCGGTAAGAACTGAAAACTTGAAATTTATGTAAATGATCACGCGACTTACTGATGAGATAATTATGTTATTTACATAGGTTTTCCAATATTCCATTAGCGAAATCGCTAATATAGAATGTATTTTTGTTTAGATACGTTTGGTTTCAAAGAAGAGTTCAATTTGGTAATTTTTTTTAGATCTCTAGTTAGTTAAGTACTTAGATCGACTTTGATGATATCCAAAAGGGGGTAGACAGAGTCACGTCCAAACACAATGCTCAGATTACGCACTTAGTTTGCAATTGATAAAAAGTACCTACGAACTTTTGATTAGTGTTTACTTTCGCATTACAAAAAAAGAGAATAATATTGAAAAATCAAAGTAATAAAATATTCTATGTCACTCTGCGCCCGCGCCGTTTGGGAGCTACCATTTTTACAGAAGTGATCACATTATCGAGGCAATAAATATCCTTGGAGCAGTTTTTCGCGTATTTTCAGTTTTAAAATGTAGAGCGTTCATTGACCTGTCGCCGAAAGAAATATCTGTGGGACAAAAACATTGCAATAATAAAGGAAAAATAGATTCAAGCACAAACAGATCCGCTGCTCTTTCGTCAAGTAACTATAACAAATCACTGTCTTTGGTCTTCTAAGCGGACGTCTACACTTGTGACATTCCGTCGTGTCATGGCTCCGTGACCGTGACAAACACCAAACTGGTGAAAAATAACTGGTGACTCTATACGAAGAGATTTTCTGCGATGCATTCGACTGTCAACTTTGTCGCTCTAGTTTTTATATATATTTTTTTCGTGCTATTGTGTAATTCTGGTGGTTATTTTTCCAATAGCCCGAGATCTTGACGCGGCGCGAGTGTAAAATATGAGGAAATCCCGAGAATTTTGAACAAAACGGCCATCTTTTCTTCAAATTGACTGACTTAGTGATATTGACAACACTAAACTTACTAAACTTCACTTGACAATAGCAAAATTGATCTCAAAAAAGACAAAATCCATAAACGAAGAAGAAGAAGAAGACTCTATACGAAGAGACCAATTTTATGCATAGATTTTAGATCAATTAAAAAAAAATACTTCAAAAAATTAATTATTATTTTTTTTTAAAATACCCGTGGGGAAGTTTCGTTGGGATTTCGGGAGTGTTCCAATTTGTCATGTGGCTTTTTATCACGATCCTGCGGAACCCTAATGTTTACATGAACATGGGTGAGTGAGAATGTGCAGATCTTCACCATTCAAGATGTTTACTGCTTTTGTTCGTAAAATGCCCGTTTAATTACAACTGATGTTTTATTTTCAGATTTTACTACGAACTTGAGGATAGCAGCGGCTCGGAGAACACATCGCATGGCAATGACAATAAACTAAATAATGACACAGTTACAATTATTTTCAAAAATATGATCATGGCTTATTGTATGTACGCATTAGATTATTATTAGTAGTTCTACCATTGAACTAAAAGGACAAAATAAAGTTTTAAAAGTTCCATGGACCAACAGTTCTATAGAAGTAATGGAAGTTACCAGATATTATTAGTTCTATAGAACAAATGGGCTAGTTTTCGTTTCAACAGTCCTACCATAGAACTACAGGAA
The DNA here is from genome assembly GCA_963675405.1 of Cosmorhoe ocellata. NCBI lineage: Eukaryota > Metazoa > Arthropoda > Insecta > Lepidoptera > Geometridae > Cosmorhoe > Cosmorhoe ocellata. Next base: position 10,860,868 of record OY776253.1, on the reverse strand, counting down.
TAAAAAAGTTTTAACTCTTCTATGACGTCATAGTCCTATAGAACAAATAAGAGTTACTGGTGATCACGTGCAGCGTCCAGCGCGCGCGTAAATAAAAATGAGTATATCTTTTTTGTTTGACAACCAATATCAATGAAACAGCCTTAGCCGAATCCAAGCTTATCTCAATACATTAGTGAAAACTGCATTCGATTTTCTTCAGCCGTTGCGGAAGTTAGCGTGCACAAACGCACAGAAAAACAGTATTTTTTTTCAAAAAATGTTTGTTTTAAGCTAGTTTTATTCGAAAATATCAAAAGTACAGACACGGATTCTGAACGATTTTATATGTATACTAGCTTCCGCCCACGGCTTCACCCGCGCGGTATCCTGAAAAACAAAAACAAATCTATCCCACGGGAACCGTATACTTTTCGGGATAAAAAGTAGTATGTGTTATTCCAGGCTATAATCTATATCTGTGACAAATTTCATGCAGATCCGTTCAGTCGTTTCAGCGTGAAAGAGTAACAAACATACATCCAGATATTCAGACATCCAGACATCCATACATTCAAACTTTCGCGTTTATAATTTACTCGTAGTAGGATAAGATGTCTCAGTGTGAACACAGGGTAAAGTCGGCCTTAGCTACGCATCGGCGAGTCACACAAAATGGCGACCACTGCTATTAGTTTTGGCCACAGACGCCAGTCAGCCGGGCCTGTGGGATTTTCCATGGGCCGGGTATTCCCGGCCACCAGCTCGATAGCACGCGTACCCCTTTGTTACACCCTTAGAAGTACCTAGATGGAACAATGTGATTTGAATAACTACGTAGAAAAATATATCGGTAAACTATCGGCCAAATGACAGGGCTGTAAATAGGCGACACTACAAAATACAGAAATTAGATGTGAGGAGTGTTAGATGTGGATGGATACAGGGGTAGAAGTAGACCAAAGAAAAGATGGATGGATGGAAAGATGATTATGAGTGAAGGTGTGAGTGAGATGATAGTTGATAGAGGGAAATGGAAGAAGAAAACGTGTTAAGCCAACCCCACATAGCGTGGGAAAAGAGCAGGAAGAAGAATACTACAGAATACTAACATAAATAAAGAATATGGAATAAAGAAGAATAAAGATTTTATTTGTAGCACACACTAGACGACAAGCGAAAGGTAGTGAAATAACAACACAAGATATCCAAGGGTTTTAAAGTTAAAAACATCATAATCTAGTCATCATTCAAAAAACCTAGACTCTAACTCGGTAGATATCTCCTCAGATCTCTTGTTACTTCGATTTTTGAAGATATCTAAAGAGGGTAAGTACATGATATTTGGCATAATATGCCCAAATTTTGCACAGTAGTTAGTATTCCGTACCTAATAAGTTGCAAGCCCATCGCCGCTTATAAGAATACTTATGACACACCTTCGAACTTTGGTTCTAGGTTATCCCTGTTTCCTCACGATGTTTTCCTTCAACGTTTAAAAGCACTGGCTTTGCGCACATAAACTATTCGAAAGGATCAACTCCTTGGTGCAAGACCAGTAGTGCGATTACGGAACTCTGATATAATCAACATTTGTCAAAACTGGCTCAAATTTATTGAAAAAAACACTCTTATGTCATACCAAATCACTTGATTACTATGAAAACGTATTGACGTTGATTGTAAGTAAAGATCCATAATCGCCCCACAGGTTCGAACCCACGACCTTCAGATAGAAAGGCATGGGTGCTTCCACTACACCAGCGCAGTTCTTAAGCCACGCGCTGTAATTCAATATCAATTTGCGGCACGCGCGAGGCTCCGTCCCTGCTGAAGGCATCCATCATGCCGATTAGAGGATCTCAGGGTTAACCTGGGACTAGTGATGGCCGTTAATATTTATTTACTAGCTGTATAGACAATATCCTGATAGATAAATAGATAGATAGCTTCTTCTCTCTATTCTTCTGAAGAAAGAAAGAGAAGAAGAAATATATCATTGCATCGTTTGAATGGTGAGTTATGGTCTTGAGTTCATTGACTATGTTAGGTTCCTATCTGAAATATTAGAGCATAACTACCCTTATTTCAGTAATCAAACCGATTAAAAGTACTTATTTTTTTGAGATTATCTTGATTCTTTATCATCCCTTGAAATGTATTTCGAGCTGAGCTAATCCAAGAGCGTTCTATTTGTGTCCAAGGCTGCACATCACTAGTTTGTTGTCATTGCCATTAACCTCGTAATGCCTTGATGGGCTTTTAGCTAATAGGGGAGGGGCAGTGACGTCACGGGCTAAAGGTTGTGGCCCAAGGCCGTGCTGGGACGGGCCGGGGAGTAAGAGTGCCTTCTAGCTTTTAGAGCTTGTTAGATGGTACGTGTGAGTAGATAACTGTAGTGGAAACACTGGATTTTTGTTCTTTGAAAGAACTAGTGATATTCTTTTGAACCAAACGGTGGATTGAAGTATGCTTGAAAGGAAGTAGGTACACTTCAGAGATCAGGATAGTGTTTAATTGTAATCTATCAATGGAATGGGATTTTGCAAAATGAAAATAAAAAAACACCACGATCACGATTATAATCCCAAGTTTCCGCAAATAATCTCTTCAGATCTCTTTTAGTCGAAGCTTTTGTTCGCACAAGAAAGAGCGAGACAGAACAGTGGAAAAAAATTCGGGTCGCTCATACTAGCGAGGGGCACAAATTACTAAAAATGAGCCCTTACGGTATAAACTGTTTCTAAAAATCATAAATCTGCTTAAACTAAACGTATGAAAATCACAAGCGTTCAACAAGTAGATTATAATCGTATGAAAATTTATGCAAAGTACCGATTTCGCTTTCAAAGTCAATTCGATGCATGTTCTCAGTTTTACGATGAGCAATTCAAATCGAAAACAAAGTTTCAAACACATCATATTTGGTTAAGCACGTGATAAAGCATAAATTATGCTCATAATCTAATTCCGTATAATTGCAATTTCATACAAATATCATTGAGATGTCACGGTCCAGACCGAGACTCTGAAAACATTTTATTTCAATCATCAAAGAGAACAATCGAAAAAAAATTAAAAAGAAAACTCTTTGATCACGCGACATGGTTTGTTTTGGCGGGAAATCGCTGCTGACGTCGGCCATTTTGAATTGCTATCTTCTAAAGAAGAATTGCTATTGTAGCGCAGAACTAATACCTATTACGCAAATTTTAAAGCCTTTTGTAACTGCTTATTTTCAGAAAACTTTCAAAGATTAGGTATAGCGTAAGTAGTGAAACTTTTTATATTAAAAACTTTTGAAATGTAGGTGAATATTTAGTTAGTGCTTCAGTCTTTGGGTAAGTTTTTTCTGTCGACTGGCCTCACAGCTCAGTTGGTAGCAGCTCTGCCTTCTGCGCTGTAGGTTATGAGTTCAATCCCCACCCAGGACAAACAATTTTGTGTGATGAACACAGACCTTTGTTTTGTGTTTGTGCATTATTATGTACTTATCTACTCTATGTACCTATATATTTATATATATATTTAGCTTTGATTAGTATAAAGCTGGATGGCGTTGGGTTAAATGTATAGGCCCGAAGTGTTTGTGGTAAAGCCCCTGGTAATTATTTATTATTATCATTTTTGGTGACCTTGACCACTTTTTAATTTGCATTTGTCGAATGACAGCACGTGGCAAACAAACGCGAAAGCATTCCTCCGCCAGTTGTCGTTATAATTATTCATATACATTTTAACGACTCTTTTACTTCCCCGTAAATTTTATCTTTATAGACAATAGACATAAAGCCTCGTCCACACGACCAAACACGTGTGTTAAACTACAACTGTTCCGTCAGAATTTTCATTACTTTTTTACCCACTGTCAATATTTTGAACTATCGTTAAAAACATGGCAATTTTTTTGCTTCGACTTACTAGCTAGAGTCTATTTTTAGGAACTAATACATTTTGTTCGTATGGTATCACGAGACCATTAGATAGTCATTAAATAAACCTGGTGGTAAGTAACATAAGGGTCTTATGGCATGTTGACCCCACAGACAAATGAACAAAAAAATTTTGGCTTGTATACATTTTACCGTTATTTTAAAAATAATCTATTAGCATCAAAAATTCTCATCAGATCCAAATAATTGGGAAACCGATCTACTTACAGAGACAAAAATATCTCACTAGATCTATTATGGATCTGGATAATGGATCTACTGAGATTGAAGGTGTATACCTATTACCTTGTATTTGCTTGCGTCATAGGTTTATTTGACAGATTAACCACAGAGACTTCGGGCTGTTGATTATTTTGGTTACTTTGTTTTGCCGCGGTGTGGATACAGCTTTATAAAGACAGTAGGAAATGTCCTTCAGAGTCGTAAATAAATTCGCAGTACACACGTCATCTTCGTAAATGTCACTAATGTTCGGTCTGTGGCTAGTTTGATGGGTCATTATTTGGGTCAGTAGTTATTATGAATGTGATGAAATAAAAATTATGAAAGTGGAGCAGAGAAATAAATAATAGTTTAAAAAAACTAAAAAACACGCTTTTTATAGAAACCGAACTAAAAAATAGAAAATAAATTTTAAAAAAAGTGTGGGGTGCATGGTGTCAATAGTTATAAATATTTTATTGACATTGAATATATAATAGCTTGTTTTTTTAATTTTAAACTATTGCACGACTCATGATGCGAAGCATCAGATAGTGCTATACGATCGAAAAAAAATTTTTAAATTGAAAAATGGAATAATTTTATCAAAATAGTGTATTGTCATCGGTCCTCGATAAATCTACAAAGTTTGAACGAAATCTGGCCGTTTAAAGTGGGTCAAAATCGCGCCCAAAGAAGTCGGTTACAAACAAACATACAAACATACAGGTGAAGCTAATAAAAAGCGTGTAATTAGATAATACAGGTTTTTTTCGTGCATGTTAGGAGAACGCAATATCTATACATATGTATAATAAAATTGTTGAGATGCCGTGTCGTGTCTGTAGGTACCTACCTACTATTAAAATTTTCAAAAAAAATAGAGCTACTTAAAGAAGACACGCTACTTAGCCTAAGACAACCGTTTTTCAAAAAAATTGATTTGAAAATATCAAAAGTACAGACACAGCTTGATAAGTATGATTTTATTATATTATGTATGTAGATATGTATATTATGTACAGATATTGACGAGTGATCTGTGAGTCCATCCAACTTCTGTACTTCCGCAGTGCTTCGCCGTGCTGCCAAAATATGTGTCGGTTCAATCGCCTGCCGTGACGCCAAGGTAACAGTGACGTGTGACGTGTGACGTGTGACGTGTGACCATAGCACTAGCTTCTGGGCAATTACTCAATTTGATAATTTATCGTTATTTTGAATTTTTGGAACGAAGTTCTTTATCGCGCGTTGTTAAAGGGGGCTAGACGGAAAAAATTCTCACGAAAAGTTGTAACGACACTTTTTGGTATAGTTGTAAGCCGTGCGGCGTGCGCGTGTTTCTCTATCTATCTCTCTCTCTCTCATAGAAAGCAAGGAAAGGAACTTCGTTCCATCCGGGTGTCCCTTGACACCTCTCAAGTTTATTTTAAACTTGATTTTTGAGCTCATCTTTCAAACTGATAGCATGAAGATGGAGCATTAAAAGATTGATCGATTATAACTTGGGGTTCGTTTAAAATTAATTAACATTTTACGAGATAACCAAAATTGTTTGTTGTGAACAATGACGAAAGTGAGAATAATGACAAATAATTGAGAGGAAAGACCCATGTACGTGGTTTTCAGATTCTGTAGCTCAAAGAGAGCTGAACGAAACGCGAGTAAGTACTTATGATGTAGTGTACCTAGCTTTATTTTTTTCGCTCCTCAAGGCCTCACCACAAGCTCTTTGGGCAATATCAAAGTAATAAGTAATATTTCGAACCATGACACATAAAAACTTCAAGCTTGAGATGTGACGTTTAGTGGTATGTAAAAACTTGTGGTAAGGCCTCAGATCTCTAATTACTACACCTTAAAGGATATCTAAAGAGGTTCGTCAGAGGCACGTCCAAACATGATTTGGCACCCGTCGCTTAATAAATACAGTACCTGGATAACCGAGCTTTGCTCGGCTTTTTTTGTTGCGAAATTGTGTTTTTTGGAAAATGAAACCTAGCTAGATCGATTTATCGCCCCCGAAACCCTCTGCATATTAAATTTCATAATAATCGCTGGAGCCGTTTCCGAGATTCCAATTATATATAATATATATATATATACAAGAATTGCTCGTTTAAAGGTATAAGATAATACGATAATCTTAACAATAATATTTCTTATCGTGAGTATAGGGGGGCTAAAGTACCATGATACAAAAAACAACCAAACGCGGTTTCCTCATAAAGTGTCATGGCCTGCCATTAATGCCCGCCTTCCACTAAAAAAGGGTAATGAGCGGAAACTGAGCTAATGATTTGAGCGGATTGAAATTGTATTAAAATCCGCTCGTTCACAGTGGAAGCACTCCTATGTAGAAAGCCGTTGCGAGTTGAACGGAGTCCGTACGGAGTCCGCTCCGCTCGCAGTAGAAGGCGGGTATTAATACGACCTTCGCCACTTCATGATCCCGACTGTAATCCCCGGGCTCGGTAGATATCTCCTCAGATCTTTAGATACTTAGATCTTTGAGGATATCTAAAGGGGGTAGTCAGAGGCAAGTCCAAACATTACATTTGGTACATGCCCACATTTTGCACAGTAGTTAGTATTCCGTACGTGACAGGTTGCAAGCCCATCGCCGCTTATAAGAATACTAAGCTATGACACATACCTTCGAATTTTTGGTTCTAGGGTATGCCGGTTTCCTCACGATGTTTTCCTTCACCGTTTAAGAGCACTGGCATTGTGCACATAAATTTTTCGAATGGAAAAACTCATTGGTGCACGCCCAGGTTTGAACCCACGACCTACGGATCGTGAGGCAGGGGTGCTACCACTACACCACCAGCGCTCTTTTTTTTTTTTTTTTTTTTTTTTTTTTTCGCCACTTCCCTGGGCGGGCGGCACTCACCGGCGTGATGCAGGGCGGTCTCGAAGGGCGCGCGCTGCAGCCGCTCCTTGCTCTCTGCCAACAGAACACAAAAATAGATCAGGAACGCTGCCAAGTGAACAATATTGATGATCAACGTCCACCTGATGTGGCTTATTAAATAAATAAATATTGGTGGGCATTTCATACAACGCCATCTATCCGCAAACTTAACAAGCTCGCAACTATTATGAAAACGAAATCAGATAGATAGACTGATAACAAATAGGACGATAGAAACTTGAGTTGTGATTATAACTGTTTTATTTATCCGGTTATCCGGTTTTTTGATTATAAAAAATATCATATTCCATAATATTTTTTATTTCATAAACAGAAAAAAACCGAACGGAATTAACACAAATAATTACTATCCTACTCCTATTATTATCGTTATATCGTATATGTACTCGTATAATTTTTCTGTACGTGTGTTTGTCAACTAACTCCGCCTTAACTATTGGTGACTTTGGAATGGGATTTTCTACGGTGCATTTGACTATCAACTTTGAAAAAATTAAGACAAAGTTGACTGTATTTTGTAGTTTTATATTTTTTTGTGTTATTTTAAATTTTGTTGCATAAATTTTGGGGTTACTTTTCCAATAAAGCCCAAGTTCTTGACGCGAGTGTAAAATACATTATAATAATTATATGAATTTTATTAAATATTATAATAGATTTAGAAAGGAGCTATTCATTTTATCTCATATATTATGTGAATTAAAGTGAATAGCTCCTTTCTAAATCCATTGGAGGAAATCCCGAGAATTTTGAACAAAACAGTCATCTTTTGTTTAAAATTGACTTCACAATTTTGACTACCTATGTGACATTGACAATACTACTAATTTAAAGACTTGACACGGGCAAAATTATCTCAAAATAGCCAGATACAATAAACAATTATTTGTTTATGGTATCGGTCGTGAAGATAAAAAAGAATCCAACAACACCTCATTCATCAAAATCATACATGCCTACATACATACGAGAAAAACATTATCGTCCTTCACTTCGCAGTCGGGTAAAAAAAAAGCGCGACTGAAATCGCTGGAGCTCCACAAATCTATCTATATCTATATAAGAGCTTAACCTGACTGACTGACTGACTGACTGACTGACTGACTGACTGATTTATCATCGCCCAGCCGAAACCGCTGAAGCTAGAAAGCTGAAATTTGAAAGGTGGCTTCCTTTTATAACAAAACCACCCACTAAGGCGGGATTTTTGGAAATTCCACCTCTCCCCTTAGAGGTGGAATTTCCAAAAATCCCGAAATGTGAAAAAGGGTGAAAACGTTAGTATGAAACTTTTTAACGCGTGGAGTGATTTTCTCGAAACTTTGTGTGTGCACTGTAAATGCAAAATAAATGAACACGTGTTTCAGGATTTTTCAATATAACCTTCAAAAAGGGGTCAAATGTGGGGTCAATGTTTGTATGGGAACTTTTTAACGGGTGGTGCGATTGCCTTGAAACTTTGTTTGTGTACTGTAAATGCAAAATGAATGGACACGTGTTTCAGGATTTTTCAAAATAACTTTCAAAAAGGGGTCAAATGTGGCGTCAATTTTTGTATGGGAACTTTTTAACGGGTGGTGCGATTGGCCTGAAACTTTGTTTGTGTACTGTAAATGCAAAATAAATGAAAACGTATTTCAGGATTTTTCAATATAACCTTCAAAAAGGGGTCAAATGTGGGGTCAATATTTGTATGGGAACTTTTTAACGGGTAGTGCGATTGCCTTGAAACTTTGTTTGTGTACTGTAAATGCAAAATGAATGGACACGTGTTTCAGGATTTTTCAAAATAACCTTCAAAAAGGGGTCAAATGTGTGGTCAATGTTTGTATGTGAACTTTTGAACGGGTGGTGCGATTGGTCTGAAACTTTGTTTGTGTACTGTAAATACAAAATGAATGGACATGTGTTTCAGGATTTTTCAATAAAACCTTTTAAAAAGGGGGTCAAATGGGGGGGTCAATGTTTGTATGGGAACTTTTCAATGGGTGATGCGATTGGTCTGAAACTTAATTTTGTGTTTTAGGATTTTTCAATATATCTCTAAAAAAGGGGATCAAATGGGGGGTCAATGTTTGTTAACGGGTGGTGCGATTGGCCTTAAACTTTGTTTTCTGTTTCAGAATTTTTAAATATAGGTAACTCTAAAAAAGGGGTCAATGTTTGTATGGGATTTTTTTAACGGGTGGTGCGATTGGTCTGAAACTTTGTGTACTGTAAATACAAAATGAATGGATACGTGTTTCAGGATTTTTCAATATAACCTTCAAAAAGGGGTCAAATGTTGGGTCAATGTTTCAATGGGTACTTTTTAAAGGGTGGTGCGATTGATCTTAATTTTGGTTTGGATAATTTAAATGCAAAATAAATGGAAACGTATTCCTGGATATTTCAAAATAACCCTCTAAAAAGGGTAAAATTGGGTGTAAAAGTTATTATGGGATTTTTTTATGATTTGTTTGAAACTCAGTTTAGTTAGATACCTACTTTAAGTGAACGAAGTCGCGGGCGGGACAGCTAGTTTTGCATATTTACGGAATCCGTTTAGCTTGACATTGATACACCTACTCACGAGTTTCAGAAGCCTATATTCAGTTCAATGAACTTGGCACCCACAGAGTCAATAATAGTAAGTGCGTACTGACTAAAATAATAGTTTGCCCCCGGCCTCGCCCGCCCTAATGTTGACAAAGAACTGAAATAGATATGCTACAGCGGGATTTAGATAATTTTCGCTGGCGAGTGCGGCTTAGAGGAAACAACTAATTAGTGTTTTCTAGAAAAAAGTAGGAAAATTAGGTGTTATTCAAGGTTGGTCGAAATTTTTTATCACACAATGCGCTAATTAAACTTACTAATTAGCACCGGTGTTGTGGTAAAAATGGCGTTCAAGGATTCTAACCTTGAAAATTTACTTAATAAAATTCTCGATTCGACCCAATAACTTTATAACCCAAACAATATATTTTTCGATTAAACCCATTTTTCTTTATTTTACTTTTACTTTTAACCAATACATAAGATAGGCATAACTAGGAACTATTATTGCATTTGAATTCATGGTTTATTAATCCGAACCCGCTGTTTAAAGTTTAAACTTTAAACATTATCACGTTGCAAAAAAATGGGTTAAATCGAAATAAATATTAACTGGCTTGAAAGATAATGGATTGAATCGAGAAGCTCTAGATTAATTGTCACGAAAGTAAAATGGAACAAGTTTGTAGTACATACTAGCTGTACCTGCGACTTCGTCCGCGAAACAGGTGAGTGAGCGTTATAACTATAATAAATAAATAAATAATGCTGGACAATCCACACAGCATCATCTAGCCCCAAAGTAAGCTACTCAAAGCTTGTGTTATGGGTACTAGATAACTGATATATTTAATACATGATATAGGTACATAGATAGATATTTTTTATTATACATACACACCCAGACCAACGGAACAAATTTCTGCAGATCATACACAAATTTGTTCCGAGGCGGGAATCGAACCCGCAACCTCTTGCGTCGCAGGCGGACTCTTGCCCGCTGCGCCACTGAGGTTGTCATAATAGATCCTATTCTATAGTACCTATAGGCTTGCATTATATCAAAATCCATTATGTAGTTTTGACAGTATGCGATTTCACAAAGACATAGAGACAGACATAAATTCTAAAAAGTGCTGTTTCGGCATCTTATCGTATGTTATGCTATCTCCTATCAAAATTAACTCTAAATATTTCCAATTTTGCTCCGTTACAGTTTTATTATATACTTGCGAGCTTAAAACTTTAATCCCTTCATGGCGGGTTGTTCAAGACAATTTTTTACAATTTGTAGCAAACCAACTACGTATTGTGGTATATCAGTTTTAAGCTCGCAAGTGTAGTATAGATAGACAGATAGATACATAGACAGATAGATAGATAAATCGATAGATAGATAAATAGATAGATAGTTAATAGATATAACCAAGTGAAATAGAAAAACAATTCAGATTAATTACCAAGATTTTTGCTCGTTTCCCCAAACAGACGGCCAGACATAACATATCAATGTTGTTTGAAAACACATCAGCTCCCAAATTCCGATGGATTTATGGAACTCCGGGACCGTTGCTGGCTCTGGTCTAGACTTTGATGTTACACACAGGTACCTAATAATAGCAGGCGTTTGAAAATCTTCATGTTAGAAGGTTAGGTATGTTATTTCGGACTATGCTAAGTGCAGTTAGATTTTATAAAGAAAATATAATTAAAATAGAAGTTTCACAATGTTATAGAACTTGGGCCCAGTTCACTTGTATAAACACATAATGTTAAACCTTTTCCTATTGTCATTTTTATATTATTTTGCCTTATTTATTTGAGAAGGGTATGCTAAGATGATTTGGGCATGTAGAAAGGATGGATGAACGAAGATTGACGAAACAGGTGCATAAGGCGAGTGTGAATGGGACAGTTGGAAGGGGAAGACCTCGGCGTACGTACCTTGATCAAATTGGGGACGTTTTAGAGAAAGGCCAGGTCAAGAGTACCCTAAACCGACGCGCATGTATGAAGAATGTAATCAGAGTGAATGAAGCAAAAGAGGTGTGTCAGGATCGTAGCAAGTGGAGATCCGTGATCTCTGCCTACCCCGTCGGGAAACAGGCGTGATTTTATGTATGTATGTATGTATTTATTAGGTACATGTTTCTATAATGTTCATCTATTTTGACGTCAAAACGACTGTAGTACCTAATCTCTAGATTCGGTAACATCTCAAATCTTTAGTTAGATGTCTAAGGATAGTCAGAGGCACGTCCAAAGATGAGGATACTTGGCCCATGCATACGCAGTCTTTTGTAGGTGACAGATTGTAAAACAATCATCCCTAGGAAAACTAAACAATTCACGATTCTAGATTTTTATAATTATAGTTTGACTAGTGTAACCCTCGTTGCTTCCCTTAGAGCTAAAAGGGGTAAGAGTCTATGTGGCATAACAACCCACCGCCATTTCGAATTTTATTCAAAGTATTTGGCACGGTTAAGAGTAAAGGAACGAGAAATTATAATCAAAATGGCGGATATTCCAAGTTCCGCAAAATGTTCCAAACCCTTTAACGAATTTCTTTTGCATTCCTAGACTTTGAAAGAAACCTACCCACCTTTCAGCTCTCAAGGACCTGGCTGAGGTGTCTGTATGCTTAGACGAGCTGATGCCCGCGGCTTCGCCCGCGTGAATGTCGATTATCGCGACTTTTCATACAAACTTTCATCCCCTATTTTATCCCCTTGGGGGTAGAATTAATCAAAATCCTTTCTTAGCGGATGCGTACGTCATAACATCTACCTGCATGCCAAATTTCAGCCCGATCCGTCCAGTGGTTTGGGCTGTGCGTTGATAGATCACTATGTCAGTCAGTCAGTTAGTCAGTCAGTCACCTTTGTGTTATATATATTTAGATTACCATGTTGCAACCATCATTGGATTCTATTTACGTTCAATAACAAATAACAGTGTGCAATCATTGTTACCATGTTATGAGTCGGCTTCGTGTTATCTTAAATTAATCCTCTCAACACCAATCAACGTTAATTGTAACGGAGCTGCGCAAGAGCTGATCAAAGGAAGGCTTTTTATCCGAAATACACCGGATTTAACCGGATTTAACCGGATTTAACTGACCGGTTGTGGGACTTTCCAACTAATTGAAATGCCCTTTGGCTTGTCTGCTCTGGTTCCAGAGGTTATAACTTCTCAATATATATAATTCTGTACGTATGTTTGTCACCTAACTCCTAAACGGCTGGAACAATTTGGATGAGAATATTAACTACTGTGCAAAATGTGCTTCTGACTACCCTTTTTAGATATCCTCAAAGATCTAAGTTACTAGAAATCTGAAAAGATACGGGTTCGGATCGGATTCGGATCGAACGCAGTGCGTTACTGCTCTAAGGATTATAATCGTCATCATGTTTGTTTGTTTTTTTTTGACACTCCTTCGAATTATTATTATTTCTCTTCAAAATTTTACTCAGTTATGATTATATTTATCATTCGGTTATTCCTAGTTCGGCTCCGTCCTATATCTCGCTTATCTGCTAATAACGAGCCGCGGGTACTCAGACACGAAATTAAACCACAATTATGACGTCATTGACACACATGTCATGCACTCGGCTACCACCTAAAAGGACATACGCTACAATACTGCAAATTGCGACGCAAGCTAACATTTGTACATACTGTATAACTGGTGGAACTCACTGTGATTTCGGTCGCGTAATGTTTTTAGGCAGTGGTGGATTTATCACCAGGCTGAGTAGGCTGGAGCCTAGGGCGGCAAATTTTAGGGGGCGGCAAATTTGGCTTATTACCTTACACAAAATAATAAATAAAAATTATAATATACACGGAGAAAAAATTTAACAAAATTGCAATATTTTAATACTATACACCTATACCAAATAATCCAACGATTTTACATGATAAATTACTAAACGCTAAATTTAATAGCCTACTGGCGGCAAATGTGTAAATCCGCCACTGTTTTTAGGGTTCCGTATTCGAAGGATAACTAACGGAACCGTATTGATAAGCCTCCACTGTCTGTTTGTGTGTCAGCGGGCTATATCTCATGATCCGTAATAGACAGTTGAAATTTTCGCAAAATGTGTATATCTGTTGCCGCTATAATAACATTAATACAAATAAAAATAAATTATAAATTACAAAGTATCTACAGAGCTAAAATATACCTACATAATTATGTGCGATGAAAGAAGAGAAACAGAGAACGAAAAACTTTGGTCTGTTTGTCTGTTCATACTAATCTCTGAAACTTCTGAACGGATTTTCATAGATTTTAACAAGAACAAGCAAAATTAGGCTGTTTCACAGAAATTGGATATAAAAAAAATATATCACTGAAGAAAAAATCACGCGATCAAATTCGCTGGCAACTGCTAGTACATATATAATATTTACGTAAATAGTACGAATTTTATTTTTTTTATCTCAAACGAAGGGTCGTTAGGTTCTTCAACTGTCACAAATTATTAACTCGCGAGATTAATGCATCAATGATTTTTATTAACTGTTTTTTAATGCCAAATTGACATTTTGACATCGAAGTCACCGACCCAGTGAAGTTAAACTTCTAAGTATTGGGTCTAGGTTTTTTCTTTGTGTGAATAAATGCGTAGGGAAATGTATTGAGAGAATGTTGAACAAAACAGCCATCTTTTGTTTAAAATTGACTTGATAAATTGATGGACTTTGTGACAATACTACTAATTTAAACACTTGACACTGGCAGAATTGATCTCAAAAGTGACAGATGCCTTAAATAAAGAAGAAGAAATTACAGATGATAGAGGGAGATGGAAGAAAAATATGTAACACTACACAATATAGGGAAAAGAGCAAGAAGATTAAGTTTGAAGTTGTACTTATCTACATTATAGAATGATAGAATTAATAAAAGATCCACTAGACCTCTGAAATTGCTTAAAATTATAGCCGAAAGGTGACCGCGTTTAAAGTTGCTTAACTTTATACATCCAAAGGATGACCGCATACCAAGACCTACAGTTAGATCATAATTATATTTGTAAATCTAACTTTACATGAAAGCTGAATAAACCCTCAGTACGTGAGTGTTAGCACAAGCTAAGTATCAAGTCGAGTCGCAGTGAGTCACTACTACTTCGTGGACAAACAAACGTACGTGTAGTGTTGATATTATGTATAGATACGTCTACGCGAGAGGCCTACGTCGTAGACATGTTGCTACGGGATTGCTGCTACGGGCCCCTTAGATATAAAATAAAGACTGCAAATTCTACTTCCTACTAATATTATAAACGCGAAAGTTTGTAAGGATATATTATGGATGTATGTTTGTTAGTCTTTCACGCTGAAACAGCTTAACGGATCAGGATGAAATTTGGCACAGATATAGATTATGGTCTGGAATAGCACGTAGGCTACTTTTTATCCCGGAAAAATATACGGTTCCCGCGAGATACATTTGTTTTTGCGGGCGAAGTCGTGGGAGAATATTTTCAAAAAAAATAGGGATCCTTACTAAAACTTCAATAATGTAACCCAAGGTGTAAAAAAATTGCGAGGTGATTTTTACGAGGCGATAACATGATTGTCAAAAGTGTAATCACGACATAAAGACGAATTCCAACGGCCTAAACGCGTCCTACATCGATCGGAAAGGTACAAAGGTTCATAAACAACATAGTTATTAATAAGTGTGTCTGTTTGTACGTCATCTCGAAAACAGATACTTAGTGCCAATTGACAATATTTATTTATACAATTGATATTGATACATAGCTCTATTATAACGAGTGTAGGTACTTATGAAGAAGAGAAGCTGAGGTGTAAAGGAATGTTTTTGATTTTTCGATCACACAGATCTAGATTAGTTCAGTTGTTTTTAGATCGTTTGTGACGATCCTTAGATAGCTAATCCGTTTCTGTTGTATTACTTTATGATTGTATCTATTTAATACTTTATGGCTACTTAAAAGTTTTTTAGTAGGTAATTAGTAATTTAAGTAGGTTACTATACTAATTGGAGTATTTAAAACTTTTGTACACCATTTTCAAAAAAAGCCTGAAAAAGCATATTTTTAAATACATTTTATTTTGACTGCTAATTCATTCATAACGGGTGCTATCCATCACCCAAGAATAGCACTTAATAACAGCTGACCCGTACGTACATTATCTATGTACATTAAATACATTAAATATATGGCTAAAACATGTAGGTACTTGGTTAATTCAAAGAAACATATTTTTTTTGCTTCGTACTGTTTATGTATTTACCAAAATCTTTATGAATATGGGCCGGCATAATAAGTATTTTAAAAAAGTTTGTTCTTTGGATAATAAAAAATATTATATTACCTCCTTGCTCCTCCATAACTGAACACAAAACTTCCGAACTAAAGCCTAGAAATAACTAAACTTAAAACTAATATCACACTGTAGAGAGTCGAAGATACAAAATCACAATTAATTTTTCGTTTCCAACTTTAAAACAATCTTTTTTTTGAACTTTAAAAAAAATATCCTATCCTTTTTTTTAATTGTCACTGGCCAATATTAAAAAGTATTTATCCCATTTGTGGTGGGATGATATTGGAAACTATCACTTTAATTTAACTCGGACGCGGTACTTCGGCGGCATTTGTTAGGGTGGTGTGGGACTCGACCGTTCGTGGAGAGGCGGGAGGCGAGACTGGTCGGAGCGTGCAGTGCCTCGCGTCACCACCGTTTCTCAAGCCCAATTAGGGAAGATTTACGTGAGAATAGTAGATTTACGTGAGAATAGTAGAAATGGCAATAGACATGCTCAATACAAATCATAAAATGTGACAGTAGGATGAGTGACTGATTCAAAAATGCATTGGGTAAACTCATCCCGCGGGTTAAGTTGACAGCGGCCTCAGTTGACTAAAGAGCCCTATAAATAAAATATAAAAAAATAAAAATCATTTATTTCAGATCCTCAATTTATCTGGTTGTTTTTTTTTTTTTTTTGGTAAATTGTGTTTTTTGGAAAATGAAACCTAGCTTGATCGATTTATTGCCCCAAAACCCCCTACATACTAAATTGAAAATGATTGGAGCCGTTTCCGAGATTCAGATTGTATATAATCTTTGATTTTATAAAAATACCTTTGAGAATATCTTATGGGTAGCCAGAGACATATCCGAACATGATATTTGACCACGTTTTCATAGTAGTTATTCAGTTAATGCAAATTGCAAGCCCATAGCTATTTATAGAAATTTTTTTAACAAAAAAGTACATAAAACTAGAGTAAAATTTTCAAATAATTCGCAATAACATGAACAGTTTAGCATAACTATCTGAACGTTAAGGTCGCGTCACACTTGAGCCCACGATAAGCCTTAATTAATAGCGAGGCCTTCAAATGTCCGGGAGGTAGTTCCGTAATTGGATTGGAAACATCATATTTTATTTCTATGGGAGGCCGCCCTTACCACACCCTAAGTTTTTATTTTAAACATTTATTTCTCTATTCGCATAGTAAAAAAATATGCGCAATGCCAGTTCTTTAAAACGGTGAAGGAAAACATCGTGAGAGAACCTGATAGGAAAATACTACTGTGCAAAATATCATGTTAGGGCGTGCTTCTGACTACTCTTTAAGTGACTAGAGATCTGAGAAGATATCTAACGAACCTGGTAATAACAAAAACATATAATACTCGTATATTAAAACCATAATATTTCCTACCTATTACGAGTATCTATACTAATATTATAAAGAGGAAAACTTTGTTTGTTTGTTTGTTTGTTTGAAATGAATAGGCTCCGAAACTACTGAACCGATTTGAAAAATTCTTTCACCAATGTGTAGAATGAACTTTCAGGATGAAAATAGGCTATATTTTATGTAGGTACTTCGCGGGCGACGCCGCGTGCAGAAGCTAGTACTAGTATAAAATGATTTCGACTAGTCTTGTTTGAATGTTAGAATAAAAATTGTATTGAAGGAAGTAGTGTTACTTCAAGCTTGATATGTGACGTTTCTGAAACATGATAGTTTGTAAGAGCTTGTGGTAAGGCCACAAGCATAAAAGTTACAATTTGCGGCTAAAATATAAAAAAACACGAATTGAAACGAACGTCAAAGAAATACTCGTATAACATTTCATGTTATTTTATTGACTTTGGGTTCCGAAAATGGAAACTACCAAAATAAATTTTCCTCTCATCATGGACACGTAAATTGACTTACGAAATATTTTATCACGTTACATACATGACGTGTTAAACAGACAGACAAACAGATTACCTAGTTTGAGTGCTTCTCGTTTCAACTCATGATTACTTTAGTTAGTCGATTCTACCCATCTTGATTTTTAGTTAATGGTTCAACCCAACAACTAGATATGCGTATAAGTACCTATTTATTTTATCTATACTAATATTATAAAGAGGAAAACTTTGATTGTTTGTTTGTTTGTTTGAAATGAATAGGCTCCGAAACTACAGAACCGATTTGAAAAATTCTTTCAACAATGTGTAGAATGAACTTTCAGGATGAACATAGGCTATATTTTATGTAGGTACTTCGCGGGCGACGCCGCGTGCAGAAGCTAGTGTTGTATAAGGAGAGTGTGAATGGGACAGTTGGAAGGGGAAGACCTCGGCGTACGTACCTCGATCAAATTGGGGACATTTTAGAGAAAGGCCAGGTCCAGAGTACCCTAAACGGACGCGCATGTATGAAGAATTTAATGAGCGTGAATGAAGCAAGAGGTATGTCAGGATCGTAGCAAGTGGAGATCCGTGGTCTCTGCCTACCCCTTTCGGGAAACAGGCGTGATTTTATGTATGTATGTATTGTATGTAACTAATGGAATGTTGAGGATTACGTCGTGATGGCGACGTCCTAATGGAAGTCGCAGCAGGATCCGTGACGTCATCGGTCTAGACGCGTCGCGACGTCATGCATTACCGACTGTAAAGGGTTCTTACCACAAGCTCTTCGGGCAATGTCAAAGTAATATAACTATGATGTTTTGACCTATTTAATTGAAGTAGTGTTACTTCAATTTTCAAACTTTGACGTATCTGAAACGTATGGTTTATCTAGTTAGTTATATCTTTGAGGATATCTAAAGAGGGTAGTCAGAGGTACGTCCAAACATGGTATTTGGCTCTTGCCCACATTTTGCACAGTTGTTAGTATTCCGTACGTGATAGGTTGCAAGCCCATCGCTGGCGGCGAGATTGTTATTCATAAACTCGCGAGATCTCGCTTGGGCTTTAATCTCGCGAGATTTGCATTCCTTCCTTAACGCCGCGCCGCTTATAAGAATACTAACCTATGACACACCTTTGAATTTTTTTAAATATTTTCTTCACCGTTTAAGAGCACTGGCATTTTTCGAATGGAAAAACTCATTGGTGCACGACCAGATTTGAACCCTCTACTTTCGGATCGTGAGGCAGGGGTGCTACCACTACACCAGTGCTCTATTAACAGGCTATCTAAATATATATAACTCAAAGGTGACTGACTGACATAGTGATCTATCAACGCACAGCCCAAACCACTGGACGGATCGGGCTGAAATTTGGCATGCAGGTAGATGTTATGACGTAGGCATCCGCTAAGAAAGGATTTTGATAAATTCTACCCCCAAGGAGAAAATAGGGGATGAAAGTTTATATGAAAAGCGATAATCGACATTCACGCGGGCGAAGCTGCGGGCATTAGCTCGTTTATTGTATAAAAATGTGATCAGCTGTCTGAAAATAACCTTTTTTCTGATATAAACACATCTCTAAGTGGTGTTCCAATAGTACTTTGCCCCTTGTCTATAGGAATCTTTGGACTCGAGGGCAAAGTCCAACATTGTAGGGGTGCCTCAAAAATTTTTTCAAAAAAGTGTCAATTTATTGCCGACTAGCTGTCCCGCTCGCGACTTCGTTCACTTAAAGTATCTAAACTGAGTTTTGAACAAATCACACTAATAAAAAAAAACCATAAATGACTTTGACCCTTTTTAGAGGGTTATTTTGGAATATCCAGAAATACGTGTCCATTCATTTTGCATTTACAGTACACAAACAAAGTTTCACACCAATCGCACCACCCGTTAAAAAGTTCCCATACAAACATTGACCCCACATTTGACCCCTTTTTGAAGGTTATATTGAAAAACCCTGAAACACGAGTTCATTCATTTTGCATTCACAGTGCACAAACAAAGTTTCATGAAAATCGCTCCACGCGTTAAAAAGTTTCATACTAACGTTTTCACCCTTTTTCACCCTCTTAGAGGTAGAATTTCCAAAAATCCCGCCTTAGTGGGTGGTTTTGTTATAAAAGAAAACCACCCTCCAAATTTCAGCTTTCTAGCTTCAGCGGTTTCAGCTCGGCGATGATCAATCAGTCAGGTCAAGCTCTTATATAGATATAGATTGTTAGAGACAAAACATTGACTCGCTGATCGTTAGTTGAAAGATTTATATAACTTAAACAAATATGTTTTTATATTCATTATTTTGCCATGAAATACATTTTCGAATTGATTATTCAATATTATAACCGTGAAGTTTTGTATGTATAGATGTATGAATGTTTGTTACTCTTTCACGTTAAAACGGCTGAACGGATTTAGATAAAATTTGGCACTATTATGTTGTGTGTAATTTTTTTAACATTTATATTATTTACATTACACTTACATTTTTTTTGTTTTGTGCTTTGAAAGGTGTTAACTCGTCAAGGTTTCAACTTATTTTCAGGGCGAAACTTCAGTTTTGACAACCCTAGATGCTAGTCAAGTATGAGAATCCCAATAACTTCTGATTAAATTGTACAGAGCACGCACGGCCGGCGTGCTAACCTCCATTTAAGGGAAAAAAATCGGAGGCACATTGTAATCCATTCACCACACTAGTTCTTGAGAACATAGAATGGATAATTTTTATTCGGATGGGTAAAATAAGACCGGAGGCGCGCGCGATTGCTAGTTATACATAAGTACATTTAACTGAGTGGGAAGTATGGCATGGTTTTTGACAAACTAAGAAAGAACTTGAAAAAAAACTTAAGATCAATGACCTAGTTCAGTTTTGATGGCCTTGAAAAGTCTGCCAGTTATCTGCATTATATTCAACAAAAGGTCGTCGTATTGCTAATCTACATTTATCCAACATTTGTAATAAAAGTGCAATAGTGATAAGAACGGCAAAAATAATATTTGTGAAACTATAGCGGGTCTGTATTTTCCTTTATTCTTTTCCAGACGTTACGATCGTATTGCAACAACCGTGTAAACTTGATTACTCATAGACTCGTTATCTTCTTATATATAAAAATGAATTGCTGTTCGTTAGTCTCGCTAAAACTCGAGAACGGCTAAACGGATTTATTTTATCTTGGTCTTTAAATGTTCGTGGCGGTCTAGGGAAGGTTTAAAAGGTAAGAAAAATTCGAATAACTGCCGGGAAAACCCTAAAAATAGCCCTTTTCTATTTCCCATACAAACGTTTTCTAAATAAGTACGAAGTCTGCCGGGTCAGCTAGTAGTTTTATAAATATGTGTGATAATCACGAAAGTTCAAGAAACACTAAAAATAATATTATAAAGGTGCAATTCACTGGTCTCGGTAGAGTTTAAAGATTTACGCTCTTTTTAGTCAAGACTAGGTCCATTCCGTTTCAAAAATTTTATTAGGGCTTTTAAGTTTCTCATGTAAATAAATAAATAAATAATAGTGGTGGACATATCACACAACACCTTCTAGCCCCAAACTAAGCAATGCTTGTACTATGGGAACCAGATAGCTGATAGATTAATTATATACTTTTTTAATACATACATAGAATACATAATAACACCTAGAAACAGAACTAACAGCTGCGGGGATCGAACCCACAACCTACAGCTCAGAAGGCAGAGCTACTACCAACTGAGCTGTGAGGCCAGTCGTATTTCCTTGTACTTATTTCCTTATTGTGGATTTGGATTACATGTTTGTATGCGAGTAAATTTAGCTGTCGCTGCACCCAATATGGCTGAACAGATTTTAACAGATAAGGGATACATTAGTCTGAATAATAAGAGTCATAGACTATACAAATGCAAAAATCAATATGGCGGCCGTAAGAAGAGATTTTCAATTCTTTACAGTCGGATTTTTAATTATCGCAATTTCTTTCTTTATTACGTGGTAGTAATTAGGTTTATTTTATGTATAAACTAATGTATATAGGCCGTAGATTTATGTATTTTCCATCCTGTAGACTAGTAGACTAGGCTAATGTTGCCTAAAATAAATGATTATCATTGCGATTTCGTTGTCCAAAGATTCCACTAACCCACCAAACTTCCACTATGGCCTCCACTCCACTGTCTTACTGACTCTTACGGTCACCTATCCTAATGAGGACAGTGTAGAACGTCGCTTATTAATCGAGTCTGTGTTTTGTGTTATTTTTGAAGAGTTTCAGGGCATCGTCCCTTAGGACGAGGTCACATTAGCGGCGGGTGAGCGATCTGATATCTCGCCGTCTTGCGCAACCTATCGCCGAAACGCGACATGTTTACAAACACCTAGAACTTACATGTTCGTCTAGCTATAGTGCAAGCATTAAAACACTTAAGGTTGATTTAACCAACTTCTGGTATAACGTGGGTATAACTATTAACTATTCTCAGAATAATCAAATGTCAAATGCAAGTAAAATGTCAGTTTACTCTTCGACAATTGCGATTGTGCTTAAACTAGTTTAAAAATAATGGTTAGAAAACATCCGTCAAATAAAATTCTTATTTGTTTCTGAAATGGAGGTATGGAGTATTGTATTTATTGCTCATACTTACCACGTAGACTTTGAGTGTAAACTACCACTGATCACGTTTATTGAGAATGCTGTCTACAGTTGTCTACAGTCTGGGATTGGTGATGATGAGGCTGAGGAATAGACAGATAGATAAAGAATTAATTTGTTTCGTACCACAGATACACATACAATTTAACATAAATACAACTTTAACTTAGAGCGCTGGTGGTGCAGTGGTAGCACCCCTGCCTCACGATCCGAAGGTCGTGGGTTCAAACCTGGTCGTGCACCAATGAGTTTTTCCATTCGAAACATTTATGTGCGCAATGCCAGTGCTCTTAAACGTTGAAGGAAAACATCGTGAGGAAACCGGCATACCCTAGAACCAAAAATTCGAAGGTATGTGTCATAGGTTAGTATTCTTATAAGCGGCGATGGGCTTGCAACCTGTCACGTACGGAATACTAACTACTCTGCAAAATGTGGGCATGTACCAAATGTCATGTTTGGACTTGCCTCTGACTACCCTCTTTAGATATCCTCAAAAGATCTAAGTAACTAAAGATCTGAGGAGATATCTTCCAAGCCTGGGGATTACAGTCGTGATTATTATTTATATATATTTTTTTTTTCTACAACTTTAACAAAAACACACACTGAACGAATTCCTTAAAAGTAAGTTTGCAAGAATAAGCGAACGTAGGCAAGTTCGTGTGTGCTGCAGCACGACAAATAGGCCATGGCTCAGTGACATCTTTTGCTTAAAAGCAAAAACACTACAACAGAACTACAAAAACACTGCAACAGAACTACAAAAACACTACAACAGAACTACAAAAACACTACAACAGAACTACAAAAACACTACAACAGAACTACAAAAACACTACAACAGAACTACAAAAACACTACAACAGAACTACAAAAACACTACAACAGAACTACAAAAACACTACAACAGAACTACAAAAACACTACAAAAACACTACACTACAATGTTTCTGAATGGAGACATTGTGTTTATTTCTCATACTTGCCACGTAGCTGGTTTTGACACGCCTATATTGTTTATTTCCACCACGTTACATGAAATTATCACGATCGAATCAGACAAACAAACAAACAATCACAACGTCAATATTTGTGTAATGGACGTAGTCAGGTTTTTATAGGGGCAAACATTGCTTTTAAACGAAGCGTAAAATCTAAGCTTGTAAGCGAAAATCAATTGCTTCGGAATAAATATCTTAAAATGGGAATAATAAATAGATACGTAAAGAATGCTCTTAGTACTTATAAAGTAATATAAGAGACTAAAGGGACTCCGCGCGACTGCAGTCCCGTAATTTTCTTCACTTTCACCTCCCTTCATGAACCAAGACCTCAAAAATTTCAAGTCTCTATGACCAGCGGTTTTGACTGTGTATTATTTTTAGGTCAGTGAATTAGTGTGTCAGTCAGGACTTTCATAAGTAAGAGTACCTGGTTGACCGAGCTTTGCTCAGTTTTTTTTGGTAAATATTGTTTTTTGGAAAATGAAACCTAGCTAGATCGATTTATCGCCCCCGAAATCCTCTGCATAGGTACTAAATTTCATGAAAATCGTTGGAGCAGTTTCCGAGATTCAGATTATTTATATAATATACATATATACAAGAATTGCTCGTTTAAAGGTATAAGATTTAGATGTCTACCGAGAATGGGATTACAGTTGTGATCGCGAAACACTATAACTTAATAAATAGGTATCATTTTCTATTACTAAACGTTATTATAATGGGCGATGTTTTTACTAGAAAGCGATCTTTACCAGACAACCTTTGATTAAGCAAGATTTTAAGCGTAATAATCACCAAAATAATATGTGAAAATCTCTTCGTGAGTTGTGGAAAATGCGGAAAAAATCTCAAAGTTTCCGTAGGACCCCCTATTCTGAGTCCATACACTTATCGCACGTTAAATAGTTCTCTTATGCATGCGCCCGCTATTTCAGTAACTGTTGACATTAGATACAGGATGCTCAGAAAATTGTTTACTCATTATACCGACTTGATCCTTTCGCACACTTTGTAGATAGCGAAACTCCGTTGTATATAAAGTATCAAGAGATAACATCTCATAACTTCAGCGGTTCAAGAATGGTTCACTGGTCTAGTTTCAAAATTCAAATGGACGAACGGTTTTTTGGTAATTAAAATGAAAGGGAACGATGCTGAAGCGGCGCGTGCGAAGGAGGAGATACCACATGACCATCTTTTTATGGTCACCGGTCTTTCGGCGTCGAACCTTGAGAAGTTGGCTCAGGGTAAGATGATAATTACTTATACTAATACTATTACTAATACTAATACGAATGTTATCATAAATGTCTTATCATAAACTTAATCTTAACTGTCTTAATCTTAGTTTTTATTACTTACCATTTTTTTTTCTCTTCCTATATTACCATTTATTCGTGAGAACCTATAATTGGCTCTATAATGCGTATGTTGTTTCTCAAAGCTGTTGGTTTTCCAAAAAAATAAAAAATAAATAAACTATTGAACATCATCTTATTTCAACTTGGCATGGAGATAAATCTTGTTTTGGGGAAGGACTAAGCAACTTTTGTATAGTTAAAAACGTTTAATGCGAACAAAGTCGCGGGCAACAGCTATTAATAAAGCTGCATTTACAAAACACGTCTCAGGCACTTCAACCATCTACAGCCTTCTGATGTGAGAAACAAATTCACAGTCATATAAATTAGATGCAAATTAACTTCGTTTTTATTGTACGCGGTCAGTGTATTGTCACGTCACTGGTCCTTTTTGAAGACCATACTCCATTCTGGACAATGCCCTACGCCCGGTGGCCAGTGATCTGTTATAGTTACTAAAGTATATTTTCTCTATGCCGGCGGCCCTGAAAAAAACAACCACAAGTTAAACATCAAAAATTGGCGAGTTTAAACGAATGCGCGACGGTGATCAAAACAAAATACGTCTAAATCTGGTCTGAATTCAGGCAAGTTCTGGACGGGAGCCAGGGCGTCCACCTTGGCGGTAACTGAAATGTCACTATATTTTACGATGTTAATATGAATTCTTATTGGTTATGTTTATTTAGAGATGGTGAGGAATTTCGGCCTTGGTCTGGCTGAGGCGTCGGGACTTCGGATGCTCTTGTTATGGTTGTTTTGTTGTCAACACCTTGTTTTACAACACTTTCATCGGGCTACTATGAAAACTACTGCAACTGCTTAACAGCTGAAATGTTGCTTAATTAAGGGCAGTTCAATAGTCCGTATGATCATGTCTTTTAGTCGTCTCATGTTAGGGTTACGCCTGATTCTTACACTCCAATGCAATTTAAATATAGTCTACTACTACTAGTAAACTTTATAACGACATGTTGGTAACATTATTTATAATTTAGATTGAAATCCCAATATCTGTCCGTTCCTCTTCTACAATCATCATCATCGTCTATTTTTCCTTATCTCACTTCATGTGGGGTCAGCACAGTATGTTCCACTTTAAGTTTCATATAATCTCCAAAGATACCTGGTTTAGTACCTCAGATATTTGAGGATATTATAAAAGTAAATTCTAGGGTGTTTCGAAAGATACTTACTAAAAATAATCTCTTCTTCGTGGTGGAAGGATTGATTAAAGCGATCCAGAAGCTCCTTTGGCCAAGCTGGATACATAGATTCTCTGCTTCTTCATAGAGTTATATGAGTGTGGCTGGGTGCTCAAGTAGAGAAAAGCCGAAGAAGAAGTGGTTTGATTGTGTGAAAGATGATATGAATGTAAGAGTAGACTCAGAGTTGACGAATGATAGGAGTGACAGAAGAAAACATGTTATGCCGACCCCACGCGTGGGATAAGGACAGGAGAATGATGATAATGACATAGATTCTTCTGAATCTCCTTTTTATCAGCAGAGCCACCATGTTCTGACTTCGAAGAGGCGATCGCAGCCACCAGCTATGGGAAGTTCAACGCAGTCATGATGCTGTGCACAGTGCCAGCCTTCTGGTCCGCCGTCTCGGTCACCAGTGCAGCGTCATACATCTTCACGAGAGCGCAGTGTGACATGGACTTGAGCCTTCTGGACATGGGCACTGTTTCTGCCATGACATATGCAGGTAAGTCATACTGACTTACTTATATAGTCATATAAACTTATATCATATCAGCTCAGTTGATAGTAGCTCTGCTTTCTGCGCTGTAGGGTGTGGTTTCGCCACCCAGAATAAACATTTGTGTGATGAACGCAGATGTTTGTTCTGTGTCTGGATTTTATGTATTCTATGTAGGTTTGTAGGTATGTATTTACAAAAAAAGTATATTAATATTCTATCAGCTATCTGGTTCCCATAGTACAAGCTTTCCATAATTTTGAGCTAAATAGCGTTGTGTGCATTATCCACCGCTATTTATTATTTTTATTTATTTTTTTATATACATAATGCCGCCCATGCAGCGTCTTGAGGACTCTATCTTTTGTCAATGGTCGGGATCAGTTAGGCTATCTATAGATCGTTTGTAACGGATAGCTCAAGTGTTTCACAAAATTCAAAATTCAAAATATGTTTATTTTCAATAGAATCACAGGGATCACTTTGAAACGTCTTACATACTAGGTGAGTCTAAGTGCCAGTTCCAGTCCTATCCCCAGTGCGAGAAGAACTGACAAGAAACTCGCTGGGCCCTAGCGCTTTTTTTTTATTATCCTTGTTAATTTTGTAAGGAATACCTAGCAGAGTTGGAGCTGATTCATCCCAAGCTTTTTTATCAGATGAAGAAAAGCTTACTATAAAATATCAGAGTACTTAGATAAGTACTCTGATATTTTATAGTAAGCTTTTCTAGACAGTTTCTGAATGCACATGAATTTGATAGTATAGAAGTGTATTATCAAATCGCATAATAAATAGTTTTCTAACTTCTATGGCGTAGTGAGTAACTAGACGACTAGGTGTTGGATGCAAAAGTATATTTAAGATCTGCATGTTAAAGTTTCATAATGTGCCGTGAGATATCCATCTTGTATTGTATTGAAGTGTTTATTATTTTTTTGACCCATCCGACTATCTTATCAAGTCATCAAGTAGTCTGTCTGTCAGTTTGTTTGCATAATTAGCACTTAAACCGTTGTGTTATGATGTTATACAACACTAACAATGCCAGATACTCAAACATTTGCAATACTGATCTGTGAATATATTGTTATCGTTAACGCTATTTGCGCGAATTACAAGAATATTTGTCATGAGTATGACGCAATCTGGAAAATTTAAGAGTCAAACGTTAGGTAGGAAATACTATTTTTTTTCGAAGTTTAATTATTTTTCAAGCAACACTAGAAAAATTTTACAAGATAATCATTTAAACTCATCACGTCCTGAAGAAATAAAACTACGAATTATAATAATAACATAAATGATCTAATATTATAATAATATCACACAGTGACGCCGTGTGAGACTCGATGTCTCAAAGTCGCGATGCTATAGTAATATTATAATAATATCACACAGTGACGCCGTGTGAGACTCGATGTCTCAAAGTCGCGATGCTATAGTAATCGAAATGGAGAAGGAAAAAATCTTAAGGAAAATGCCCTAGAACCAAAATTCAAGTGTGTTGTGCCATAGCCTAGTGTTGCCATATTTGAAAATATGAGAACTTCTCGCTGTCTGTTTGTTGTTGTAGACTAACACCACTCAGCTTAAGGTGGAAACTGAAATTACCTACACACATAATTTAAAATAGTTATTTACTAAAAAGGGTCGTTAAATAAAGGTCGATAATTTATCTGGCTAGTTAAATAGTCTCGGTGAATAAAGAGACAATTGAAGCCGTGTAATTCAAATATATAACTTCAAAATGTATGAAACTTTTACTTTATGTACCTACTAACTCACTAACTGACTGATCGATATGATAATATCAACGCACAGTATTAAAAACCATAAGTAAAAACTGAAATTTTGAAAAAATACTTCTTTTTGGGTTCTAGAGAAAATAGAAAAAAACCACCTTTATTTTTTGTTCAACGTTAATGCAGGTGAAAGATTGTATGAAAAAAACCTTTAAAAATAGTTCTACGCGAGCAAAGTCGCAGAGAAAACTAATAGTTTAGCACATATTTAGACAAAAAGATACAGGTAGCTGATCAAATATTGGAATGGAGAACATTCAATGAAGCGTTGATCAACATAGTTGTTATCGAATGTTATTGAAATGCAAACAGTTTTATTTGGGATTTCACTGACTGCTGTACTGATGCATACCTAGATAATAGGTTTATTTTAATAAATAATGTATTTTTATATTTGTCACTAGCTGACCCGGCAGACTTCGTACTTATTTAGAAAACGTTTGTATTTTGTTTTAGGGTTTTCCCGGCAGTTATTCGAATTTTTCTTACCTTTTAAACTTTCCCTAGACCTCCACGAACATTTCAAGACCAAGATAAGATAAATCCGTTTAGCCGTTCTCGAGTTTTAGCGAGACTAAGGAACAGCTGTAGGGCCATTGTAATGTAACATTCTAAGGTTTTGATAAAATGTTATGTAAAATTGAATGCTGCAACTCCTGGCACTGGTCTTACATGATTCTGATTTGACGATGCTAGTTATAACCTGTTATAAATCAAGTATAGCTGTAATCAAGCCTTTTAGACCAGTGTGGTGAAAGTACTAAAGTGCACCTCAAATACTTTCGCTATCAAACAGATTACTAACCTTCGAACTTATGCACTCCGTTCGTTACCAGTGCAAAATTCCTAGATACTTATAAGTCTCCTCTTGAAGAGTTCCAAAGTAGAAAATCTGCCCGGTTTCCAGGTATGATATCCTCGGCCATGGTGTGGGGTTTCCTCTCAGACACGCTCGGGAGACGGAAAATCATGGTGTGGGGCTTCTTTGGCTCAGGGCTGGTGGAGATGATGGCTGCGATGAGTCAGAATTTCCCCATGTTGCTGATTACAAGATTTTGTAGTGGCTTTCTGTGAGTTACTGTATTCTTAGCTCTTACCGGTGCAATTTCGTCCTTTTCTTTTTCGCCAATGCGGTCTCTTGTTTAAACGACATGACGACAATTGATTTTATCTGGTTCATGTAGTTTATTCTTGGTCTTCCCCTACCTCACTTTCTTTCCACTTTTACTTCTATAATTTTCTTTATGAATCTGTCATGTCGTACCTATAAGATATCGTCTTTCTTCTGCTACCCTAGATTTCTTTAGCTGCCATGATGATGTAGGTACCTATGATTATTTGATGTACTTACTTACCTACTATTCTGCGCCACAAATGCATAAGATCACTTATTTTAAAAATATAGTAGAGATGCCAATTAGTATGTCTTAATTGTGTGAAAACTAAATGAACTAAACATCGTCTTTTTATTCCTCAGATTCAATGGTCCCTTCGCAGTACTAATCTCGTATCTAGCAGAGCTCCACCGTACTGAACTCCGCGCCAGGGTCATACTTCTCACCAGCTTGTTCTACACCATTGCCAACATTACACTCCCACTGCTGGCCTGGGCTATACTCACTAACAACTGGGACTTCCATATTTGGTCTGATAAGTTCGGTAAGACTCACATTTAGAAATAGTCCTTGTGATTTTGTCAAATAACAACATTTTTTTTTTTTTTGAATGTGAATTGCATTTTCTGTTTCAGTGGTCCATTCCTGGAACTTGTTTCTACTTGCAACCGCCTTAATGCCAATCCTGGCAGGGCTGGTGTTTCTCTGGCTGCCCGAAAGCCCAAAGTTTTTAATGTCTCGAGGGAGAAATGAGGAAGCAATGGCAATCTTCAAATGGATCTATGCGCTGAATACTGGAAGACCAGCAGATGAGTTTCCTGTTAGTATGCTATTTATTATTATTTATCAATCAGATTTTTTTTAAGTACAAGGGAGCCTTTGAGCCTCACTTTAACCCTTAACCCGGCGTCATGGGGGTGGAAAATGACTACACGGACGTGGGGGTGGGTCATCATTACCCGATGCTTTGACCTTCGATATTTCTACATTTTTATAAGAAATTATGAATTACTTTAAATTTACTGCTTTATTGTTTTATGGTTTAGTAAATTAAACTAGAATTAGTATTACCAAAGTATTCAAATGGAACTTTAAACCTCTTCAAAAAAAACTCTTAAAAAGTCAACAAAATTGGCATGCCTCAGCTTAATCTCACTTTTCTTAGCATTAACGAACGGTTTTAATTTTTTTATTGCATTTTTATAAACCTAACTAGGACATTTTTGGAAAAAACTTACAAAAAACTAATCAGAATCATCGTTGTAAATGCAATCACCGGAGAAAAGTACAACATATTCAGGGCAAATATATTTGTTGCAACCATGACATGTGTGGGTTGTTTTACAGTCTTTTTTCGCAGGACATACTTGATACCCAGCAATGGCTCTTTTTGCTGGTGGCTCCTCTAAACCTTCGCCAACAAATTTTCGCATTTTTTTTTTTGTTTTTTCGAGGCAAACATGTCACATTCTGGCGGGTTTTCAAGTTTTCACCCACAAGAACAAGGCCTAGTATCTTCAAGTGATAACGTCGTTTTTGGTTCGACTTATTATTGATTATATGTATGTTTAAACATATACAACATAAAAAACAAAAATAACACCAATAGCAATTCCAAACGTAAAAACCATGTATTGAAGAAATGGCGCAAAATTGTTACACCGAGTACGGGGTTGGGTCAAATTTACCTTTTTGAACTTTGGACGCACGTAGTCCTAAACACGGTCGCCGTCCAACTGATACTTTTTATACAATGCTTAGCTCAACTTATTAACTCCAGCTACTGAGAAGAGCAACAACGTCACTTGCATAGTTACCAATCTGTAAGCTAACAAAAAAGTGCCGGGTCATTCTGACCCAGCCCCCATGACGCCGGGTTAAATCCATGCTGTAATCTCTCAATCCTTGAGAAGAAGACCTCAGTTTCCAAAGAACTAAGTGATACGATAACAGAAAGAAATCTGGCCCGATGTCGCTCCGCCCTCCGACAGCTAACCAATTTGCAATGTAAACGCTGTCCTTTTGTTTTATGTATTTATGTTCTGTTTTGTCTTTTGTTTTTATGTTATTATTATGAGATAATCTTGATTACATTTTTTTGTAAGAAGGATCATACAAAAAAGCGCTAGGACCGAGACGAGTTCTTACCTGTTCTTCTCGTACTTGGGTTAGGTTGGAATTGGCACATAGATTCACCTAGCATGTAAGACGTTTCAAAGTGATCCTTGTGATTGTACTGAATAAATATTTTTCAATTTCAATTTCAAATTTCAATTTCTCAAGTTTGTAAGTTTGTAGTTATCCAAAGCCTCATTGGTGCACATTTATATACACGCCACCAGAGCTCTCAACTTGTTTAACTTCAAAGTATTTTCTTTCAGATAAAAACACTTGTAGAAGAGAAGTCGGAACAGCAAGGTCGGGGGATAGCGGCGTTGCGAGGGGGTGGTGCACAACTAAAGCCACTGTTCAAACCTCCACATGTGAAGTGGCTTATCTTGATCTGTATCATACACCTTGGTTGCATGTTTGGGTAAGTATTACCTTTTACTTCAATTTCCAATGATAAACGTCTTAAAACATGTTTTTTTCAGACAATAAAAGTTTTTACAGTCTTTGACACGCTTTTTGCATGTTTTGTGTATTTATCCTCACAACTTGTTTTAGATGCGAATAATAAATGAAATTGGATAACAATATGTGTTTTATACCTTGGTAAAAGCATTGTGGACCACACAAAAACATGTATTTTTTAAATGTTTCTTTGTCAGTGCAGTAATTATAACAGTAAAATCGTTCCAGCTCCAACACCATTCGGCTCTGGTATCCTCAACTGTCTGCTATGATCGGTTCCAGTCAGTCTCTCTGTTCCGCCATAGCGCCGACCGCAGCCCCTGAAGTGGAGTTGACATGTGTTCCAATCGAGACTGACATGCTGACGTACTTGCAGAGCGCCGCTGTAGGTGCTGGCTCCGTGCTGACCTATGGGATTGGAGGAGCCATCGTTAATAGGTCAGTTTAATAAATAAATAAATAATATAAAATATAAATATATATAAAAAATATATGATCACGACTGTAATCCCCGGGCTCGGTAGATATCTCCTCAGATCTTTAGTTACTTAGATCTTTGAGGATATCTAAAGGGGGTAGTCAGAGGCAAGTCCAAACATGACATTTGGTACATGCCCACATTTTGCACAGTAGTTAGTATTCCGTACGTGACAGGTTGCAAGCCCATCGCCGCTTATAAGAATACTAACCTATGACACATACCTTCGAATTTTTGGTTCTAGGGTATGCCGGTTTCCTCACGATGTTTTCCTTCACCGTTTAAGAGCACTGGCATTGCGCACATAAATTTTTCGAATGGAAAAACTCATTGGTGCACGACCAGGTTTGAACCCACGACCTTCGGATCGTGAGGCAGGGGTGCTACCACTACACCACCAGCGCTCTCTCTAAATAAATAAATAAATAATGCTGGACAATCCACACAGCATCATCTAGCCCCAAAGTAAGCTACTCAAAGCTTGTGTTATGGGTACTAGATAACTGATATATTTAATACATGATGTAGGTACATAGATAGATATATTTTTTTTATTATACATACACACCCAGACCAACGGAACAAATTTCTGTAGATCGTACACAAATTTGTTCCGAGGCGGGAATCGAACCCGCAACCTCTTGCGTCGCAGGCGGATTCTTGCCCGCTGCGCCACTGAGGTCGTCAAAATAATAGATTTATAATAGACTAGGTGGTTGTCCGTGACTTCGTCCACGTTTCATTCGTTTTTAAATGGTTTTGTTTAATAAAAATACATCAAAT
This sequence comes from Cosmorhoe ocellata, assembly GCA_963675405.1. Classification (NCBI taxonomy): domain Eukaryota; kingdom Metazoa; phylum Arthropoda; class Insecta; order Lepidoptera; family Geometridae; genus Cosmorhoe; species Cosmorhoe ocellata. The sequence continues at coordinate 10,827,575 of OY776253.1, read as the reverse complement.
CAAAAACTATGAAAATCGGTCCAGTCGTTCTGGAGTTATATGTGTTCGAACAAACCCGTCTTTTTGTACCTACATATGTATTTCGTATGTATTTTTATCTAAACCGATTTAACCACACAAAATAATCACACCACTCGTCAAAAAGATCATACAAACTTTGATACCCTTTTTTCCCTTAGTGAGGGTTATTTTTGAAATCGCTTAAATACTGGTAAGTGTCCATTTATTTTGCCTTCTAAGTATTTAAACCGAGTTCTCATCAAAAAAACTTTAACACCCCATTTAACCCCTTTCGGGGAGTTATTTTGAAAAATCTAGATACACGTTTTAAATGATTTGGCATTTTAAGTATCCAAACCAAGATTCAGACCGATCGTACCACTCCTTAAAAAGTTCCCATATAAACATTGAGCCCCCATTTTACCCCTTTTTAAAGGTTTAATTGAAAAATCTTGAAACACGTGTACATTTGTTTTGTATTTACATTACACACACAAAGTTTCATAAAAATCGTACAGCTTGTTAAAAAGTTTCATACAAAAGTTTTTAGCCTTTTTCACCCCCTTAAAAGTGGAATTTCCAAAAATCCCGTCTTGGTGGGCGCCTACATACCAAGACAGATAGTATTTCAACCAAGTTACACCACTCGTCAAAAGAACTTTGACACCCCATTTAACCCTTTTGGGAGGGTTATTATGTAAAATCAAAATATACGTTTTACATCATTTTGCATCTTAAGTATTGTAACCTCCGATTTATTTAATTAGCATTATATAACACGTCGTCAATCAAATCTTTCGAAATTACTCATTATAATAGACTGCTGTAGTCCGGGTCATGTTAAATTCTCCCGCCATTGAATTCAAATCTTCCTTTCATTAAGATAGAATAATTACCTAATCAACCCCGAAGGCCCAGGCCCGCTTTGACGGTCGGCCTGTCACTGTCATTATTGTTTCCTCTCTACTTTATAATCTATACAACCTAAAATTATTATAAAATTGCCAACATCTACCTGCCGTCGACATTCCGATTGATATGGCGTTTGGTTAGTAACCCCGCGATTATTGTTACCGAAGCGAATGGTAGAATATAAAGATTTGCGTCGCAGATCGATAGATTTTCTGGCGGTTTTTTTTCCCAGAGCGGGCATCACCGAGTAACAGCTGATGAGATTGCGATTTTGAACTTGAACTTGAAATTAATTCGGTTCGTTACAAGGGTTGATTTGCGAATTACAAAGGACATTTACGTTGTTTTACTCTGGAAATAACCCTATATTAAAACACTGCTGAGCTACGCGGCGTGTTCCCTTTCGTGTGTCCGACGGAAGCGAGTTCGTTCGAGGTTGTTCGAAATATCATATATTCCACCCCGGTAAGCAAATTGTCGTTTTCTTTCTAAATCCAGGGCCCATATTCTGAAAATACCGGCCCCACACCCGCCGCCTGGACACAGGAGGTGAAGGTGCCGTGATTATTACCTAATTTCTTCTCTGAAGTCTAAATGTCAATGCTTGATCATTCAACACCGTAAATATCTCATTTATAGATACGGGGTGTCTCCCAAGACCCAGTTCCACCAGTTAGAGCTAACCTCCGGTCCAGACCCTCTCTCCAGCCGAGGTGTGAGCCCCTACGCGCCATAGAAGACTATCCGTCATAAGGCCCAGTTATTTTATTGATTTGCTAAGGAAAACGTCTAGCAACAGGTCAGTCACCAACTACTAGGGCGCCCGCGTGAATTTCGGCCGATTTATACCAAGAGCGAGTCCACCAGACAACGGTGACACTCTGCGTGTCCGTTTGTTCCGGCCCGCATAACGGACGGATGCATTTTACAACTACCGATATATTCTAAGGTTAGGTGAGGGGTATAATTTAAATTCTCATAATAAACCGAGGCTAATCCAAGCACAACGCCGATCCTTTCCTACACATTCCTTTCGTTCTAGAGATAACATAATTACACTAGCATATGCATTAGCTTTTAAGTTAATTTTGTGCGTTACCAGTCTATAACTTTTGATTTAATTGTTACTTTTGTCGTTAATGTTGTGGTTTTGTGAATTAATGGTGAATGATTAAAATAGATAAAGGATAAACAGAAAAGATAGGAAATAAAGTTATATTTGTTCATTTTTTTACTTAGTTGTAAGAATTTCATTTTCCACCTTATCCCCTATCCCCTACTTTCCCCTAGGCAAGGAATACAGTTACATATGGCGCCCGAACAGGGACGGCGTTGATGCAGCTGAGCTGGTAAGCTAAAAGCTTTTTTCTGGTCAATTTTAGCTCAGACAAAATTGGATGAGCCTCGGTTAAAAACTTATTTTTCATTTTTTTTTGAGGTTAGTGTGCCTTTTCTATTGTAAGTTTGATTGGCCTCGGTTATACTACTACCCTGCAGCCCCCTGCAATTTTTTGTTTTGCAAAATTTCTCATAATTTTGATAGTTTTTTTTGATAATTTCACTTTACAATTTTAAAATGTTGGAGGAAAGACCTATTGCATTTAACGTCTTAGCTAAAGATGAATTGGAGTACGAGATCAAAATTAGGGGTAATACACCTGCTGGAGAGACCCTCACAGCCCTCAGAACACAGGTTCGATTCCTGAACAAAGAAATCCCTTCAGATGAGATTGTATCTTCCGAGCTTAATGTTTCTACAGAGTTAACCACTATAAAAATAAAACTTGATAGCTTAGCCGATTTAATTACGGGAGCCTCTCTCAAACCTTGCTCTCTCAAGATCCTAAATCGTGTCCAAGCATTAGGACACCATTTATTTCATAGGCTAGGGCGCCTAGCTTTTCCGAGTAATGATGACGAGCTAGGATTGCTATATAATAATTCTCAGGATCGTTTAGACCGACTCCTTAGAAAACTTGATAATATTTTTACTAATTTTAAAAGCAGTCTCTCTTCTCCATTACCACCCCCCGAAACGGTGAATAATAGCGCTGATACTCATGATAAAGCCTCAGGACTAGGTTTAGCATCCAATAATGATAATTTTACACATTCTTATGATAAACATACTGCTGTTCACACCCTGAACCATAAGTTTAATGGAAAGTCATGCGTTAAAGCGTTCCTACAGCGATTGGAGGAACTGTGTTCATCTAGGGGTATAAATCACAACAAACTCTTTGACTCTGCAGCTGAGCTGTTTTCAGAGGAAGCTTTATGCTGGTATCGTGGCGTCCGTTCAGAAGTTAGTAATTGGTCTGAATTAAAAGATTTACTACTAGATGAATATCTACCGTTCGATTATGATCATAGATTGATGCAGGAAATTAGAGCAAGAACTCAGGGACAGGAAGAGAGTATTGTTAACTATCTAAGCGTTATGCAGAACTATTTTACTCGTCTATCCAGACCTATTTCAGAGGCGGAAAGGTTAAGTATAGTTTCCTATAATATTAGACCATTCTATACCACTCAGTTGGCACTGTCACCAGTGGATACTTGGGCAGATTTAAAAAAGAAATGTAGGCTTTTGGAAGGAGCTAAACAACGTTCTGAACTATTTTCTGAACCTACTAAAAGCACAAATTCTTGCCTAGCTCCTGATTTAAGTTATCAAAATTCATCTAACCGTTCCGTATCCAAGGTGGCATCGGTCAAGCCCAGTAAGGATTTCTGTGTCCGTTGTAGGATAGATGGTCACAGTCTAAGCAATTGTAAAGCTCCTTTCATATTAATATGCTACCGATGCGGTGAGAAGGATGTGACCTTCAAAACCTGCCCTAAATGCTCAACAAAAGATAATACAAGTTCTAATTCTGCGGTCCCAAAAAACTAGGTAAAGTGAACCAGAAGGAATGGGAGTCTTGGTTAGAGTTTGTTAAAAATTTTTCCTCTAAAAAGTCTTGTTCTGCACTGGTTCACGAGGCTAAAAGTGATGATAAACGACCGTTCCTTACAATATCTGTTTATGGTCTTGAATTCAGAGGTTTAATGGATTCCGGTTCAGAGATTTCTATTATAGGTAGGGATGCTATACGACATTTTAGTGATCTAGTCTCTTTACATAAATCTAATGATTTACATAATATTTCTACTGCAAACGGTTCTCTATCACCCGTTACCGGCTACGTATTTTTACCGGTCACGGTAGCTAGTAAAACCGCTATTGTAAAATTCTACGTTGTTCCCGGAGTCTCCACTGAGCTGATTTTTGGTATAAATTTCTGGAAATTATTTAATATAGCACCCGATGTCCTTTCCTTGTTGAAGGACAGCGAGTATTACTCTACAACCGATAAGGTGGATACAATAGTTTCCCCCGATAGATATATACGAGATTTCGGGTCTTTGAGTGAGGAAGAACAGAAGACGGCCGATGAAGTCATACGGCAGTTTGAAGATATTTCCGCAGAAAAGAAAGGTTTAGGGCTGACTCACCTTGTCACACACAAAATCGAGACCGGTGACCACCCGCCGATCAAACAACGCTACTACATGATGTCACCTGAAAAATTAGCCGAGGTAAACAGGCAAGTCGACCAGATGCTGAAAGATGGTGTCATCGAGCCCAGCAACAGCGCGTGGAATAGTCCAGTCACATTAGCTCCGAAATCTGATGGTTCATTCCGCTTCTGCTTGGACAGCAGAAGGCTAAATGAAGTTACAAAGCATGACGCTTATCCGCTACCATATATCCATCACATTCTGGACCAGCTCCGAAATGCCAAATACCTATCTTCTATTGATTTAAAATCTGCTTATCATCAAATCCCGTTGGACCCGGAATCCAGAGAAAAGACAGCTTTTACCGTAGTAGGAAGAGGATTATTCCAGTACACTCGGATGTGCTTCGGGCTCACCTCGGCTGGTAGCACCCAGCAACGCCTAATGGATAGATTGTTTGGTCCGGAGTTTGAAAATAAAGTATTTATTTATTTAGATGATATTATCTTGTTTAATTCCACCTTTGAAGAGCACGTTAAGCTCTTGGCGAGGGTGAAAGACCGGCTGCGAGAAGCAGGTCTTACGATTAACCAAGGCAAATGCCAATTCTTTCGAAAACAGTTAAAGTACCTAGGTCACGTCATAGATGAATATGGCCTGCGCACAGATCCTGATAAAGTCAAAGCTATTGTAGATTTCCCTACACCCGTTTGTCGCAAAGATGTGAAACGCTTTCTGGGCACTGCTTCTTACTACCGACGTTTCATTCATAATTTTAGCCATACGGCGGGCCCTTTAAATTCTCTTACCTCTACGCGTAAGGGTGCCCCTCCGTTCGAGTGGACCCCGGACGCTGATAAAGCATTTAATGACTTAAAATTAGCTCTCACTAGCGCCCCCGTTTTAGCTTGTCCCGATTTCACTCAACCTTTTGCCGTTCATTGCGATGCATCCGATTTTGGTATAGGAGGGACCCTTACACAGACTATAGACGGACAAGAACATCCCATAGCTTATTGCAGTCGTTCATTGTCTCCGGCTGAACGCAATTACTCAGCGACGGAAAGAGAAGCTTTAGCCGTGGTGCACGTAGTCGAACATTTCCGTCCATACATAGAGGGCAGTAAGCCGATTAGCGTTATAACTGACCACGCTAGCCTCAAGTGGTTCTTCAACCTTAAAAACCCTACAGGTCGCTTAGCGCGGTGGGGGTGTAGACTTTCTCCATACAACCTCCGTATTGAACATCGCAAGGGTGCACAAAATGTGGTCCCCGATGCGCTATCTAGAGCCTTCCCAATAGCTTCAATAAATGCAAGTAACACGGCAGATACTTGGTATACTAAAATCATCAAGCGGTGCACGGACCGACCGCGCGCTTGCCCTAATTTTCAACTTATTGATAATAGACTTTATCGTTACACTAAGAGTGGTAACCAGCTCAGTGGTGATTTCCAATGGAAAGAGGTCGTTCCTTTAGAACATAGAATAAGTGTTTTAACTGATTACCATTCTGTACCTACCGCCGCTCACCTAGGGGTGGCCAAAACTTATAAACGTTTAAAATTAAGATATTACTGGCCCGGTATGTACCAGGATACCGTGAATTTTATTAAAACTTGTCATACTTGTAATGCCTACAAACACAGCACACAAGCAACACCAGGTTTCATGGGGGAACCCAAAGTCTGTTCTCGGCCTTTCCAGTGCATCAGCATTGATCTCGTTGGTCCACTGCCGATGTCGAGACAGCAAAATACCTTCCTGTTGGTTGTGGTGTGCTGCTTTACCAAATACTGCCTTATTTTCCCTTTACGTAGAGCCACTGGGAAAGTGATAGCCCAGCGTCTCGAGGACCATGTCTTTTTGGTCCATGGTATACCACAAACTGTTCTTTCGGATAATGGGTCCCAATTTGTGGGTCATGAGGTTCAGGCATTGTTTGCCAAATACAATATCCCTCAGGTACACTTAGGTCCTGTTTATTGCCCTCAGGTGAACACTGTTGAGCGCTATAATCGTACTATAATGACAGCCTTATCCTCTTTTGTCGAAAACGACCACAGAACATGGGACGTGAACGTGCATAAAGTCCAATTTGCTATCAATACCTCAGTGAATGATTCGACTTTATTCACCCCGTTTATGTTGGTCCACGGTAGAGAGGCAGTCGTTGATGGTAGTATTTATAAAGATTTCAAAGATATCGATGAACTAATTTTCAAGTCACGGGGCGACTACGTTACCAGTTTAGGGCCGTTAAAAGATATATTCAGTCACGTTAGGGATTCTCTCAAAAAGGCTCACGAAAAGAACGCTAAATACTATAATAAAAAACGGCGAGATGTTTCATATGATGTAGGCGATTTTGTCTGGAAACGAACTTATAAACAGAGCGCCGCACATAAATATTTCGCAGCGAAGCTCGCTCCAAAATATGAGCGTTGCAAGGTCATCCGCAAACTATCTCGATTAGTATATGAGTTAGAAGATGAATCTGGTAAATTTATCGGTAAGTGGCACATAAAGGACCTAAAAAACGTTGATTCCCATCTAAATTAAATCTTATTTTCCCCGTGGTAGCCCGGGTTCAGAATAGGTTACCCGCCATCTCTCATCCAGGCGTGTCGTAAGAGGCGACATAGGACTAATAGGTAGGAAATGTGTTGGTTTTCAGCTTTCGTGTAGGTATACGTTTTACTCCATAATCGATTACGTAAAAAACGAATTTTCTGTCACAATTTATAAGTAATTTTTATATTTTATTTTCGGTTGAATATCGATTATCGTTATTGGCTAATCAGGGCAACACATAATTATACTCTATGCCCGGTTTTCGACTTGCAACATCATCGTGTTGCCACCTACCAACCAATAAGCGCGTAATCTAACAATATTTTTTGGGGTAAAATAAATTAAAAAAAAAAAACTCTCTAATATTACGAATGTATTACGGTATTACGGCTGACGTTTTTTTTTATTGCCACCTTCTGGCTTAGTATATCCAGGGCATATACTTCGTCGATCTGAAGGGATTTGCGATTACGTTGCTTACTCAACTACACGAAACTGATACCATAACTTGAATCATAAACATCTCTATTTAACTCATATTTTTTACTAAATTCATTCATTTTTTTTCAATATCTATTCCTATCTACGTTGTAGGAACGTTCTTATTGTATGGACGAGGGCGTCCAACGAATTCCCTACGTGAATTCTTACCCGGGGAAGGGAGTGCTGTAACCTCCGATTTATTTAATTAGCATTATATAACACGTCGTCAATCAAATCTTTCGAAATTACTCATTATAATAGACTGCTGTAGTCCGGGTCATGTTAAATTCTCCCGCCATTGAATTCAAATCTTCCTTTCATTAAGATAGAATAATTACCTAATCAACCCCGAAGGCCCAGGCCCGCTTTGACGGTCGGCCTGTCACTGTCATTATTGTTTCCTCTCTACTTTATAATCTATACAACCTAAAATTATTATAAAATTGCCAACATCTACCTGCCGTCGACATTCCGATTGATATGGCGTTTGGTTAGTAACCCCGCGATTATTGTTACCGAAGCGAATGGTAGAATATAAAGATTTGCGTCGCAGATCGATAGATTTTCTGGCGGTTTTTTTTCCCAGAGCGGGCATCACCGAGTAACAGCTGATGAGATTGCGATTTTGAACTTGAACTTGAAATTAATTCGGTTCGTTACAAGGGTTGATTTGCGAATTACAAAGGACATTTACGTTGTTTTACTCTGGAAATAACCCTATATTAAAACACTGCTGAGCTACGCGGCGTGTTCCCTTTCGTGTGTCCGACGGAAGCGAGTTCGTTCGAGGTTGTTCGAAATATCATATATTCCACCCCGGTAAGCAAATTGTCGTTTTCTTTCTAAATCCAGGGCCCATATTCTGAAAATACCGGCCCCACACCCGCCGCCTGGACACAGGAGGTGAAGGTGCCGTGATTATTACCTAATTTCTTCTCTGAAGTCTAAATGTCAATGCTTGATCATTCAACACCGTAAATATCTCATTTATAGATACGGGGTGTCTCCCAAGACCCAGTTCCACCAGTTAGAGCTAACCTCCGGTCCAGACCCTCTCTCCAGCCGAGGTGTGAGCCCCTACGCGCCATAGAAGACTATCCGTCATAAGGCCCAGTTATTTTATTGATTTGCTAAGGAAAACGTCTAGCAACAGGTCAGTCACCAACTACTAGGGCGCCCGCGTGAATTTCGGCCGATTTATACCAAGAGCGAGTCCACCAGACAACGGTGACACTCTGCGTGTCCGTTTGTTCCGGCCCGCATAACGGACGGATGCATTTTACAACTACCGATATATTCTAAGGTTAGGTGAGGGGTATAATTTAAATTCTCATAATAAACCGAGGCTAATCCAAGCACAACGCCGATCCTTTCCTACACATTCCTTTCGTTCTAGAGATAACATAATTACACTAGCATATGCATTAGCTTTTAAGTTAATTTTGTGCGTTACCAGTCTATAACTTTTGATTTAATTGTTACTTTTGTCGTTAATGTTGTGGTTTTGTGAATTAATGGTGAATGATTAAAATAGATAAAGGATAAACAGAAAAGATAGGAAATAAAGTTATATTTGTTCATTTTTTTACTTAGTTGTAAGAATTTCATTTTCCACCTTATCCCCTATCCCCTACTTTCCCCTAGGCAAGGAATACAGTTACAGTATCCAAACCAAGATTCAGACCGATCGTACCACCCCTTAAAAAGTTCCCATATAAACATTGAGCCCCCATTTTACCCCTTTTTAAAGGTTATGTTGAAAAATCTCGAAACACGTATACATTTGTTTTGTATTTACATTACACACACAAAGTTTCATGAAAATCGTACAGGCCGTTAAAAAGTTTCATAAAACCGTTTTTAGCCTAAAAAGTGGAATTTCCAAAAATCCCGTCTTATTGCTCGCCTACATACCAAGACGAACATACCCTCCAAATCTCAAGTCTGTACGACCGGCGGTTTGGGCTGTGCGTTGCATCTATTCAAATCAGTCAGGACTTATCCTTTTATATAGTAGATTTCAACCTAAAATTTGATAGTTTCTTCAAACGTAGGATTAATAGAACAAGGATAACTTAGATGGCATGACTCTACCTCAAAAATTGCATATTCGATAATTTCCTTTTTATTAACTACTATGCAAAATGTGGCCATGTGGAAAATATAAAATTTGTACCTTCCGACTCCCTATATATCTCCAAAGATCTAACTAAAGTAACAAGAGCTCTGAGATGTCTACCATGTCTGAGAATTACAGTCATGATTAGCTTTTGATTTATTTATTTTCATGTTTGGCTTATTCAGATGTGGTAAGAGGCTTGTTTGTGGTTTCTGCGCCATAGCCAGCGCGGTCATCATCTTGCTGCTCCCATTCTTCGGTAACACATCATCGTCTGTGGTGATCATGGTCACTACGGCTTTGGCCTTCACGTCGCTATGCGGGGCTTCGCTTAGCAGTATCACGGTAGACTTATTCCCCACGTCTTTAAGGTAAATGCAAAATGTTAATAAAGGTTCTATAGTGTCAATTGTAGGTTTAACTTGAATTGTTACTGCACGTGTTACCAACTCCTTAGTAAAACGAATGATAGAGGTGAACGAGACCATCACCTTTTTTAGTCAGGACGATATGATTCGTACATGACTTTGATTGATATTCTATGGTACTTGTAAACATATTGTTCTTGAAAACTCTCCTGTAGTTATTAAACAGCGTTCTATTTCTCGATCACACTATCTATAAATCTAAAATCTTCTATAAACAACTAACATTTCTAAGACATCACAGGCTGTTCTGTGCTGTTTTGTTTTGAAAAACTGGTGTGGCATGACAAAATTCATGGCTGATGTGATCTTCTTGTGAAATAATTAAATTGCGACTCAGGGGCTACTTCGTGCTGATTTTTATGGTATTAATATGTTTCAGAGTAATGGCAATGGCTACATTTCTGATGACCGGTAGAATGGGCACGATAACCGGTACTGTGGCTTTCCCTGCCCTCATGACGTTTGGCTGTTTACCACCTTTTATCACCATAGCCTCTGTGTTGACAGGTAAAACATTTTTCATAAAACGGTAATGTAAACGATGAATCTGTCACAGCGCCATCTCGTGCAATCAGTCTGAACTACATAATCGTCAACCTGCCTCAGCTAAATTATTAATACAAAATCTGTGTCTGAGAAGCATTAGGGTCAAAGTGATTTTTGCTACTTTTCAGGAGAGCCGAAAAACGTGTTTTTAAATTTCATCTCAAATTTAATATCTTTGAGTATATTAGCATTATACAATTTGTTATAATTCCATTGTGCAGCTGCATTATCTGGCTACATTTTGTATATTCAGAAATCATTATAGCTACTAATTAATAATAATATAATTAATATTTTCCTAAAAGTCCAAATAGAGCCAAATACCGCTAACGATGAGGCCCCAAGGGCAGATAGTTCCTTATGCTTGCGCGGAAAATTAAAGAACCAAGGTGCCAACTAGCCCACATAGATCAATATGCCTCTTACCTACTCCAAATCATAGCAAATAATTATGGGTGTTAGCTCCAAATGCTTCCAAGTCATATTCAATTACTGAAAAAAACTGGTTCTATGTACAGTTTGACCCAATTAGATTAGATTAGATTAGAAAATAATTGTCTTAGAACATCATTTATCGCAAGAAAATATCAGGAAATTAGTTATGCCTTCTACGAGTATATTAGAAAAGTGAATACTTACAATAAGCGTCGTAAGCAACACACCATGCGTTTTGCAAGTTAGTATAGGAGTCATTGTAGTAACAGCCCAAAGACATGGTGTTAAAAAATAATATTGAAGGACTTTATTGTTATTTATTCTATTAATTTATATTATTTTAATACTAATCAGTCTTTAAGTTAAAATTTTTAAATTTGTACTTGAAAAGCCTCACAAAATATTAAAAAAAGTATTATGTACTTATGGGTTATGCAACTCCTACCTAAGCCACTATTCAAATAAGACAAAAATGATATTTAAACTTAGTCCGAATTGGTTTAAATAATAGGTATGTAGGGAAATTATGGATTTTTATTTCTATTTTATGATGTGATTTTTAATGTTTTTGTTGTATATTTTTTTTTATTAGTTTCCATTTGTTTAACATAGCTTATATTCTCCGTTATTTCATAAGATTTGATTAAAAATTGATTTTCTTAATCATAGATAGAAGATTTTCGAATTAATTTATCATCGTGCTTAAAATAATATGCTAGATAGAGGCTTTATTTTGAAAAACTGTCTCGATACGGCGATTCCGAATATGTTACTCGATATTGTAAAAAGTGTTGCTTTTGTAACAGCCGGTTACCATCAGCACGGCAGAAATAAAACCATGATCAAAACAAAATAAAAAACCCGTTTCACTCACACTTATATGCCACGTCTATGTCCATCCTTGTCTTGCCGCGCGAAACAGTTGCATTTGGCGCTAAGTGACAGTCAGTACGAGTTGTTTGAATTTTTTTTAGCTACATAGGGAACTAAGTAACATTAGAGCCAAATGCAATTACTGCTTTTAAAAACCTCACCTAACTTAGACCTTTATGCATCAATGTAACTTTTAAATTGTCCATCTATTGTTCGCGTTAAATACACAGATCGATGCGTCTACGAATATCATACAAGAATCTGCAATAAAAAAAAAACGGAAAATTTCACTTTGACCCTAATGCTTCTCACCTACAGAAATTAGTTTGAGTAGCATTTAGTTCGCACGAAATTTCAAAGATGGCATTTGCGATATCGAATCAACTGTTAATTATTTTACTATTTTTGCTATTTTCAGTATGCGGAATTGCGTGCTTCTTCGTGCCGAATACGACGTTGAAAAAACTTGAGTAATATAAATCTCCAGTGACAATAACATTGATCTTCAAACTTCTCTAGGTTACCTACAACACCTAGGTACGTAACTGCTACAGAGTTGTTTTATTTTATGCGATTTTTTGTTTATAAAGTGTCGTCTTCGTAAAATGTAGATAGGTTAAGTGCAATAAATAAATAAATAATGCTGGACAGTCCACACAGCATTATCTAGCCCCAAAGTAAGCTACTCAAAGCTTGTGTTATGGGTACTAGATAACTGACATATTTAATTAATATTATTTTATACATAGATAGATATATTTTTATTATACATAGAAAACACCCAGAACCAATTTCTGCAGATCGTACACAATTTTTTTCCGAGGCGGGAATCAAAGCCGCAACCTCTAGCGTCGCAGGCGGACTCTCGCCCGCTGCGCGACTGAGGTCGTCAATTATATAATAATAAAATTATAAGATTTTTTGTAAAAAAATAGGTTATGTAGGTACCTGTCACCTCTATAGGACTTACCTACCCATGAAATATATTGTCATAAAATCCGTTTGTTAGGTAGGTACCTAATCCAGAAAAAATAGACAAAATAAAAAAAAATTGTTAGGTAAATAAATAATATTTGTAAATGGACATAAGAAAAAAGAGCAAAATAGAGGTATACCTACCTATGTTTTAGCTGTAAGCTTTCCTAAAACTGTAAAAAAGTCAGTTAGTTATGTAAATAAAACGGCAAAAATAAAAATATTCTCTTTAATTACTTATAATTTATCATTTTACTATCCTAATCTCATCCATCGTCAGTCAGACTCTCATCATTACATCGGCGAATCAGGGAGAACAAATTAATATCTACAACATTTATATTTAGCTTTGTATAAATTTTATACAATGTATAATATAGTTTGTAAACTCATGTATAAAATAATTATACATTGTCTAAAACGCGAAAGACGCTCGAGAACGAACTCAGTCTAATGCTTGACTAATCTGTAATATTCACACATGAATAAAAAATTATGCTTGTGTTTGTGACTGTAGTATTATCGGTAGCGACGGCAGTTCGTGGTCAACCCTTACCTAAGCTGCCTTATTTATTTTAATTTTATTAAGCTCTTTTATTATGAAATTAAAAAAAATAGTGCGTAGAGTCCCTCCGCGCGGAAGAAGTGAAACTTGTTGTTGCTAACGCTCGCGCTGGCTGTAACTTACTACGCGCATGCGTTCGAGTGCTACGCATTCACTTTCGCTGTCTCTTTCATACCCCCTCCATGGTAGCGTTAAATGTTTAACGCAACCTTGTCGGAAGTCGCATTAGAAGTTTCACTTCAATAATAGAATGTAATCCAGATTCGGTAGTTCTAAAAACTGGCCTTCTACATTAAACCCTATCGACGAAGCAAGATTTTTATATAGACTAGAATGAATATCTTATTGTCGGCTCACTGTGAAGCGATACACCCTTAAATTCGAGTTTTATTATAAACATTAATAATTTGTATATTAATTACTCGTATAGGCCAGCGAATTGACTTTATTACCCTATGTTTTCGGTTTTTTTTAACCCCCGACGCAAAAACGACGGGGTGTTAAGTTTGAGGTGTCTTTCTGTCTGTGCATTGTAGCTCCCGAACGCATGAACCGATTTTGATTTTGTTTTCTTTTTGTTTGAAAGGTGAATTAGTCGGGAGCGTTTTTAGCTATGTAATCGAAATCGGTCCAAGATGGCCGCCATAAAATGGCGGACAGAATTTGTGTCGGGGGTTTTTTAAATTTTTAATTTAATTAAATTTGTTATAAATATATGAATACAACTCAAGGCACAACGTTTTTATAATCTGTCGTTACTTATCTATTTTTAAAATCATTACGATTGCACAATTTACATTTACACAGTTCTATAAACATTTGCAGATCTTTGATTTCAAAACTTAAAATATATTATGGAGTCTAGTATCAGGGTCCAGTGTTGCTCCCATAACGCTTGAGATACATCATAACCCCTACATTATACATTGAAGTTGGTTAAAAATGCTTTTCACACAGCCTTCTTCACATTTTTAAACAAATTGATTCAACCCGCGAATACAAAAACTTTTATAGGTACTTATAATATTTTGTACAAAAATGGATTATAACTCTAGGTTCATTAAATATAACTAATATAGGTAAGGCATATTTTCGTAACTATAAATATTTAATTACAATTATAGTACATTATTGAATCCTTTATTTTATTTTACAGTCTCGCGTTGTCTTAAAGCCGAGTTTATACAATTATTATACAATGTTATATAACTTGACTGTACAAAGAAAATATATAAAAGTAAGACTTCATATATACATAGTTCAAAGCTGTGTCGGTGAAAGTTTTTGCTTTAATTATTGGATTCTAGTAATAATGGGAGCAATTTAATTAATAGGTCCAATTCAGAGAGTTAGGTATGATTTTACATAAAAAAAGTCTGATTATGATAACACAAACTTTATGTTAATGACAAGTGCTTGCAAACCATATTTTTATAACCTGCGCTTGCGCCGCGGATAGGCTTCTAATCATTTCTCATTAGACCTCAATTGATTTAGCGTGAAATATTGGAATTATTTACATAATAAATAGTATTAAACATTATAGGTACAGTTAAGGTGTGGATATTAGTCGAATATGGATACCTAAAATTGTTTTGCAACGCAAGGAGTATAATACTCGTAATATCAACAATACACTTTGCATCAGACACAATCACTAGTTGCAACATGAATATTTATAATTATTTATCGAGGCACTGGTTAAATAAACTGGAATATTGATGAATCATTTTGTATGAACTAGTTTTTACAACCTGAGTTAAAAATAAGTCCTTTGATTAAAAAATAATCACTGAGTGTCTATACACAAATTGGTACTTGCACTTTTTATGGTCCGTTTTCCACTTTAAAGTTTATTTTTGTTTGTCGCTCTTTGGTTTTGGAAACGTGATATTTTAGCTTTGAATATTTTTTGTTAATAAAAAAATACAACATCTGATCACAATAATAAATAGCTACATACCAATAAATATTTTATATAATGTTTGTGAAAGTCTCAGCTAATATAACCGTTTCCAAAACCAAATCACTACACACATAATGGTCAGCTCGGAGGAGCCAGCAAGACCTCGAGCCAGCAAGGGCACGCCGTGACGTCTCTCCTCGAGTACTTCGGACCCCAACCCTTGGCGAAGGAGATCCTGACTGACCGCGGGTCTACCGGTCCGAAGTGCGGCAAGGAAACCGCAGGTGGGGGGCAGGAGGGGTCGAAGATGCAGAGACAGTGGCCGGGGGCGACCCGCCAGACCAGCAGAGCCTTCGCAGCGGCGGCATCCAGTGCCGGGGAGCTGACGAAAACGGGCTCAGAACTGCGATTGTAAAGCCAAACCCCGTCTGATTCCAGAGACAGGGTTACGCCGAGACCGATTTTAGCTCGTGTTTTTCGCACCTGGAAGAAGAAATAATAAGTCATTAAATACTTGGTCCTTCCATTTCTATTTTTTACTACCACCATGATATGATGATAATTTATAGGTACATTTATGTTAAACATAGGTACTATTTTGTGGCCGGCGCCACAAAATGACAGATTACATACTTTTTTACAACGCCCTCAATATAGGTATCAAATAGAAATAGTAGAATACACTATCACAAATTTCAAATCCAAAATGGCCGTCACCACAAAATGGCGAGCAAAATTTGTGTCGGGTGTCTTTTAAATTATGATCAAAATAATTCAGTGTTTTCTGTCCTAAAAACTCGTTAGTATAAAATTCACATTTCACGTCAAATATGAATACAAGACAAGAGTTTAATATCCGATAAACGAGATTAAAAGATCGAGCGCGCAGTGCAAGCTATCGCCCTTATCGCCGGGGTTATCTTCCAGGCAAGATGTTAAATCAATACGATCGTTTGCCACTTGCTAATCAGCCGGCAATTATTGCGAACCATATTATAATGTTATTGATTTCGTAGAATGCAAGTTATAATGTAACAGAAAATGAGAATTTCTAGGAAATATGTTATTGTTTGAGGCCTATTGCTCAAAGCTGCTTGGAGTTTCAATTTCTTGTTTTTTATCTGGGTGGGAATCGAACCCACAACCTACAGCGCAGGCGGCAGAGCTACTACCAACTGAGCTGAGAGGTCAGACAATGCAATTAATGCAGGGCCACTAGCACTAGACTACCAATAGCTTTTCTGAAAGATTTTAATGTTTAGAAGATGAGGAGTGCTTGATTAGTATGGTATGGACACGTGATGAGGAGGGACGAAAACCATGTAACCAAAAGAATTATGAATATGAGTGTGGATGGGTGCGCAAGTAGAGGAAGGCCGAAGAAAAAGTGGTTTGACTGTGTGATTGATGAAATGAATGTAAGAGGAGTAGAGATGACAAGTGATATATTACTTCTATCAGACATGGTTATCATCCCTCCACATCACGTGTCCATACCATGCTAATCTAGCACTCCTCATCTTCTAAACATTAAAATCTTTTAGAAAAGCATTCGTAGTCTAGTGCTAGTGGCCCTGCATTAATTGCATTGTCTGGCCTCTCAGTGGAAGAAGAACACAACTGTTCTGAACTCGCGCGCGGCATAAGGACAGGAGAATGATGAGTTAATGTTCAGAAGTTACCTGTTCAGCCTGAGATGCGCCGGCTGTGTCCAGCGCGTCCAGGCACAGCCCGTAGCGCTCGGAGCCGCAGGCGCCCCCCCCGCCGCCGAACACGTCCACAGCACGCATGCGCACGCCGAACTGGCGCCCGACCCTCTGCGTCAGCTCCCAGTACGCCAGTCTGCACCATTCTGTCTCCCAGCTCTGACGTTCTGGAAAGAAGAGAAGTTCGGTAAATAAGCGTCAGAAGTTAGAGGAATAAGAAACTTTTTTAGAGAGTACTGGTGGTGTAATGATAGCACCCCTGCCTCACGATCCGAAGGTCGTAGATTCAAACCTGGTCGTGCACCAATTAGGTTTTATATTCGAAAAAATTCAATACGCAATGCCAGTGCTCTTAAACGATAAAGGAAAACATCGTGAGGAAACCGGCATACCCTAGAACTAAAAATTCGAAGGTGTGTGTCATAGGTCAGTATTCTTTTAAACGGCGATAGGCTTGCAATCTGTCACGTGCGGAATATTAACTACTATGCAAAATGTGAGCATGTGCCAAATATCATATTTGGACGTGCCTTTGACTACCCTATTTAGGTATCTTCAAAGATTTAAGTAACTAGAGATCTGAAGAGATATCTACCGAGCCCGGGAATTACAGTCGTGATCATGTTTTTCCAGTTGAAGATGTAGACAGTATAGATAGACTTAAGAAAACATATTTTTTTAAGAAATTATGAAACCTAAAGAAAATTTTGTCATTCCATTTATCATCCTTATTTTTTTTGGTTACAAAATCAAAGATAATCCAGCAGTTCCAATGTCTACGATCTAGCTCTAACACGTCCAGGTCAGTTCCCAGAATACCATCACAAATGCATTTTCAAAGGAAACGCCAAACAATGCGATCGAGTCGGTACATTACATCATTCGACTTGGCTCCTGACAAACAGACAGTCAAAATCATTACAATAGATGCCAACAGTCAAAATCTTGGGATATTTCAACTGTTCTTTGTCGTGGTAACCTGATACGGTGAGTTTGGGGATTCTGACTGGATTGAAAGCAGTGCCAAGTTTTTATAGACAAGAGGTGAACGGTCTAACATCTTCTCGGAAGATCCGACCAAGATAAAGTGGTAGGAAATAGAACTGTTCCAAACTTAGAAAATGTAAGATTTTAGTATCAAAACTATGGTATTTTTGACATAAGAACGAAATTTAATCTCTTAGGTGCCCAATTATTTCCACACAGCACTTCGTAAGGTGGTCTAAAAGTCGCGATGGAAAATTCCTATCACAAAGACTAAATACCTAAGTGTACCTAAGTGTATCCAGGTTTGAAGGTCACGGTCATAGCAAAGCAAAATTTGGATAGCAGGCGCCGTACTGACGCCACCACCATAAACATTATTCTAGACAAAAGACGTACCTAGCAAAGTTTTTGTGAAATATACTTAGTTGTATTAGTTCTTTTGGTCAGTGCCTTACCACAAGTTCTTACAAACCATCATGTTTCAGAAACATCAAAGTTTCAAGCTTGAAGTAACACTACTTCAATACAAATTTTATTTGTCATGTTACGAAATATCAAAGTTACATTACTTTGATATTGCCCAAAAAGCTCGCGGCCTCTGATTGAATAACGGTAACATATAATAAAGAAAAAAAAAACTTAAAAATCATGCTGATTATACTAGTGGGTATATAAAATAAACAATCCTTGTAAATTCCCTTGGAATTTTACTGTCATACGTTTTTCTTTAAAGACAAATATCTGCAATAAACATAAAGTGAAATCAAGATATCCAACATTCGGCTTTATATAGCGTGGTGGTGGTACCAATCCCATGGTGCGTCAGACTAGGCCAGGCGCCGTCTCGGCGGGACGCCATCGATCGTCAAGGTTACCCACCAGCTTGATGGGATTATGGGTTTATAGACTAAGCTGGATTATAGAGCTCAAACTTCAGTGGGTTACACAACCCAACCCACTAAACACAACGTGCTAATACGAATATCTGATGGTATCCGCGTGATGTCAATTTTACTGGTTTAGAATTTTAGATGTTTCTGAAGTGGTTGGTGTTTTGTATGGTTTCTTGAAGATTGATGATGAAAATTGCAGAAAATAGTATGATTTCTTGACACTTATTAAGTATGCAATCTCTAAGCTAAGCTATGTTTCCCTGATCTTCAGGGTAACCAAATATTTGACAAAATCTGTGTGTTAATCAATGATACGACCAATTTCTTATGCTTAGATCTAAGAATGTAATATAATGATTCTAGATACTTCTACTTAATATGTACCCTTTATGCAATCTCTAAGCTAAGCAGGTTAAATTTCCCTGATCTTTAGTTTGCCACAATACTTGAAGACGTCTGTGTGATAGTCAGTGATGACTTCGTATTTCTTATTCTTAGATTATAAGGGTATAAAATATGTGGTTTCTCACGATGTTTTCTTTCATCGTTTAACAGAACGGAGACATGAATTTGTGATTGTGTTTCGAGTAATATTTCTCGCCAGAACTTTGAAGATTAAACTTGACATTGGTGTGTTTGATGCTCTGCCAGTTTCTCAGTCAAAAGACTTTTTCGCAATCAGTGGCGGAACCAATTTGTCGGTGAGTTGTCTTTAAAAAATTTCGTCATGCTTTTATTATTACGGGTTAACACTTTTTTAAGAAGAGACAGAAAATGCTGTGTACCAAAGTGTTTGCCCTAGCTTTATTTAGGCTTAGTTACGCGGGGGAAAGAAAACAATGATGACACTCAAAAATATGTGGTAAGTACTAAAAAAAAACATTATCACGGCTGTAATTCACGGGCTTGGTAGATATTCCTTCAGATCTCCAGCTACTTAGATTTATATGTAAATCTATATCCACCCCAAATACATCGCGTAAAAAGCACGCAAGTTCTTGATACATAATATTGGAGCCTTTTTTGTATATAAGTTCAATGACACTAAACAGACTTACTAAATTCTCTTTTACGGCTAGGTGCAACCTTAGTTAATCCTACTTTTAAGAGCTGATAAGGATGTACTAATAAAGAACACTTTGAAATAGTGGGTTAAGAGCGATAAAAAAGCTTGACCTAGCCTTTATCGCTTGGGCTGTCAACATAAACGATGAAAAATCCCACTAATATTATAAACGTGAAAGTTTGTATGTATGGATGTTTGTTACTCTTTCACGATGAAACAGCTAAACAGATGAAATTTGGCATAGAGATTTATAGTATGAAATAGCACATAGCCTTTTTATATCGGAAAAAATCTGCGGTTCCCATAGGATAGATTTGTTTTTGTTTTTCAAGGTACCACGCGGACAAAGCCGTGGGCGGAAACTAGCAAACTATAAGGGTACGAGTTGGCAGCGGGCGACATGAGGCAGCGGCGGACGACGTGTCGCAGCGACACTACTGGTTTCTATGTATTTCTATGAAATGCGTCGCTAGCTTCGTGTCGCTAACTACGGAGGGAATTTCATAGAAATACATAGAAACCAGTAGTGTCGCCCGCTGCCAACTCGTACCTTAATACTGTTCAAAAGCATGAAGTATTAGTCTTACCTTCGCCATCAGTGGCGAGAGAGCCGGCTCCTAGCCGCTCGTGGTTTGTCCTTCTTGCATCTTCTGTACTTTCTCCTTGCTCTGTGGACAAGAGGAGAAGACTGTTAGCATTAAAGTCAAAAGTAAAAAATATTAATTCAATAAAATCACAGGGGTTATTTTGAATCGTCTTGCACACTAGGTGAGTCTAGGTGCCAATTCCAGTCCTATCCCCAGTGCGAGAAGAACTGACAAGGAACTCGCTGGGCCCTAGCGTTTTTTTTGTAGGTATGATCCTTGTTAATTTTGTTAGGGATACTAACAGAGTTGGAGCTGATTCGTCCAATCGATAAATCAAGCTAGTCAAAGGCACGTCCGAACATGACATGGCACATGGCCACATTTTGCATGGTAGTTAGCATTCCGTACGTGACAGGTTGCAAGCCTAAGTTTCCTCACGATGTTTTTCTTCACCGTTTAAGAGCATTTGGCATCGCGCAGTGCTCTTAATAAAACTTGAACAAACTTAAATACAAAATCTTTACAAATAGTCAATCACAACACGAAATCAAATTGGAAACCCACAAAAAACGTAGTGGCGACTAGACCAGTCTATCAGCTATGACCTCATAGACACCTGCACACACACACACGCATACATACATACATACATACGCATACTTGTAAACACATACTCCGAGTATGTGTAAAGAAAAGTACCTGGATGACCGAGCTTTGCTCGTTTTTAACATAGTTTTTTAAAAATGAAACCTAGCTAGATTTATTTATCGCCCCCGACACCCCCTGCATACTAAATTTCACGAAAATCGTTGGAGGCATTTCCGAGATTCCGATTATATATTATATATGTACATATATACAAGAATTGCTCGTTTAAAGGTATAAGATTATATATATCTTTAATGGCAGGGTGTTTTTAGGGTTCAACACAACATTTGCGTATAATAATAAATAATAAATAAATAATAAATAATGCTGGACAATACACACAGCATCATCTAGCCCCAAAGTAAGCTACTCAAAGCTTGTGTTATGGGTACTAGATAACTGATATATTGAATACATTATATACATAGATAGATAATTTTTTATTATACATAGAAAACACCCAGACCAACGGAACAAATTTCTGCAGATCATACACAAATTTGTTCCGCGGCGGGAATCGAACCCGCAACCTCTTGCGTCGCAGGCGGACTCTCGCCCGCTGCGCCACAGAGGTGGCGTATGACTACGAAGATCAAAACTCATATTTATGTAGACGACTTTACCAGACTAGATTATACGTCCAGCTAAGCAACTAAAAGTGTCTCAGTATAATCTATGTTTAAAAAAACAAGCTTTTATTATTCTGTTAGCTGTCTGGTTCCCATAACACTAGCTTTGCTTAGTTCAATGGTTTATGGTGTTGTGTGAAAAATCCACCAATATTGGTAAATAATAAATTATCGTACAATTTACTTTACAAAAAACATGATTCTCTGTCTTGGTAGATAATTATCTCCTCAGATCTCTAAGTAAGTACTTAGATCTTTTATTTAATTATTTTTTTATAATTCCTTAATCATGTACCTATGTTGTATCTTCATTCTCCTGCCCTTATCCCACACAAAGTGGGGTCGGCACAACATGTTTTCTTCTTCCACTCACTCCGGCTTATTCCCAAAGTACTCCATTCTTTTGTTCAAAAAAGATAAGAATCTCGAACATTAGTTCCCAATCTACTCCAAAGAATTATTATTAAAAAAAGGTAAAATAAAAATAGTGCGTTTAAGTTTCAAGACTACTCCATTCAAAACATCGGAACAAAATAATGTTAGGAGTACAGTCTGTCACAGTATTTTTCTATACTAATATTATAAAAGAGGAAAACTTTGATTGTTTGTTTGAAACGAATAGGCTCCGAAACTACTGAACCGATTTGAAAAATTCTTTCACCAATGTGTAGAATAAACTCTCAGAATAAACATAGGCTATATTTTATGTTAGTAGGTACTTCGCGGGCGACGCCGCGAGCGGAAGCTAGTCTGTAATAAAATTAGGTATGCTGGCAAAAGTTTTCTTCAAATTAGGAATTTAGAACGTTTACGTCTGCGGTAAATAAAGTAAATTGTAATATCACTTCAATATCACTTAGGTACATACTTTTAATGCATTATTATTTAGAAAAAAAGGGTAGCAAAAGAGATAAGTTTTGTTTAGGTACACCTAGGTATGTTAATGTTACAAGCAAATACCAAATTACAAATGATTTAATTTCTGATAATAAGAGCGCTGGTGGTGTAGTGGTAGCACCCCTGCCGAAGGTCGTGGGTTCAAACATGGTCGTGCACCAATGAGTTTTTCTATTCGAAAAAATTATGTGCGCAATGCCAGTGCTCTTAAACGGTGAAGGAAAACATCGTGAGGAAACCGGCATACCCTAGAACAAAAAATTCGAAGGTAGGTATATGTCATAGGTTAGTATTCTTATAAGCGGCGATGGGCTTGCAACCTGTCACGTACGGAATACTAACTACTGTGCAAAATGTGGGCATGTACCAAATGTCATGTTTGGACTTGCCTCTGACTACCCCCTTTAGATATCCTCAAAGGTCTAAGTAACTAAAGATCTGAGGAGATATCTACCGAGCCTGGGGATTACAGTCGTGATCATATTTATTTATTTATTTTATTTTTTTATTTCTGAATATATTCTAAGACCTAATATGTCTCGCATTAGCATAATGCATAGCTAAAGAGACTGATTTTTACAGGTAAGTTATAATAACGGGTGTTTTTTAGAGGCGAAGAACTTTAAACTGAAATAAAACAGAGAAAAACGTTATTAATTTATACATCCAGTTGGCTTTATTCATAGCGTTTTTTTTATTTCAATTTAAAGTTTCTAAGCTTTTAAAAAAACACCCTTCTGTTAATACGTCATGGTTTTTTTTCTATCAATATTTATGGTAAACTTCTAAATTTTGGTTTCTCATAATTAAGTAGGTAGGTATATTGTTTTTTTTATTCTACCGTCTATTTTTGAAAATGTGTACTTATGTTGATCTTCTTCTTCTTTTTCTTGATGTTGATTAGATTAATATTTTTTTTAAATCAGTTAAGTACTGTATTTTATTTTAAATCTTCATTCATTTAGGTTTAGGTAAGGCATTTTATGACGTTATAGGCGGTTATCGCTATAATAAGAGTAAAAAAATCTGTTTATTGTACTATTAAAATATGTATTTCTTAAGCTGACTGTACGTCAGTTACCTTGTGGAGTAAAATGCGAAATAAATCAGTACTATTTACATTACTGATGACTAATATTAAATATTTGGAGGAGTTTGAGAACGAATGTATGAGATAATTATTTTTGGACACCAGTAGGATGGAGTCGAATTTAACTAAAAAAACAATATTTTGTTTGTGGAGTAGTTTGAGAATATTTCTTGGAGTACTTTGGGAACAAAATGTGGAGTACTTTGGGAATAAGCCCTCACTCCTATCATTCGTCAACTCTGAGTATGTATGTTGTAATAAATTATTAATATTTTGAAGCAAATCAAGGTCGTACATTTTACCTTCAACTTATAATAATTATAAGTTGGTAAGGTAGGTATAATAGTGTATAATTATTATACAATAGGTACCTATACCTGCCTGGCAAAGACCACACCGGTGGCGAGACAAGTCTTGATGTAACATGATCTTTGTAATAAAAATTAAGAGAGCTCTAACTTTAAACTTGATAAAATGTTATGATGATCTGTACCCCTAGTATGAGTTTTTGATAGATAACGAAAACTTTTTTCGAATAGTATCCTTTCATACATTTACCTCCATCGGAAATGTTATGGAACTAAAATAAGTTAAGGTAAATATTAGTTATCGCGAAACCTATAATATACATTTTGTACGGGAAAATCGAGGGAAAATATTTTTTATTTTATTTTATTTTTTCGTCTATTTTTCAATGTATTTTTTTTTTTGAAATCGGTCCAGTCGCTTTTGAGTTATAAGTGTTCGAACAAATTCAACTTTGTTTAGTTTGCTAGTTAAAGACACTAACTCTAACCTACCGTTACACTTCTTCACATCTTAAGTTTATTTTTAAGTTCTTGTAACTCTAGACCCAGAAAGCATCATTATGAGCTAATTTACGGGTTTAATAGTAAACCCATTAGTGCATGACCAGGTTTGAACCCACGATCGTGGGGCACTACACCACTCATAATTAGAATGGTCTATTGAAATGGGATTTTCACAAAAGTTTGACTAAAATAATTGTGGAAATTCCAAAAGTGAACCTGTTTGGATCCGCAATCAATATGTTGATTTTCCTAATTACTGGCCACATTCGGTGCTGATGATGACGTCATTACCCAAGGAACCCGTTTGTCAGTGCTATGCTCACACTTCACAGAAACTTTTGACAAATATTAACACTAGCTTTTCCGCCAAAGGCTTTGCCCGCGTTGTACCTTAAAAAACAACAACAAATCTATCCCGCGGAAACCGTACATTTTTCCAGACTATAATTTATATCTGTGCCAAATATCATCCAGATCCGTTTAGCCGTTTCAGCGTGAAAGAGTGACAAACATACATCCATATTACGGTGGAGTTTATTTAACAAATAATAATCTTAGACGTATTATTATCTATAAAAATATATATATATATATTATGATCACGGCTATAATCCCCAGGCTCGGTAGATATCTCCTCAGATCTTTAGTTACTTAGATCTTTTTTTTTTTTTTGTGGATATCAAAAGGTAAGTAATCTAAAGTCAGAGGCAAGTCCAAACATGACATTTGGTACATGCCCACATTTTGCACAGTAGTTAGTATTCCGTGCGTGACAGGTTGCAAGCCCATCGCTGCTTATAAGAATACTAACCTATGACACATAGGTACATAGCTTCGAATTTTTGGTTCTAGGGTATGTATATTATTATCTGAGTGAAAAAAAATCCGTTTAGGTACTTCAAAAGTACTGTAAATATGTGTGCATGTTCCAAATATAATGTTTGGACGTGCCTCTGACTAATCCCGTTCAGGTATCCTATGCTTAGTGTTTGGGTATTAGTCGTGATCATGTTTGCTAGTTTTTTTCTGAATTAACAGCTGATTTTTTTTCATCGACATACCATAGTCGTTACACATAACAGTGCATGCGTGGTTCACACGAGCCACGCCGAATAGTTGTAAGCTCAATGACACCGCTTTAGGCCCTTTCACACGATCCGATACGACTTTAACAGAAAAATATACCAGACCTAGCAATGTAGGTAACATACATTTTTCATTGACTTATAAAAACACAACTCAGATTTAGATTCTCCTTTGTTCAATAAAACAAACGTACAAGCGACTTAAATTGTTTTACAAAATTAAAATAGAAGACACTAAAGAAAGCAATAAGAAAAAGAACACTTTTGACGATAACAAAAATAAGTACTTACAGGGATAAAAAAAAATATCGTCAAAATATAAAAGCCCTCATCGTTGACACACTAACACAACACTGCATTACTTGTTCACACCTGCTGCACAGATCCCAAATGTTTTAAAAACATTTAAAAATAAACAAAACTATATCAAATTATATAAATTTGGATGGATATATGGGCGGATGCAGACCAAAGAAAAGGTGGATGGACTGGTATGAAAGAAGATAAGAGTAAGTAAATGTAAGAAAGATGTGGAAATGACGGCTGATACAGGAGAGTGGAAGAAAAGAACATGTTGTGCCAACCCACATGAAGTAGACTAAAGACAGGGAGAAGATAATTATGACCTAAAAATCAGAATTATAAGTATTCATGGAATAAAAAACGTGAAAAGTAAAATATTGTCAAAGCTATAATTTAGTAACAGTGATTTCATATGCATGAAACGAGGCATATAAAGAAACTCAATACCTCCTCTCTCCACACTGGTTTCTTCACAATACTAAAAAACTTAAAGAATAAAGTTTCCATAAAAAAAAATCAAACATCCCAAAACTGCTATTTTGCATATGCTTCTATAAATTCTAACTATACTCTGTATTGTCAAGTTCATGAAACTTTAGGTAGATAAATCTAATGAACTCTCTCGTATTGTCTCTTTAATGAGTAGCAACAACTAAGAACATCAAAACAAATTCACTTGGAATGCAAGACGTAAGTCCAGGACCGTATACAAGGCTGGAATTTATGGGGAAGGAGACAGAACAGTTACTTGTGGTGACTGATTTTTTACACCTTGCGCCTTTGCTTATTGTCTTAGCTTGCACAGTAGTCTCTTTCATCGTTTGTTCATCATCATCCGCATTACGACTTCACCCACTGCTGGGTATAGGCCTCTGGCTGGCAGATGCCATTGTCCACGGTCTGCTGCTAGCCTCATCCAGGTCCGGTCAGGTCCAGACCGAATGTTCATAGGAAAAATAATCAGAAAGTTGTTAAATAAAACTGTGCCAACTTTGGAGCTACATTTTTAAGTGCTTGTTATAGAACGCCGTAAACACTCGATCGTATGTGACCACTATTTATTTGTTTAAATTCTTTTAATAAATAAAATAAAAATAAAAATAAAAATAAAAAAGCCTTTATTTGACCAAGCTAATCTAAATTGCTAAGTTAATTACTTTACTAAGGTATGGTTACATACTTCAAGTTCAATTTCTAATACTATTAATACTAAATGACTTATTTCTAGTTCTAGTTGCCTTATTAATATGTATTAAGCTAGGTCCCCAGGTTGGGTAAAGGCCTCCTCCAAAGTTGCCCATTTTTCTCTGTCTTGCGCTATTTGCCACCAGTTCGAGCCAGCGACTTTTTTAATCTCGTCGTCCCATCGGGTAGAGGGTCTTCCTCTCCTTCTTTTTTCTAAATTCTTTTAATACCAAGGCTTAACTTACCCCCATTTTATTGGCCCTAGCTACGTCCTTGGTGAAAATGCATGAGTACAGACAAGCAATACGTTAGAAAGCTCTTCTGTTTTCATTCCTGCGGCTGTCCTTGTTACCACAGACTATAAACAGTACTTTGTTAGTAGCTGTGGACTTATAACGTAGGGAATGAAATTCTGTAGAGTGAGTGTCATTGCTTTGATTCTAAAACGAACATTGAAACAACAACGAAAACTGATATTCCTTTTTCATAATTTGTATGTACGTAGAGGTTCAACACTTAATTTCAAACTTTACACATACTTACAAGGTTACAGATTGTTTAAAAGCTAGGTAATAATGCCTCAAAGAACGATTTAAAAATATTCGTGCCTCGTGCCGACGACTGCGGAAGCTTTATCTAATCGATTAATAAATCAAAATTCAATCGATTAAGTCGATTATAAAGAGTATTCGTAACCGCCCATCGCCATTATAATATTAACACCAAAACAAAATTAGTCACCGTATGGCGTAACAATATCGTCCACGTACACAAAGCCTCAATAAATCATAGGATGACGCTAAGGCACACCTACAATAAACATGCCACGAGCCACGAGCCGAAAGCCGCACTGACTTAGAAACTACTTAGTCGAAAAGCACTTTAAAACTTGATAAAATCCTCATGCATTAACTAAACGAGCATACCATCAAATGAAAATGACCTCTTAAATCTACATTTTAAGGTCTTCGATCCCGTGACAGGTATCCTATTGACGTAGGCGAACGACAAACGGTCTTTCAAATCAGTTAGTATTAAAAATATAGATGGCATAATAAATGGTTAGTTATTCTGTATTCGAGAATTTTATGTTTATATGGATGATATAGTAATTTACACAAGGGTATAGAAATAAAGAACCCAATGCTATGCGACAGAAGCTTAAGAAAAATTATGTTCAAATTGGGAACACTACTTCTAAAATGGCGACAATAGAAGCAAAAGGACATGAAGGGAGCTGAGAGCACATAACAAGAGCGAACAAAGACAAACACGAACCGTTTATATTCGTGGCAGCGGCGAGGCGCCGGCGCCACGATAACTTCACGATAACGTTAATGCATACAGTCGTTATCGCCGAGCCAATACTCGACAGATCCCTCCGCACTCGCCGACTACCTCGCATCCGCATCGAAAAACCTCAACCCCCAACAATTAAAGATCAAAATCCGGTGACTCAAGAATACTGAGAGATAACTTTGTAAAAGCAATGAATGAATTCGAGGAAGCACATGAGAAACACTGTAATGGAGCCGGTCGGAATGTTGGTGTCAACCGTATCGGAAAAAAGGGTCAGGATTTTAAGCGTCCATTCAGTAATCTGAGACAGGATATCGAAATTGATGACATCGCCCGCCGCCTAATCTATAAAAGGAACGTTAATGGGATCAATTTAAGTTTGCTAAATGTTTGAATGGGTAAATTCTGTGAAACCGTTCTTATGTTTTCTGCTAGGCCAACTTAAGGAGAAACCTAAAGAATCTCTATTGAAATATCATATTTGAATAATAATAAGTTTATTCAATCTGCGATCTTAATATAATGAAACAAAGCTACCGTGAAATAAGATCCCAATCAGAAATGCACTCGGGGTGTATTAGCGACGTTAATTGCGGGCAAGAATGTAAATAAGAGGGGAGTGAGACAATAAAATATAGCGATTCGCAGACAGGCGCCAAAATGCAATGAAAAACGAAGGGGAGTACCGCGTCAGGAGTCATGGGAAATTCTGCGGGAAAGCTGGAAGGGAATACCGGGTTGATAGAAGCAAATTTGCACCCCCCATTCAGCGGAATTTCCTGTATCGTGTTGATGACCATATTTTAATTTAGCGCCATCTATATGTCAGTCGGCCCATTTCGGGTAGGTTATAGTGGAGAGTTGTTGAGAATTTATAAAAAATCGTTTTACATTCATTTACTTTGTTTATATACCTTAGAATTGTATATTTATGGAAAAATATTATAAAACTGCTAGCCATTTGATTAGATTCACGTCTTTTTTCTATGACTATTAACCATTTATTGGCCAAAATAGATTTATACAAGTCGCATCAGGCGAACTGTAATAGTCTCCAGCCAATGAACTCATGCCCTTACGGAAACACCGCAAGGGTCTTTATTAAAAACAAATATATCCTGGGCCCTGCGTGGTGCCTCAGAAAAAGCCGGTGCAGCAGCCAGCGTAAGCATTAATAATGTAGTTTAAAGATGGCGGTGAGGAATGCGGGACCAGTTGTAGGGACGGGCGATGCTCGATTGACTACTCAATCGTTTTCGAGCTTGTGGAATTCGGGCTAGATAAATTATTGTTGAAAGTTGATGAAGTTAAAAATAAGACGATCGTTAGGAAAGAAAATAAATAGAAAACAAGAGCTAAAGAATATAGAAAAATAGAAAATAAGATAATTTTGTAACAGCCAATGTAATGGCACAAATTGGTTAGGGAATCCAAGTTCATAGATACCAAATAGCAACATACAAACTTCGCTATTCTATTTGAGTAGACACTTTATCATCCTCAACATTGACAAGCTTTATCGGTGCTAGCGCACTCAGTCCGTTGGTAGATTTAGCTGCTTAATTAGCAAAGATAGTGGATACTTCGTGTCGTTACTATACAACACACCAGCGTTATCAACCTTTATCTGACGCGACCACTGAATGTGTGATTTTTTCTTTCAACTTTTTTAGGCGTGTATCTACCCATCTCTCACATATTCTTCACAAGAGTGATTGAATGTTCAAATTCGGTTATTATTTTAATAGTATTTTTTTAATTTTTATCGATATCTATCTGGCAGCGGTACCATCCCACACCATCCCTAATTTCCAGGAAGCAGGGCGCCGCCGTCCGCGCTCGAATTCCAAAACGCCCGCCTTTTCGTAAATTCCCTATGCTCCGAGATCTATCGCTTTATAATGTTTCGTACTAAGCTAAATTACTTATTTACAATTTATTGTTTAAGAGTTACCATTACTGTCTATTTATAGTAAAAATTTAAGGCACTTACGACAACAGACATTTTTTTTTTATAAAAAAAAACAAAAGTTTCAACAAATATTGTAGGTATTATAGTAAGACTAATAATATAGCGCCCAACATCCTGCCTTGCTCAACCCCAAACTATTTCATGAATCAAGAAATTAAAAGAGATCAACCAGATAGACTCTTAAATATCTAGAGCCGTTCAGTCTCTTAAGAGAGACTAACTTTAGTCTCATTATTGTGTACCTATAGCATTGTTATAAACATTTAGGCTTGTGGTAACTCCAAGTAAAACATACCTTTCCCTTTAGGTCTGACTGGTTTGAGTTCGTCCATCGCGAACCGTGTGTAGGGAGGGGGAGGCGATTCTGCAAAGGACCAAAAAAGTGACATTAGCAATTTATTTAATTATTAAAATAAAACATTAAATTAAAATTATAATGTACGTATGTATATGGAAAGTATTTGAATGTAAGTGATCTAATATTAGCGAGAATGCTAAGATAAAAAAAGTTTAATCCATTAATAACCGACGGAGCAGCTCGGACTAAAACAAAAGTAAACATAAAACAAACAGCCGCAGCAGGTAGACGCCGCAATTACCGACCCGGGACTCGAACCCCGATCACTGACTCCGTGAGCCACCAACCTATACTTTGACCCTATAACGACAGTTTTACGAGCACCCCACGAATTTTGGAATTCCATCATCCGAAATGTAATTTAGGATAATCAGTCAGCTCTACATTCAAATTAATTCACCGCATCGGTCATTCTAAGTGTAGCTATAAAATGCTAGTAAAAACCGCTTATAAATAATTTAGGTAGGCGACCAGTAGCTAGCTAGGAACTGTTTATAAACAAGCTAAATTCGTTAAAATGTTTGAATTCGGAACACTAGTTATTCCATTTACGTACAAACTAGCACGCGCTATGGGACATTTTGGATTTCGAATGCCTGTTTTTTGAATTTGGAATGTGAATTGTGCAATTGTCATTTCATTTGCGATTCGGCGCCAGACAGCGGCAGACCTGTCGCCGTTGTTCTTCAATGGAATCGATGCCGATGGACATTTCGAATACAAATTACCATTATGAGTCTGAATTCAATGAGATTTCATGTCGAGGTGTGCATATCGCACAGTTCCGAGAAGTGTTTAAAGTTAAAATGCGACGTTTGCACGAGAAATACAAAACAATCGTCACACATGCACCTGCATACTGAATGGAAGATAATGAGAAATTTCGGAAGATGAAACATAAATCAAGACAAAGTTTTATTATCGTTTTTATCACCTACACGCTACATTCACTGCGCGCTCTTAAAATCGTTTTATTATAACGTACAACAGCTTTGATGACAGCATGCAGTATCGAAAGCATTGCGACCATTACCTAGTACGTACCGACAAGCGATGGAAATATTGAAGATGTTATCGTTAACATACAAAATAGAGTTGAGTCACGACTGAGGCAATAAGATTCTGACATTCTCGAGCACATTGCAGCTGAAAAACGACCGAGCCACGCTAAAGTAAATGACCCTAAACGCCTAGCGTACATCTAGCAGCTAGCAGATATAAATAATATCAGTTGTTGACTGTAATGCTTGCATGTGTGCCGCAGAGGCCGCATCGTTCGTGTCACCGAACGACCGATTTAAAACCTTAATTTGTCGCCATAAAATTGATGTTTACACTTTCCATCATCGACGATATGCCGTTTTGCAATTTGAAAGCCGTCCACATAAATACATGTGGAGTGGCGTGACTGAAATTTCTTTCGGAGGAATTACATCACAACTACAGACATTCATCGTTGGAAAAAAGACTTTGTAAGACCCTATTATAAAGTACAGTTTTATAACAGTGTATCAGGAATCATTAAGTTAATTCGCTCCGAAGTTTAAGCTTGCAATCGTTGCGAGGCAAAACAAATCGAATAGTTTAAGTGCTAGAGTTTAGATTCCGGTATATCGCGGTGCCATATCGTGTTTTAATTATTTAAGAAATCAGTCAATGGATAATGGGTCGTGAATAAATATAGGTAGAGTTGAGATCTGTCTGGTTTGCGGTGGAATGCCGACTGATGAGGTAGATAAGTAGGTAGTACGGTAGGCGCGTATGTAGCTGGAGGCCCGGCATCGGCATGTGTAATTAATCTGAACATTCAATCTATAGCAATAAATACCGTAGGTTGTCAGTCGGTTTGTCCTTCGATTACTATGTAACTAGTGAACCGGTCAGCCTGCCCAGGTCTTGCTTTATTAATTGCTCTATCGACAGAAACTACTATTTTATTTAAACTCCGTTGAAATGCTGTAGTATTAAACATGGCGGAAATTTGTATTAGCATACTGCCATACATACACGTAGCAAAGACTTTATCGCGGTGCAAAACTTTACAGTTAATGCAAAATTTACAAACTGCAGTGCAAACTTCTTTTCCAACACGATATAATACACTAAAGCTAAATAAACAACAGTTTTTAGCAAAGTCTCAAAATATCAGCACAAAAACTTCAGAATGCAAAATTCCTCCAGACAATGTTCGGGCCCAGGCAGTAGGCAGTAACGGCGGCGCCGGCGCCGGCAAAACGAAACAAAGTGGCAAGTATGCAGTGATTCATAGTTATGTTTAGAAAATCACTTTGTTACAACCTAATTTAGCAGGTATCAAATTATTGAAGCTAGTTTCACAAGAATCGATGTCTACAAACTGACACTCATTACAATCCTCAATCGCTGAATCAAAATACTTAAACAAACATAATTAACATCCATATTGAAAAATACTTGATATTGAAGAGCGCTGGTGGTGCAGTGGTAGCACCCCTGCCTCACGATCCGAAGGTCGTGGGTTCAAACCTGGTCGTGCACCAATGAGTTTTTCCATTCGAAAAATTTATGTGCGCAATGCCAGTGCTCTTAAACGGAGAAGGAAAACATCGTGAGGAAACCGGCATACCCTAGAACCAAAAATTCGAAGGTGTGTGTCATAGGTTAGTATTCTTATAAGCGGCGATGGGCTTGCAACCTGTCACGTGCGGAATACTAACTACTGTGCAAAATTTGGGCATGTACCAAATGTTATGTTTGGACGTTGCCTCTGACTACCCTCTTTAGATATCCTCAAAGATCTAAGTACTTAACTAAAGATCTGAGGAAGATATCTACCTACCGAACCGGGGATTACAGTCGTGATCATATACCTATATTTTTTTTTGAACAGCATAATTCATTACGAAAAAGTTACAAAGTTATTTAATAAAATTGTTGTCAATGTTATTAATAATAAAAGTGCGTATTTGACAAATACCTAAACATATTTTATTCCCGTCAGTCGTTCTCTATCCCCAAAAAATAAATTGCCGAATGAAATCACTTTCATAAACAGTGCCGGGCGATCTAACAAATCGCCGTCTATTAATAAGGACAAATAGATAACTGAATTCAAAACATTAAACAAACAATAAATCTGGTTTAAAACACCATAAATAAGGCCGAAAAGTGTGGAAACCTCTGAGCAGTTCCAAGGACGGAAATAGGGTGTATGAGACTTCACAACTTGGCGTATCAAGAATTTGGCAAGACTTCCGAAGATTATTAATTAAATCTGTTCCGTGATCATCATTTATAAGAGCGTGTGCATGGGCACTAAATTATACTTATAATACGACATTGTGAGAAGATTACAGAAAATAGTCTCTTTGATGATAATACTATGAAGTCATCTAAGTAAAAAACTAAAATGTACCTAGGTAGATAGGTATTTATGTGTATTATTTATTTTTATTCCGTTTAAGTTACAAATCGTTTGTAGTTGCAGAACTTGGCCCCAATAAAACTGTACCCGCTCGTACTACGATGTGTCATTGTTTACACGCTACTTACAAAAACATCACTATTTCCCTAGCAACCGATCAACATTTTATTCCAACCAGAAACTTGGATGGCTTCGCTTAACTTCAAAAAGAGTGTTTTCTTTAAAAAAAAAACGTTGTACGCATGGTGCCGGTGGTGCGCGCGTGCGCGTGTGAACGTACAGAAATAGAGCGCCCGAATTATAACATGTCGGATGGCGCCGGCCGGCCGCGTGTCGCGCCCACGCCGCTCCTGCCCGCCGAGGCACAGCCTTTAGCAATTAACCCTGGAGACGTTGTTGACAAACGCAGAAGACCGTCGGCCACATCAGAAGCGATCAAAGCATCTGATTATGGCACTATAGAATTACTAGCTTCCAGGATAACGGCGGCCATATGAGACACCATCAAAGTATTTGATTATGGCACGATAGATTTACCAGCACAATGAGGAGTTATCAAATAAGTTGACCTTAAACATGCTCATCCTATTTGTTCATGTAACCGCAAAGCAAATTAACACCGAAGGAAACCAGAGGTTAATCTTGTAAGTTTGATTCATGTTCTAAGAACTTAGATTGTCTTTTCTGGATTGATGTCACGAAGTTTAGTGTCGCCGGTGACGTCACCATTGAGAAGACTGCATGAGCTGGCTGACCGGAATCCAACCAGATTGACGTATGAAGAATTTTGATAAAAACACAGAGTAGGCACCTAAGTACCTACCTATCAAACGTA